>JASEVX010000007.1:3753580-4226952 GCA_031761405.1 Serripes groenlandicus | reverse complement strand
CATTTCATTGCAAAAGTATAACTGTGTTACAAGATAGTAATGCAAATCTTTCCTTGCAATTTGAGTCTTAATTTATTAAAACCATGATAGATCAGTATTCAAATGATTCAGAATTCATGATGTTACATTTTTTTCTTGTCACAGAAAACAAATACATGTAGGTTAAAACTCTCAAGTTCACATGATAACACGTACAGTTTGATACTGACACAAAGGTCTTGTTACAAGTAATACAAAGGTCAACCATGAAAGCCCAATGCCAAGGGTTTCATGTTAAAGATTTTATCAAAGACAGAAAGTATACCAAAGGTCAAGGCCACATGGCAGCAACTGTTTTACATACATAAGGTATTTGCAATAAGCAGTAAATTCACCAAACCTGAAAGGCCTATGTCAAATGATTGAAAAGTTATTTCAAACTTTTTTTTCAAAGACAAACAGACCAAAAACTATATTTGACATCAGAATCAACTGAGGGCATAACAGAAAACGGAATAACATATATACCTACAATATTGATTCCACTGAGGTAGTGAATGTTCACCCGTAACATGTTACAGCTGGTATTTCATATATGTATCTCAAGGCAGAGTGGAATGCAACCCCCGACTCTAAGTTATTAATGGTATAAGCTTATAACTGTTTTATTGTGAAAACAAAACGTAAGTGTACAGCCATAATCGTTAACCTGCGGACGAATCTCTTTCCTCGTAACATCTTGCTACCACAAATAAAACCCCATTTAATTTCTCATTTACTATCGTAATCTCAACAGACTTATTTATCATAAACTATATTTCGGTTTAAACACGGTGATAATTTCCAACATACAAGTTCAAACTCATGAGAACGTATCATCCTGGATGCTTTTGTTTGTTTGTTTGCAGTTTAACGCCGCTTTCAACAGCTTTGGTCATATCACGGCGGTCAGTGCACCTACCCATGTTTTCCTGGCTTTCCTACACCAGTACTTACACAACATTCTTTCGAAGCCACTGACTACTTTCTCACATAGATCAGAGGTGAGAGGCGATTGAAAAATCGCCCGAAAAAATGTCGCCGCAACCGGGTATCGCACCCGTGACCTCCAGATCACGAATCAGATACGCTACCAATTGAGCTACCCGGCCGGGCATCCTGGATGCAAGTATGAGCCTATAGTGTCATGATTTATTGGACAAAATAAGAAGTTGCACTATCAATTTGTGTGATATTGACCTTTAATATATGAATTGAAACAAGGTCATGGACAACCATGACATAATAACAAATGTGTGTCAAGTATATTGTTCACAAGATCAACAATTTCAGGCTTAGGTTTTTATGAAACTCTGCGAAATAATCTCTTTATATGTGGCCTGATTTTGTGTGGAAATCATGAGTTATACAGAACTAAAATATGAGGTGGGACATTTCAGATTTTATAAATTACCTGGGAACCAGTCAATTGAAACTAGTCAAATGGCCACCATTTCCCGCCGGGGTTAATGGATCTTACACACCACACCCACTCCCTCTAATTGCAATCTACCTACATACTAAGTTTTAGGTCAATGACAGTAATACAGACAGCATAATTTAAGGCATTTTACATATACCAAACTCACAATTTATAGGCTGAAAGCATGATGCCTTGCAGTTGGCATTTTACCTGATAAGCTTCGTTCATGAATGTTAAAACCTGATATATTGATCATGGTGCCGTTGGCAGTGTGGGGATTCAAATGGTTCTTTCGCATTATTGTGAAGAAAACATCTGAACAATGCAGACACGTTAGAATTAAGCCTTTCGACGAGGTCCTCTCTATAAATTTTACACGAGACATCCACATTGGCAAAAAGGAATGTATACGATCAACAAACGGATCGCTAGCATAGTCGCAGCCCTTTTTTTATTCGATTAAACGTCAATATCTCACAATGAACTTTGGTCGGAATGCCAGAGAGCGTCAAACCGTTTTCTCGAAAAGAGATGGCAAATACGTGATCAGGGGATGGTTGCTTCGCCGGGCAGAAACATGGGGGACACACGCGCGTCTCCACGCATTGATACACCACATACACGTTAACTGTGAACGGCTATGTATGGAACGCCGGCACTGTCTTTGGTAATGATGAAACTCTATTATTATGCTTGTTTTGTATTATATTATGTATGAAGTTCTTTACACGTTGTGAAAACATATTTATATTATGTCGGTACATCGTTGTATGTTTTGGTTTTGTATTTATATTCTGGCAGTCTTTTTTATATTATGTAGATACATCTTTATATTATGGCTACATCTTTATACCATGTAGATACACCTTTATATTATGTAGATACATCTTTATATCATGTGCATGCTTAATTATTTTATTTCCATATTTTATGACGATAGGTGTCGATATCACGCCGCCTTAATGATTTACAAGACCGTTTACAATTTGGCACCAATATACATGAATGACATTTTAATATTTTCGGAAAATAAATATCACAATCTTCGCTCACAATCCAATATCAATTTAGCATTGACCTACAAA
Source organism: Serripes groenlandicus (assembly GCA_031761405.1). Taxonomy (NCBI): domain Eukaryota; kingdom Metazoa; phylum Mollusca; class Bivalvia; order Cardiida; family Cardiidae; genus Serripes; species Serripes groenlandicus. The sequence goes on along the minus strand of JASEVX010000007.1, from coordinate 4,224,426 downwards.
CCTAGAACAAATTACATGCTAAATTCATTTAGATATTTTGGTTTTAAAGTCTGGAATATAAAGCATTCAACGTCTATTGTATCATTCAATCAAAATTATAAGAAATACCTTCTGGAAAAGGTTCCATACTAACAATATCTTGTTTATTTGCCGTTATTATGTTAAGAATTGTGTTTAAAGTATTTGGAGTGTCTGTCTTTACATGATTGAAAATTAATTATATTTGTATTTAATGCTATCATTTTTCATTTAAATGTGCATGTTTTTTAAATGTAATGTTATAATATTATTGAATGCCATATGTATAGGTTCGGTAAAAAAACCACGTTTTCACCAATTTCTTCTTTGTTGCATTTTTCTATCCGTCTCCCATGCACCGAACTCGGAGTATTTGTAGAGAGTAGTTCCAGGATAGGTAAAATACCGCGTTTCCTAAGTTCATTCTTATAAATTCGGAAAAAAACGCGTTTTCCCTAATTCCATCTTGGTTGCATATGGAGTCTAACTTTTTTTTTGTTTCTCTCATGCACTAAACTCTGGGTATTTATAGAAAGGAGGTCCACAATACGTTAAATGTCGCGTTTCCTAAGTAGGTTCTTATAAATTCGGAAAAAACGCATTTCCCCTAATTTCTTCTTTGTTGCATATGGAGTGTAACTTTTTTTCTATCATTCTCCCATGCACCAAACTATGGGTATTTATAGAGAGGAGTTCTACAATACGTAAAATGTCGCGTTTCCAAAGTACGTTCATATAAATTTTGAAAATTCCTTCTTTGTTGCATATAGAGTGTAGCTTTTTTCTATCATTCTCCCATGCACACAACTCTAGGTATTTATAGAGAGTAGTTCAACGATATGTAAAATTTGCGTTTGCTAAGTACGTTCTTTTAAATTTGGAAAAAAGTGTTTTTCTCGATTCCTTCTTTGTTGCATATAGCGTGTAAGTTTTGTATGCGTATCCCATGCACCAAACTCAAGGTATGTGTAGAGAGTAGTGCCAGGATAGGTAAAATGCCACGTTCCCTAAGTACCTTCTTATAGGTTCAGAAAAAAAATCGCGTTTTTCCCAATTCCTTCTTTGTTGCATATAGAGTGTAATTTTCCCATGTACCAAACTCTGGGTATTTATAGAGAGAAGTTCTACCATACGTAAATTGTCGCGTTTCCTGAGTACGTTCTTATATTTTCGGGAAAATGGCGCGTTTTCCCTAATTCCTTCTTTGTTGTTTGTTGACGTTGTTAACCGCATTAATGCCATTTGGCGAGCAGCTATCATTATACTACCATTTCTTACACATATTGTTTTCGGACTATTGGTTCTCAGACTATCTAATATATAGATAATGTGTCTTCGTTGATTTAAATCCTTGATATACTGGGTCCTGAACTAGATAGTGGGTCCTAAACCAGTAATTGGGTCTTGACCCAACATTTCAAAGACCCACTATTACATCTGGCGTTCCATTAATATATATATATCGGGGTACTAATACTGTTTCAGACATTTTACCCACGTATTGGGGCTTTGAAAATGAGTTATCTCCCTTAAATTGAACTTGCGCTTCCAGTATATCCAACATCTAATCAGAATACCGGAAGGATAATTGCAGATGTCTTCCAAATGAGGGCCCAATAAACGAACCGGGTGTACATTGTGGGACCCAGTAAATCGACCATACATGTATATATAGCATAACTGTATTAGCTGTAAACGATTAACAATAGTGTTAGCCTTCATCAGACAAACTTTGATAATATGAACACTTATCCGTGTTATCGCCTTTTAAATAGTACCGTTTGTATATCAACACCAGTGACAATTTATTATATATAGAGAGAGACTTAGTCATATAGATAGTGGGTCTGTGTTATTAAACACGTTTATCGGGTTCACTGTGAAATCGTGTAGATATTCACAGTTCTTCTTTGTCATGATATAATGTATTTTCTCACGAACCTATGTATCCCAATATATACCTTAAGTTGAAAGGGCTAGTAGTCGTGTGGTGTTAAATTGTAAATAGCGGGGCTATTTAATAAAACAATAAATGTTGCAATTCTTTAGAGTTATTTAAAATCGTCCTAATAGGTCCTTTATAGGTAACAGAAGATTCTCTGAGAGCAATACCATTTAGAAAATTCCTATTTTACTCGAACAGCAAAAACACGAAGGCTTTAACATATTTATTAGATATATATCGGTTTGGTTACAACAAGTAAATAACATGTATACATGTATTCGACTTTCCCTTCATCTACAGTTGACAGAATGTTTTACCACAGACAGATTGATTAAGCTTGGTATGTAACGTATTATTTGTTTCACAAGCATCTTTAATGCAGGTGACATAAATCCAGGAAAAATATGATGAAGACCAGACATGTCTTTGCTGTCAATATTCCCAATGTACGTAATATATATTCCTGTACATTTTTTATACTAAAGCCTGTCACCCATTTGCCATACTGAGTCGGATTCCTTCAATGCTATGAAGCACATGGTGCAACTCAAGATAAGTCACCTTAAAGCCCACCTAACAAACAAGCAGGTAACCTACCCAGTAGCACAGACAAATCATACAAAAAGACAAGGAACAAAACCCGGGGCAGATGCATCAAGACACGAAACCATACACAAACCAAAAAGGGGCAGTATGCAAAACCAAAATATACGCAAACGAGTACCACAATGAGACAGTCTGTGTGTCACGGAACAGAGAATTAAATCCGGATTTAAATAACAAAAAATACTTCCAACTGAACTCACATTTCTCAAAGTGTCGATTAGTCCGGATTACAATGATTGCGTAAATATTGTCGCGTGTCCTTGTTTTCTGTTATGCCAGTTTGTCTTAATAGGAGTTAACATTTGTGTACCGTATAACATGATGGTTGTTAAGTACGCGTAAACTATCACATTTACCAGTGGCGTTCATATGGTTTCGGAAAAACGTGTACAGTGTAACTTTTGTTCTAGAAGTCTCCCTTGCTCCGAACTGGTGCAATCGGTAGAATACATATGCACAACGCGTAAACTGTCGCGTTTACCAGTGGCGTTCATATGGTTTCGGAAAAAAACGTGCTTTTCCATTTTCCTTCTTTGTTGCATGTATATTGTAACTTTTGTTTTAGAAGTCTCCCATGCTCCAAACTGGTGCAATCGGTAGAGTGCATATGCACAACGCTTAAACTATCGCGTTTACCACTGGCGTTCATATGGTTTCGGAAAAAAACGTGTTTTTCCAATTTCCTTCTTTGTTGTATGTATAGTTTAACTTTTGTTCTAGAAGTCTCCCAGGCTCCAAACTGGTGCTATCGGTAGAGTGCATATGCACAACGCTTAAACTATCGCGTTTACCAGTGTCGTTCATATGGTTTCGGAAAAAAGCGTGTTTCTCCAATTTCCTTCTTTGTTGCATGTATAGTTTAACTTTTGTTCTAGAAGTCTCCCAGGCTCCAAACTGGTGCTATCGGTAGAGTGCATATGCACAACGCTTAAACTATCGCGTTTACCAGTGTCGTTCATATGGTTTCGGAAAAAAGCGTGTTTCTCCAATTTCCTTCTTTGTTGCATGTATAGAGTAACTTTTGTTTTAGAAGTCTCACATGCTCCAAACTGGTGCAATCGGTAGAGTGCATATGCACAACGCGTAAACTATCGCGTTTACCAGTGGCGTTCATATGGTTTGGAAAAAAAACGTGTTTTTCCAATTTCCTTCTTTGTTGCATGTACAGTGTAACTTTTGTTCTAGAAGTCTCACATGCTCCTGACTGGTGCTGTCGGTAGAGTGCATATGCACAACGCTTAAACTATCGCGTTTACCAGTGGTGTTCTTATGGTTTCGGGAAAAAAAGGCTTTTTCCTATTTCCTTCTTTGTTGCATGTGCAGTGTAACTTTTGTTGTAGAAGTCTCACATGCTCCTAACTGGTGCTATCGGTAGAATGCATATGCACAACGCTTAAACTATCGCGATTACGAGTTGTGTTCATATGGTTTCGGAAAAAACGTGATTTTCCAATTTCCTTCTTTGTTGCATGTGCAGTGTAATTTTTGTTCTAGAAGTCTCACATGCCCCAAACTGGTGCAATCGGTAGAGTGTATATGCACAACGCTTAAACTATCGCGTTTACCACTGGCGTTCATATGGTTTCGGAAAAAAACGTGTTTTTCCAATTTCCTTCTTTGTTGTATGTATAGAGTAACTTTTGTTTTAGAAGTCTCCCATGCTCCAAACTGGTGCAATCGGTAGAGTGCATATGCACAACGCTTAAACTATCCCGTTTACCAGTGTCGTTCATATGGTTTCGAAAAAAAACGTGTTTCTCCAATTTCCTTCTTTGTTGCATGTATAGTGTAACTTTTGTTTTAGAAGTCTCCCATGCTCCAAACTGGTGCAATCGGTAGAGTGCATATGCACAACGCTTAAACTATCGCGTTTACCAGTGGCGTTCATATGGTTTGGAAAAAAAACGTGTTTTTCCAATTTCCTTCTTTGTTGCATGTATAGAGTAACTTTTGTTCTAGAAGTCTCCCATGCTCCAAACGGGTGCAATCGGTAGAGTGCATATGCACAACGCTTAAACTATCGCGTTTACCAGTTGTGTTCATATGGTTTCGGAAAAAAACGTCTTTTCCAATTTCCTTATTTGTTGCATGTACAGTGTAACTTTTGTTCTAGAAGTCTCCCATGCTCCAAACTCGTACAATCGGTAGAGTGCATATGCACAACGCTTAAACTATCGCGTTAACCAGTGGCATTCATATGGTTTCGGAAAAAACGTGTTTTTCCAATTTTCTTCTTTGTTGCATGTATAGTGTAACTTTTGTTCTAGAAGTCAGTCTCCCATGCTCCAAACTGGTGCAATCGGTAGAATGCATATGCACAACGCTTAAACTATCATGTTTTCTAGTGAAGTTAATATGTTTTTTGGAAAAAAAAAAGCGTTTTTCCTATTTCCTTCTTTGTTGCATGTACAGTGTAACTTTTGTTCTAGAAGTCTCACATGCTCCTGACTGGTGCTGTCGGTAGAGTGCATATGCACAACGCTTAAACTATCGCGTTTACCAGTGGTGTTCTTATGGTTTCGGGAAAAAAAGGCTTTTTCCTATTTCCTTCTTTGTTGCATGTGCAGTGTAACTTTTGTTGTAGAAGTCTCACATGCTCCTAACTGGTGCTATCGGTAGAATGCATATGCACAACGCTTAAACTATCGCGATTACCAGTTGCGTTCATATGGTTTCGGAAAAAACGTGATTTTCCAATTTCCTTCTTTGTTGCATGTGCAGTGTAATTTTTGTTCTAGAAGTCTCACATGCCCCAAACTGGTGCAATCGGTAGAGTGTATATGCACAACGCTTAAACTATCGCGTTTACCACTGGCGTTCATATGGTTTCGGAAAAAAACGTGTTTTTCCAATTTCCTTCTTTGTTGTATGTATAGAGTAACTTTTGTTTTAGAAGTCTCCCATGCTCCAAACTGGTGCAATCGGTAGAGTGCATATGCACAATGCTTAAACTATCATGTTTTCTAGTGTCGTTCATATGGTTTCGGAAAAAAACGCGTTTTTCCTATTTCCTTCTTTGTTGCATGTATAGTGTAACTTTTGTTCTAGAAGTCTCTCATGCTCCAAACTGGTGCAATCGGTAGAGTGATATGCACAGCGCTTAAACTATCGCGTTTACCAGTGGAGTTCATATGGTTTCGGAAAAAAAATGTGTTTTTCCAATTTCCTTCTTTGTTGCATGTAAAGTGTAACTTTTGTTCTAGAAGTCTCCCATGCTCCAAACTGGTGCTATCGGTAGAGTGCATATGCACAACGCTTAAACTATCGCGTTTACCAGTGGCGTTCATATGGTTTCGGAAAAAAACGTGTTTCTCCAATTTCCTTCTTTGTTGCATGTAAAGTGTAACTTTTGTTCTAGAAGTCTCCCAGGCTCCAAACTGGTGCTATCCGTAGAGTGCATATGCACAACGCTTAAACTATCGCGTTTACCAGTGTCGTTCATATGGTTTCGGAAAAAAACGTGTTTCTCCAATTTCCTTCTTTGTTGCATGTATAGAGTAATTTTTGTTTTAGAAGTCTCCCATGCTCCAAACTGGTGCAATCGGTAGAGTATATATGCACAACGCTTAAACTATCGCGTTTACCACTGGCGTTCATATGGTTTCGGAAAAAAATTTGTTTTTCCAATTTCCTTCTTTGTTGCATGTAAAGTGTAACTTTTGTTCTAGAAGTCTCACATGCTCCAAACTGGTGCTATCGGTAGAGTGCATATGCACAACGCTTAAACTATCGCGTTTACCAGTGGCGTTCATATGGTTTCGGAAAAAACGTGTTTTTCCAATTTCCTTCTTTGTTGTATGTAAAGAGTAACTTTTGTTTTAGAAGTCTCCCATGCTCCAAGCTGGTGCAATCGGTAGAGTGCATATGCACAACGCTTAAACTATCGCGTTTACCAGTGTCGTTCTTATGGTTTTGGAAAAAAACGTGTTTTTCCAATGTCCTTCTTTGTTGCATGTATAGTGTAACTTTTGTTCTAGAAGTCTCTTATGCTCCAAACTGGTGCTATCGGTAGAGTGCATATGCACAACGCTTAAACTATCGCGTTTACCAGTGTCGTTCATATGGTTTCGGAAAAAAAAGTGTTTCTCCAATTTCCTTCTTTGTTGCATGTAAAGTGTAACTTTTGTTCTAGAAGTCTCCCAGGCTCCAAACTGGTGCTATCGGTAGAGTGCATATGCACAACGCTTAAACTATCGCGTTTACCAGTGTCGTTCATATGGTTTCGGAAAAAAACGTGTTTCTCCAATTTCCTTCTTTGTTGCATGTATAGTGTAACTTTTGTTCTAGAAGTCTCCCAGGCTCCAAACTGGTGTATCGGTAGAGTGCATATGCACAACGCTTAAACTATCGCGTTTACCAGTGTCGTTCATATGGTTTCGGAAAAAAACGTGTTTCTCCAATTTCCTTCTTTGTTGCATGTATAGAGTAACTTTTGTTTTAGAAGTCTCCCATGCTCCAAACTGGTGCAATCGGTAGAGTGCATATGCACAACACGTAAACTATCGCGTTTACCCGTGGCATTCATATGGTTTCGGAAAAAAATGTGTTTTTCCAATTTCCTTCTTTGTTGTATGTATAGAGTAACTTTTGTTTTAGAAGTCTCCCATGCTCCAAACTGGTGTAATCGGTAGAGTGCATATGCACAACGCTTAAACTATCGCGTTTACCACTGGCGTTCATATGGTTTCGGAAAAAAAATGTGTTTTTCCAATTTCCTTCTTTGTTGCATGTAAAGTGTAACTTTTGTTCTAGAAGTCTCCCATGCTCCAAACTGGCGCTATCGGTAGAGTGCATATGCACAACGCTTAAACTATCGCGTTTACCAGTGTCGTTCATATGGTTTCGGAACAAAATGTGTTTTTCCAATTTCCTTCTTTGTTGCATTTAAAGTGTAACTTTTGTTCTAGAAGTCTCTTATGCTCCAAACTGGTGCTATCTGTAGAGTGCATATGCACAACGCTTAAACTATCGCGTTTACCAGTGTCGTTCATATGGTTTCTGAAAAAAACGTGTTTCTCCAATTTCCTTCTTTGTTGCATGTATAGAGTAACTTTTGTTTTAGAAGTCTCCCATGCTCCAAACTGGTGCAATCTATGCACAACACGTAAACTATCGCGTTTACCAGTGGCGTTCATATGGTTTCGGAAACAAACGTGTTTCTCCAATTTCCTTCTTTGTTGCATGTATAGAGTAACTTTTGTTTTAGAAGTCTCCCATGCTCCAAACTGGTGCAATCGGTAGAGTGCATATGCACAACACGTAAACTATCGCGTTTACTAGTGCCGTTCATATGGTTTCGGAAAAAAACGTGTTTCTCCAATTTCCTTCTTTGTTGCATGTATAGTGTAACTTTTGTTTTAGAAGTCTCCCAGGCTCCAAACTGGTGCAATCGGTAGAGTGCATATGCACAACGCTTAAACTATCCCGTTTACCAGTGTCGTTCATATGGTTTCGGAAAAAACGTGTTTCTCCAATTTCCTTCTTTGTTGCATGTATAGTGTAACTTTTGTTCTAGAAATCTCCAATGATCCTAACTGGTGCTATCGGTAGAATGCATATGCACAACGCTTAAACTATCATGTTTTCTAGTGACGTTCATATTGTTTCGGAGAAAACGCGTTTTTCCAATTTCATTCTTTGTTGCATGTATAGTGTAACTTTTGTTCTAGAAGTCTCCCATGCTCCAAACTGGTGCAATCGGTAGAGTGCATATGCACAACGCTTAAACTATCGCGTTTACCAGTGTCGTTCTTATGGTTTTGGAAAAAACGTGTTTTCCAATGTCCTTCTTTGTTGCATGTATAGTGTAACTTATGTTCTAGAAGTCTCTTATGCTCCAAACTGGTGCTATCGGTAGAGTGCATATGCACAACGCTTAAACTATCGCGTTTACCAGTGTCGTTCATATGGTTTCGGGAAAAAAATTGTTTCTCCAATTTCCTTTTTTGTTGCATGTATAGTGTAACTTTTGTTTTAGAAGTCTCCCAGGCTCCAAACTGGTGCTATCGGTAGAGTGCATATGCACAACGCTTAAACTATCGCGTTTACCAGTGTCGTTCATATGGTTTCGGAAAAAAGCGTGTTTCTCCAATTTCCTTCTTTGTTGCATGTATAGAGTAACTTTTGTTTTAGAAGTCTCCCACGCTCCAAACTGGTGCAATCGGTAGAGTGCATATGCACAACGCGTAAACTATCGCGTTTACCAGTGGCGTTCATATGGTTTCGGAAAAAAACGTGTTTCTCCAATTTCCTTCTTTGTTGCATGTATAGAGTAACTTTTGTTTTAGAAGTCTCCCATGCTCCAAACTGGTGCAATCAGTAGAGTGCATATGCACAACACGTAAACTATCGCGTTTACCCGTGGCGTTCATATGGTTTCGGAAAAAAATGTGTTTTTCCAATTTCCTTCTTTGTTGTATGTATAGAGTAACTTTTGTTTTAGAAGTCTCCCATGCTCCAAACTGGTGCAGTCGGTAGAGTGCATATGCACAACGCTTAAACTATCGCGTTTACCAGTGTCGTTCATATGGTTTCGGGAAAAAACGTGTTTCTCCAATTTCCTTCTTTGTTGCATGTATAGTGTAACTTTTGTTCTAGAAGTCTCCCAGGCTCCAAACTGGTGCTATCGGTAGAGTGCATATGCACAACGCTTAAACTATCATGTTTACCAGTGTCGTTCATATGGTTTCGGAAAAAAACATGTTTCTCCAATGTCCTTCTTTGTTGCATGTATAGAGTAACTTTTGTTTTAGAAGTCTCCCATGCTCCAAACAGGTGCAATCGGTAGAGTGCATATGCACAACGCGTAAACTATCGCGTTTACCAGTGGCGTTCATATGGTTTCGGAAAAAAACGTGTTTCTCCAATTTCCTTCTTTGTTGCATGTATAGAGTAACTTTTGTTTTAGAAGTCTCCCATGCTCCAAACTGGTGCAATCGGTAGAGTGCATATGCACAACACGTAAACTATCGCGTTTATCCGTGGCGTTCATATGGTTTCGGAAAAAAATGTGTTTTTCCAATTTCCTTCTTTGTTGTATATATAGAGTAACTTTTGTTTTAGAAGTCTCCCATGCTCCAAACAGGTGTAATCGGTAGAGTGCATATGCACAACGCTTAAACTATCGCGTTTACCAGTGTCGTTCATATGGTTTCGGGAAAAAACGTGTTTCTCCAATTTCCTTCTTTGTTGCATGTATAGTGTAACTTTTGTTCTAGAAGTCTCCCAGGCTCCAAACTGGTGCTATCGGTAGAGTGCATATGCACAACGCTTAAACTATCATGTTTACCAGTGTCGTTCATATGGTTTCGGAAAAAAACATGTTTCTCCAATTTCCTTCTTTGTTGCATGTATAGAGTAACTTTTCTTTTAGAAGTCCTTTGCTCCAAACTGGTGCAATCGGTAGAGTGCATATGCACAACGCTTAAACTATCATGTTTTCTAGTGACGTTCATATTGTTTCGGAAAAAACGCGTTTTTCCAATTTCATTCTTTGTTGCATGTACAGTGTAACTTTTGTTCTAGAAGTCTCCCATGCTCCAAACTGGTGCAATCGGTAGAGTGCATATGCACAACGCTTAAACTATCGCGTTTACCAGTGTCGTTCTTATGGTTTTGGAAAAAAAACGTGTTTTTCCAATGTCCTTCTTTGTTGCATGTATAGTGTAACTTTTGTTCTAGAAGTCTCTTATGCTCCAAACTGGTGCTATCGGTAGAGTGCATATGCACAACGCTTAAACTATCGCGTTTACCAGTGTCGTTCATATGGTTTCGGAAAAAACGTGTTTCTCCAATTTCCTTCTTTGTTGCATGTATAGTGTAACTTTTGTTCTAGAAGTCTCCCAGGCTCCAAACTGGCGCTATCGGTAGAGTGCATATGCACAACGCTTAAACTATCGCGTTTACCAGTGTCGTTCATATGGTTTCGGGAAAAAACGTGTTTCTCCAATTTCCTTCTTTGTTGCATGTATAGAGTTACTTTTGTTTTAGAAGTCTCCCATGCTCCAAACTGGTGCTATCGGTAGAGTGCATATGCACAACGCGTAAACTATCGCGTTTACCAGTGGCGTTCATATGGTTTCGGAAAAAAACGTGTTTCTCCAATTTCCTTCTTTGTTGCATGTATAGAGTAACTTTTGTTTTAGAATCCTCCCATGCTCCAAACTGGTGCAATCGGTAGAGTGCATATGCACAACACGTAAACTATCGCGTTTACCCGTGGCGTTCATATGGTTTCGGAAAAAAATGTGTTTTTCCAATTTCCTTCTTTGTTACATGTATAGAGTAACTTTTGTTTTAGAAGTCTCCCATGCTCCAAACTGGTGCAATCGGTAGAGTGCATATGCACAACGCTTAAACTATCGCATTTACCAGTGTCGTTCATATGGTTTCGGAAAAAAATGTGTTTTTCCAATTTCCTTCTTTGTTGCATGTAAAGTGTAACTTTTGTTCTAGAAGTCTCCCATGCTCCAAACTGGTGCTATCGGTAGAGTGCATATGCACAACGCTTAAACTATCATGTTTACCACTGGCGTTCATATGGTTTCGGAAAAAAACGTGTTTCTCCAATTTCCTTCTTTGTTGCATGTATAGTGTAACTTTTGTTCTAGAAATCTCCCATGATCCTAACTGGTGCTATCAGTAGAATGCATATGCACAACGCTTAAACTATCATGTTTTCTAGTGACGTTCATATGGTTTCGGAAAAAACGCGTTTTTCCAATTTCATTCTTTGTTGCATGTATAGTGTAACTTTTGTTCTAGAAGTCTCCCATGCTCCAAACTGGTGCTATCTGTAGATTGCATATGCACAACGCTTAAACTATCGCGTTTACCAGTGTCGTTCATATGGTTTCGGGAAAAAACGTGTTTCTCCAATTTCCTTCTTTGTTGCATGTATAGAGTAACTTTTGTTTTAGAAGTCTCCTATGCTCCAAACTGGTGCAATCGGTAGATTGCATATGCACAACGCGTAAACTATCGCGTTTACCAGTGGCGTTCATATGGTTTCGGAAAAAAACGTTTTTCTCCAATTTCCTTCTTTGTTGCATGTATAGAGTAACTTCTGTTTTTAGAAGTCTCCCATGCTCCAAACTGGTGCAATCGGTAGAGTGCATATGGACAACGCTTAAACTATCGCGTTTACCAGTGGCGTTCATATGGTTTCGGAAAAAAACGTGTTTCTCCAATTTCCTTCTTTGTTGCATGTATAGAGTAACTTTTGTTTTAGAAGTCTCCCATGCTCCAAACTGGTGCAATCGGTAGAGTGCATATGCACAACGCTTAAACTATCGCGTTTACCACTGGCGTTCATATGGTTTCGGAAAAAAATGTGTTTTTCCAATTTCCTTCTTTGTTGCATGTAAAGTGTAACTTTTGTACTAGAAGTCTCCCATGCTCCAAACTGGTGCTATCGGTAGAGTGCATATGCACAACGCTAAAACTATCGCGTTTACCACTGGCGTTCATATGGTTTCGGAAAAAAACGTGTTTTTCCAATTTCCTTCTTTGCTGTATGTATAGAGTAACTTTTGTTTTAGAAGTCTCCCATGCTCCAAACTGGTGCAATCGGTAGAGTGCATATGCACAACGCTTAAACTATCCCGTTTACCAGTGTCGTTCATATGGTTTGGGAAAAAAACGTGTTTCTCCGATGTCCTTCTTTGTTGCATGTATAGTGTAACTTTTGTTCTAGAAATCTCCCATGATCCTAACTGGTGCTATCGGTAGAATGCATATGCACAACGCTTAAACTATCATGTTTTATAGTGACGTTAATATGATTTTTGGAAAAAAACGCGTTTTTCCTATTTCCTTCTTTGTTGCATGTACAGTGTAACTTTTGTTCTAGAAGTCTCACATGCTCCTAACTGGTGCTGTCGGTAGAGTGCATATGCACAACGCTTAAACTATCATGTTTTCTAGTGACGTTAATATGGTTTCGGAAAAAAACGCGTTTTTCCTATTTCCTTCTTTGTTGCATGTATAGTGTAACTTTTGTTCTAGAAGTCTCCCATGCTCCAAACTGGTGCAGTCGGTAGAGTGCATATGCACAGCGCTTAAACTATCGCGTTTACCAGTGGAGTTCATATTGTTTCGAAAAAAAACTTGTTTTTCCAATTTCCTTCTTTGTTGCGTGTATAGTGTAACTTCTGTTCTAGAAGTTTCCCATGCTCCAAACTGGTGCTATCGGTAGAGTGCATATGCACAACGCTTAAACTATCGCGTTTACCAGTGTCGTTCTTATGGTTTTGGAAAAAAACGTGTTTTTCGAATGTCCTTCTTTGTTGCATGTATAGTGTAACTTTTGTTCTAGAAGTCTCTTATGCTCCAAACTGGTGCTATCGGTAGAGTGCATATGCACAACGCTTAAACTATCGCGTTTACCAGTGTCGTTCATATGGTTTTGGAAATAAACGTGTTTCTCCAATTTCCTTCTTTGTTGCATGTATAGTGTAACTTTTGTTCTAGAAGTCTCCCAGGCTCCAAACTGGTGCTATCGGTAGAGTGCATATGCACAACGCTTAAACTATCGCGTTTACCAGTGTCGTTCATATGGTTTCGGAAAAAAACGTGTTTCTCCAATTTCCTTCTTTGTTGCATGTATAGAGTAACTTTTGTTTTAGAAGTCTACCATGCTCAAAACTGGTGCAATCGGTAGAGTGCATATGCACAACGCTTAAACTATCGCGTTTACCAGTGTCGTTCATATGGTTTCGGAAAAAAGCGTGTTTCTCCAATTTCCTTCTTTGTTGCATGTATAGAGTAACTTTTGTTTTAGAAGTCTCCCACGCTCCAAACTGGTGCAATCGGTAGAGTGCATATGCACAACACGTAAACTATCGCGTTTACCAGTGGCGTTCATATGGTTTCGGAAAAAAACGTGTTTCTCCAATTTCCTTCTTTGTTGCATGTATAGAGTAACTTTTGTTTTAGAAGTCTCCCATGCTCCAAACTGGTGCAATCGGTAGAGTGCATATGCACAACACGTAAACTAACGCGTTTACCCGTGGCGTTCATATGGTTTCGGAAAAAAATGTGTTTTTCCAATTTCCTTCTTTGTTGTATGTATAGAGTAACTTTTGTTTTAGAAGTCTCCCATGCTCCAAACTGGTGCAGTCGGTAGAGTGCATATGCACAACGCTTAAACTATCGCGTTTACCAGTGTCGTTCATATGGTTTCGGGAAAAACCGTGTTTCTCCAATTTCCTTCTTTGTTGCATGTATAGTGTAACTTTTGTTCTAGAAGTCTCCCAGGCTCCAAACTGGTGCTATCGGTAGAGTGCATATGCACAACGCTTAAACTATCATGTTTACCAGTGTCGTTCATATGGTTTCGGAAAAAAACATGTTTCTCCAATTTCCTTCTTTGTTGCATGTATAGAGTAACTTTTGTTTTAGAAGTCTCCCATGCTCCAAACAGGTGCAATCGGTAGAGTGCATATGCACAACGCGTAAACTATCGCGTTTACCAGTGGCGTTCATATGGTTTCGGAAAAAAACGTGTTTCTCCAATTTCCTTCTTTGTTGCATGTATAGAGAAACTTTTGTTTTAGAAGTCTCCCATGCTCCAAACTGGTGCAATCGGTAGAGTGCATATGCACAACACGTAAACTATCGCGTTTACCCGTGGCGTTCATATGGTTTCGGAAAAAAACATGTTTCTCCAATTTCCTTCTTTGTTGCATGTATAGAGTAACTTTTGTTTTAGAAGTCTCCCATGCTCCAAACAGGTGCAATCGGTAGAGTGCATATGCACAACGCGTAAACTATCGCGTTTACCAGTGGCGTTCATATGGTTTCGGAAAAAAACGTGTTTCTCCAATTTCCTTCTTTGTTGCATGTATAGAGTAACTTTTGTTTTAGAAGTCTCCCATGCTCCAAACTGGTGCAATCGGTAGAGTGCATATGCACAACACGTAAACTATCGCGTTTACCCGTGGCGTTCATATGGTTTCGGAAAAAAATGTGTTTTCCAATTTCCTTCTTTGTTGTATATATAGAGTAACTTTTGTTTTAGAAGTCTCCCATGCTCCAAACTGGTGTAATCGGTAGAGTGCATATGCACAACGCTTAAACTATCGCGTTTACCAGTGTCGTTCATATGGTTTCGGGAAAAAACGTGTTTCTCCAATTTCCTTCTTTGTTGCATGTATAGTGTAACTTTTGTTCTAGAAGTCTCCCAGGCTCCAAACTGGTGCTATCGGTAGAGTGCATATGCACAACGCTTAAACTATCATGTTTACCAGTGTCGTTCATATGGTTTCGGAAAAAAACATGTTTCTCCAATTTCCTTCTTTGTTGCATGTATAGAGTAACTTTTCTTTTAGAAGTCCTATGCTCCAAACTGGTGCAATCGGTAGAGTGCATATGCACAACGCTTAAACTATCATGTTTTCTAGTGACGGTCATATTGTTTCGCAAAAAACGCGTTTTTCCAATTTCATTCTTTGTTGCATGTACAGTGTAACTTTTGTTCTAGAAGTCTCCCATGCTCCAAACTGGTGCAATCGGTAGAGTGCATATGCACAACGCGTAAACTATCGCGTTTACCAGTGGCGTTCATATGGTTTCGGAAAAAAACGTATTTCTCCAATTTCCTTCTTTGTTGAATGTATAGAGTAACTTTTGTTTTAGAAGCCTCCCATGCTCCAAACTGGTGCAATCGGTAGAGTGCATATGCACAACACGTAAACTATCGCGTTTACCCGTGGCGTCTATATGGTTTCGGAAAAAAATGTGTTTTTCCAATTTCCTTCTTTGTTGCATGTATAGAGTAACTTTTGTTTTAGAAGTCTCCCATGCTCCAAACTGGTGCAATCGGTAGAGTGCATATGCACAACGCGTAAACTATCGCGTTTACCAGTGGCGTTCATATGGTTTCGGAAACAAACGTGTTTCTCCAATTTCCTTCTTTGTTGCATGTATAGAGTAACTTTTGTTTTAGAAGCCTCCCATGCTCCAAACTGGTGCAATCGATAGAGTGCATATGCACAACACGTAAACTATCGCGTTTACCAGTGGCGTTCATATGGTTTCGGGAAAAAATGTGTTTTTCCAATTTCCTTCTTTGTTGCATGTATAGTGTAACTTTTGTTTTAGAAGTCTCCCATGCTCCAAACTGGTGCAATCGGTAGACTGCATATGTACAACGCTTAAACTATCGCGTTTACCACTGGCGTTCATATGGTTTCGGAAAAAACGTGTTTTTCCAATTTCCTTCTTTGTTGCATGTAAAGTGTAACTTTTGTTCTAGAAGTCTCCCATGCTCCAAACTGGTACTATCGGTAGAGTGCATATGCACAACGCTTAAACTATCATGTTTTCTAGTGACGTTCATATTGTTTCGGAAAAAAAGCGTTTTTCCAATTTCATTCTTTGTTGCATGTATAGTGTAACTTTTGTTCTAGAAGTCTCCCATGCTCCAAACTGGTGCTATCGGTAGAGTGCATATGCACGACAGGTAAACTATCGCGTTTACCAGTGGCGTTCATATGGTTTCGGAAAAAAACGTGTTTTTCCAATTTCCTTCTTTGTTGTATGTATAGAGTAACTTTTGTTTTAGAAGTCTCCCATGCACCAAACTGGTGCAATCGGTAGAATGCATATGCACAACGCTTAAACTATCCCGTTTACCAGTGTCGTTCATATGGTTTCGATAAAAAACGTGTTTCTCCAATTTCCTTCTTTGTTGCATATATAGTGTAACTTTTGTTCTAGAAATCTCCCATGATCCTAACTGGTGCTATCGGTAGAATGCATATGCACAACGCTTAAACTATCATGTTTTCTAGTGACGTTCATATTGTTTCGGAAAAAACGCGTTTTTCCAATTTCATTCTTTGTTGCATGTATAGTGTAACTTTTGTTCTAGAAGTCTCCCATGCTCTAAACTGGTGCAATCGGTAGAGTGCATATGCACAACGCTTAAACTATCGCGTTTACCAGTGTCGTTCTTATGGTTTTGGAAAAACGTGTTTTTCCAATGTCCTTCTTTGTTGCATGTATAGTGTAACTTTTGTTCTAGGAGTCTCTTATGCTCCAAACTGGTGCTATCGATAGAGTGCATATGAACAACGCTTAATCTATCGAGTTTACCAGTGTCGTTCATATGGTTTCGGAAAAAAACGTGTTTCTCCAATTTCCTTCTTTGTTGCATGAATAGTGTAACTTTTGTTCTAGAAGTCTCCCAGGCTCCAAACTGGTGCTATCGGTAGAGTGCATATGCACAACGCTTAAACTATCGCGTTTACCAGTGTCGTTCATATGGTTTCGGAAAAAAACGTGTTTCTCCAATTTCCTTCTTTGTTGCATGTATAGAGTAACTTTTGTTTTAGAAGTCTCCCATGCTCCAAACTGGTGCAATCGGTAGAGTGCATATGCACAACGCGTAAACTATCGCGTTTACCAGTGGCGTTCATATGGTTTCGGAAAAAAACGTGTTTCTCCAATTTCCTTCTTTGTTGCATGTATAGAGTAACTTTTGTTTTAGAAGCCTCTCATGCTCCAAACTGGTGCAATCGGTAGAGTGCATATGCACAACGTTTAAACTATCCCGTTTACCAGTGTCGTTCATATGGTTTCGATAAATAACGTGTTTCTCCAATTTCCTTCTTTGTTGCATGTATAGTGTAACTTTTGTTCTAGAAATCTCCCATGGTCCTAACTGGTGCTATCGGTAGAATGCATATGCACAACGCTTAAACTATCATGTTTTCTAGTGACGTTCATATGGTTTCGGAAAAAACGCGTTTTTCCAATTTCATTCTTTGTTGCATGTATAGTGTAACTTTTGTTCTAGAAGTCTCCCATGCTCCAAACTGGTGCTATCGGTAGAGTGCATATGTACAACGCTTAATCTATCGCGTTTACCAGTGTCGTTCATATGGTTTCGGAAAAAAACGTGTTTCTCCAATGTCCTTCTTTGTTGCATGTATAGTGTAACTTTTGTTCTAGAAGTCTCCCAGGCTCCACACTGGTGCTATCGGTAGAGTGCATATGCACAACACGTAAACTATCGCGTTTACCCGTGGCGTTCATATGGTTTCGGAAAAAAATGTGTTTTTCCAATTTCCTTCTTTGTTGCATGTATAGAGTAACTTTTGTTTTAGAAGTCTCCCATGCTCCAAACTGGTGCAATCGGTAGAGTGCATATGCACAACGCGTAAACTATCGCGTTTACCAGTGGCGTTCATATGGTTTCGGAAGAAAACGTGTTTCTCCAATTTCCTTCTTTGTTGCATGTATAGAGTAACTTTTGTTTTAGAAGTCTCCCAGGCTCCAAACTGGTGCTATCGGTAGAGTGCATATGCACAACGCTTAAACTATCGCGTTTACCAGTGTCGTTCATATGGTTTCGGAAAAAAACGTGTTTCTCAAATTTCCTTCTTTGTTGCATGTATAGAGTAACTTTTGTTTTAGAAGTCTCCCATGCTCCAAACTGGTGCAATCGGTAGAGTGCATATGCACAACACGTAAACTATCGCGTTTACCAGTGGCGTTCATATGGTTTCGGGAAAAAATGTGTTTTCCAATTTCCTTCTTTGTTGCATGTATAGTGTAACTTTTGTTCTAGAAGTCTCCCATGCTCCAAACTGGTACTATCGGTAGAGTGCATATGCACAACGCTTAAACTATCATGTTTTCTAGTGATGTTCATATTGTTTCGGAAAAAACGCGTTTTTCCAATTTCATTCTTTGTTGCATGTATAGTGTAACTTTTGTTCTAGAAGTCTCCCATGCTCCAAACTGGTGCTATCGGTAGAGTGCATATGCACGACAGGTAAACTATCGCGTTTACCAGTGGCGTTCATATGGTTTCGGAAAAAAACGTGTTTTTCCAATTTCCTTCTTTGTTGTATGTATAGAGTAACTTTTGTTTTAGAAGTCTCCCATGCACCAAACTGGTGCAATCGGTAGAATGCATATGCACAACGCTTAAACTATCCCGTTTACCAGTGTCGTTCATATGGTTTCGATAAAAAACGTGTTTCTCCAATTTCCTTCTTTGTTGCATGTAAAGTGTAACTTTTGTTCTAGAAATCTCCCATGATCCTAACTGGTGCTATCGGTAGAATGCATATGCACAACGCTTAAACTATCATGTTTTCTAGTGACGTTCATATTGTTTCGGAAAAAACGCGTTTTTCCAATTTCATTCTTTGTTGCATGTATAGTGTAACTTTTGTTCTAGAAGTCTCCCATGCTCTAAACTGGTGCAATCGGTAGAGTGCATATGCACAACGCTTAAACTATCGCGTTTACCAGTGTCGTTCTTATGGTTTTGGAAAAAACGTGTTTTTCCAATGTCCTTCTTTGTTGCATGTATAGTGTAACTTTTGTTCTAGGAGTCTCTTATGCTCCAAACTGGTGCTATCGGTAGAGTGCATATGAACAACGCTTAATCTATCGCGTTTACCAGTGTCGTTCATATGGTTTCGGAAAAAAACGTGTTTCTCCAATTTCCTTCTTTGTTGCATGTATAGTGTAACTTTTGTTCTAGAAGTCTCCCAGGCTCCAAACTGGTGCTATCGGTAGAGTGCATATGCACAACGCTTAAACTATCGCGTTTACCAGTGTCGTTCATATGGTTTCGGAAAAAAACGTGTTTCTCCAATTTCCTTCTTTGTTGCATGTATAGAGTAACTTTTGTTTTAGAAGTCTTCCATGCTCCAAACTGGTGCAATCGGTAGAGTGCATATGCACAACGCGTAAACTATCGCGTTTACCAGTGGCGTTCATATGGTTTCGGAAAAAAACGTGTTTCTCCAATTTCCTTCTTTGTTGCATGTATAGAGTAACTTTTGTTTTAGAAGCCTCTCATGCTCCAAACTGGTGCAATCGGTAGAGTGCATATGCACAACGTTTAAACTATCCCGTTTACCAGTGTCGTTCATATGGTTTCGATAAATAACGTGTTTCTCCAATTTCCTTCTTTGTTGCATGTATAGTGTAACTTTTGTTCTAGAAATCTCCAATGGTCCTAACTGGTGTTATCGGTAGAATGCATATGCACAACGCTTAAACTATCATGTTTTCTAGTGACGTTCATATGGTTTCGGAAAAAACGCGTTTTTCCAATTTCATTCTTTGTTGCATGTATAGTGTAACTTTTGTTCTAGAAGTCTCCCATGCTCCAAATTGGTGCTATCGATAGAGAGCATATGTACAACGCTTAATCTATCGCGTTTACCAGTGTCGTTCATATGGTTTCGGAAAAAAACGTGTTTCTCCAATGTCCTTCTTTGTTGCATGTATAGTGTAACTTTTGTTCTAGAAGTCTCCCAGGCTCCAAACTGGTGCTATCGGTAGAGTGCATATGCACAACACGTAAACTATCGCGTTTACCCGTGGCGTTCATATGGTTTCGGAAAAAAATGTGTTTTTCAAATTTCCTTCTTTGTTGGATGTATAGAGTAACTTTTGTTTTAGAAGTCTCCCATGCTCCAAACTGGTGCAATCGGTAGAGTGCATATGCACAACGCGTAAACTATCGCGTTTACCAGTGGCGTTCATATGGTTTCGGAAGAAAACGTGTTTCTCCAATTTCCTTCTTTGTTGCATGTATAGAGTAACTTTTGTTTTAGAAGTCTCCCATGCTCCAAACTGGTGCAATCGGTAGAGTGCATATGCACAACACGTAAACTATCGCGTTTACCCGTGGCGTTCATATGGTTTCGGAAAAAAATGTGTTTTTCCAATTTCCTTCTTTGTTGCATGTATAGAGTAACTTTTGTTTTAGAAGTCTCCCATGCTCCAAACTGGTGCAATCGGTAGAGTGCATATGCACGACGCGTAAACTATCGCGTTTACCAGTGGCGTTCATATGGTTTCGGAAAAAAATGTGTTTTTCCAATTTCCTTCTTTGTTGTATGTATAGAGTAACTTTTGTTTTAGAAGTCTCCCATGCACCAAACTGGTGCAATCGGTAGAGTGCATATGCACAACGCTTAAACTATCTCGTTTACCAGTGTCGTTCATATGGTTTCGATAAAAAACGTGTTTCTCCAATTTCCTTCTTTGTTGCATGTATAGAGTAACTTTTGTTTTAGAAGTCTACCATGCTCAAAACTGGTGCAATCGGTAGAGTGCATATGCACAACGCTTAAACTATCGCGTTTACCAGTGTCGTTCATATGGTTTCGGAAAAAAGCGTGTTTCTCCAATTTCCTTCTTTGTTGCATGTATAGAGTAACTTTTGTTTTAGAAGTCTCCCACGCTCCAAACTGGTGCAATCGGTAGAGTGCATATGCACAACGCTTAAACTATCATGTTTTCTAGTGACGTTCATATTGTTTCGGAAAAAACGCGTTTTTCCAATTTCATTCTTTGTTGCATGTATAGTGTAACTTTTGTTCTAGAAGTCTCCCATGCTCCAAACTGGTGCAATCGGTAGAGTGCATATGCACAACGCTTAAACTATCGCGTTTACCGGTGTCGTTCTTATGGTTTTGGAAAAAACGTGTTTTTCCAATGTCCTTCTTTGTTGCATGTATAGTGTAACTTTTGTTCTAGAAGTCTCTTATGCTCCAAACTGGTGCTATCGGTAGAGTGCATATGTACAACGCTTAATCTATCGCGTTTACCAGTGTCGTTCATATGGTTTCGGAAAAAAACGTGTTTCTCCAATGTCCTTCTTTGTTGCATGTATAGTGTAACTTTTGTTCTAGAAGTCTCCCAGGCTCCAAACTGGTGCTATCGGTAGTGTGCATATGCACAACACGTAAACTATCGCGTTTACCAGTGGCGTTCATATGGTTTCGGAAGAAAACGTGTTTCTCCAATTTCCTTCTTTGTTGCATGTATAGAGTAACTTTTGTTTTAGAAGTCTCCCATGCTCCAAACTGGTGCAATCGGTAGAGTGCATATGCACAACACGTAAACTATCGCGTTTACCCGTGGCGTTCATATGGTTTCGGAAAAAAATGTGTTTTTCCAATTTCCTTCTTTGTTGCATGTATAGAGTAACTTTTGTTTTAGAAGTCTCCCATGCTCCAAACTGGTGCAATCGGTAGAGTGCATATGCACGACGCGTAAACTATCGCGTTTACCAGTGGCGTTCATATGGTTTCGGAAAAAAAACGTGTTTTTCCAATTTCCTTCTTTGTTGTATGTATAGAGTAACTTTTGTTTTAGAAGTCTCCCATGCACCAAACTGGTGCAATCGGTAGAGTGCATATGCACAACGCTTAAACTATCCCGTTTACCAGTGTCGTTCATATGATTTCGATAAAGAACGTGTTTCT
This sequence comes from Serripes groenlandicus, assembly GCA_031761405.1. NCBI lineage: Eukaryota > Metazoa > Mollusca > Bivalvia > Cardiida > Cardiidae > Serripes > Serripes groenlandicus. Next base: position 4,202,613 of record JASEVX010000007.1, on the reverse strand, counting down.
CCAATTTCCTTCTTTGTTGCATGTATAGTGTAACTTTTGTTCTAGAAATCTCCCATGATCCTAACTGGTGCTATCGGTAGAATGCATATGAACAACGCTTAAACTATCATGTTTTCTAGTGACGTTCATATTGTTTCGGAAAAAACGCGTTTTTCCAATTTCATTCTTTGTTGCATGTATAGAGTAACTTTTGTTCTAGAAGCCTCCCATGCTCCAAACTGGTGCAATCGGTAGAGTGCATATGCACAACGCTTAAACTATCGCGTTTACCAGTGTCGTTCTTATGGTTTTTGAAAAAACGTGTTTTTCCAATGTCCTTCTTTGTTGCATGTATAGTGTAACTTTTGTTCTAGAAGTCTCTTATGCTCCAAACTGGTGCTATCGGTAGAGTGCATATGAACAACGCTTAATCTATCGCGTTTACCAGTGTCGTTCATATGGTTTAAGAAAAAAAACGTGTTTCTCCAATTTCCTTCTTTGTTGCATGTATAGTGTAACTTTTGTTCTAGAAGTCTCCCATGCTCCAAACTGGTGCAATCGGTAGAGTGCATATGCACAACGCTTAAACTATCGCGTTTACCGGTGTCGTTCTTATGGTTTTGGAAAAAACGTGTTTTTCCAATGTCCTTCTTTGTTGCATGTATAGTGTAACTTTTGTTCTAGAAGTCTCTTATGCTCCAAACTGGTGCTATCGGTAGAGTGCATATGTACAACGCTTAATTTATCGCGTTTACCAGTGTCGTTCATATGGTTTCGGAAAAAAACGTGTTTCTCCAATGTCCTTCTTTGTTGCATGTATAGTGTAACTTTTGTTCTAGAAGTCTCCCAGGCTCCAAACTGGTGCTATCGGTAGAGTGCATATGCACAACACGTAAACTATCGCGTTTACCCGTGGCGTTCATATGGTTTCGGAAAAAAATGTGTTTTTCCAATTTCCTTCTTTGTTGCATGTATAGAGTAACTTTTGTTTTAGAAGTCTCCCATGCTCCAAACTGGTGCAATCGGTAGAGGGCATATGCACAACGCGTAAACTATTGCGTTTACCAGTGGCGTTCATATGGTTTCGGAAGAAAACGTGTTTCTCCAATTTCCTTCTTTGTTGCATGTATAGAGTAACTTTTGTTTTAGAAGTCTCCCATGCTCCAAACTGGTGCAATCGGTAGAGTGCATATGCACAACACGTAAACTATCGCGTTTACCCGTGGCGTTCATATGGTTTCGGAAAAAAACGTGTTTTTCCAATTTCCTTCTTTGTTGTATGTATAGAGTAACTTCTGTTTTAGAAGTCTCCCATGCTCCAAACTGGTGCTATCGGTAGAGTGCATATGCACAACGCTTAAACTATCGCGTTTACCACTGGCGTTCATATGGTTTCGGGAAAAAAAGTGTTTCTCCAATTTCCTTCTTTGTTGCATGTATAGTGTAACTTTTGTTCTAGAAGTCTCCCAGGCTCCAAACTGGTGTTATCGGTAGAGTGCATATGCACAACGCTTAAACTATCATGTTTACCAGTGTCGTTCATATGGTTTCGGAAAAAACCATGTTTCTCCAATTTCCTTCTTTGTTGCATGTATAGAGTAACTTTTGTTTTAGAAGTCTCCCATGCTCCAAACTGGTGAAATCGGTAGAGTGCATATGCACAACGCGTAAACTATCGCGTTTACCAGTGGCGTTCATATGGTTTCGGAAAAAAACGTGTTTTTCCAATTTCCTTCTTTGCTGTATGTATAGAGTAACTTTTGTTTTAGAAGTCTCCCATGCTCCAAACTGGTGCAATCGGTAGAGTGCATATGCACAACGCTTAAACTATCCCGTTTACCAGTGTCGTTCATATGGTTTGGGATAAAAACGTGTTTCTCCGATGTCCTTCTTTGTTGCATGTATAGTGTAACTTTTGTTCTAGAAATCTCCCATGATCCTAACTGGTGCTATCGGTAGAATGCATATGCACAACGCTTAAACTATCATGTTTTCTAGTGACGTTAATATGATTTTTGGAAAAAAAACGCGTTTTTCCTATTTCCTTCTTTGTTGCATGTACAGTGTAACTTTTGTTCTAGAAGTCTCACATGCTCCTAACTGGTGCTGTCGGTAGAGTGCATATGCTCAACGTTTAAACTATCATGTTTTTTAGTGACGTTAATATGGTTTCGGAAAAAAACGCGTTTTTCGTATTAATTTCTTTGTTGCATGTATAGTGTAACTTTTGTTCTAGAAATCTCCCATGCTCCAAACTGGTGCAGTCGGCAGAGTGCATATGCACAGCGCTTAAACTATCGCGTTTACTAGTGGAGTTCATATAGTTTCGGAAAAAAACTTGTTTTTCCAATTTCCTTCTTTGTTGCATGTATAGTGTAAATTTTGTTCTAGAAGTCTCCCATGCTCCAAACTGGTGCTATCGGTAGAGTGCATATGCACAACGCTTAAACTATCGCGTTTACCAGTGTCGATCATATGGTTTCGGGAAAAAACGTGTTTCCCCAATTTCCTTCTTTGTTGCATGTATAGTTTAACTTTTGTTCTAGAAGTCTCCCAGGCTCCAAACTGGTGCTATCGGTAGAGTGCATATGCACAACGCTTAAACTATCGCGTTTACCAGTGTCGTTCATATGGTTTCGGAAAAAAGCGTGTTTCTCCAATTTCCTTCTTTGTTGCATGTATAGAGTAACTTTTGTTTTAGAAGTCTCACATGCTCCAAACTGGTGCAATCGGTAGAGTGCATATGCACAACGCGTAAACTATCGCGTTTACCAGTGGCGTTCATATGGTTTCGGAAAAAAAAAGTGTTTTTCCAATTTCCTTCTTTGTTGTATGTATAGTGTAACTTTTGTTCTAGAAGTCTCCCACGCTACAAACTGGTGCTATCGGTAGAGTGCATATGCACAACGCTTAAACTATCGCGTTTACCAGTGTCGTTCATATGGTTTCGGGAAAAAACGTGTTTCTCCAATTTCCTTCTTTGTTGCATGTATAGTGTAACTTTTGTTCTAGAAGTCTCCCAGGCTCCAAACTGGTGCAATCGGTAGAGTGTATATGCACAACGCTTAAACTATCGCGTTTCCCAGTGGCGTTCATATGGTTTCGGAAAAAAACGTGTTTTTCCAATTTCCTTCTTTGTTGCATGTTTAGTGTAACTTTTGTTCTAGAAGTCTCCCAGGCTCCAAACATGTATAGTGTAACTTTTGTTCTAGAAGCCTCCGATACTCCAAACTGGTGCAATCAGTAGAGTGCATATGCACAACACTTAAACTATCATGTTTTCTAGTGACGTTAATATGGTTTTTGGAAAAAAATGCGTTTTTCCTATTTCCTTCTTTGTTGCATGTACAGTCCAACTTTTGTTCTAGAAGTCTCACATGCTCCTAACTGGTGCTGTCGGTAGAGTGCATATGTACAACGCTTAAACTATCATGTTTTCTAGTGACGTTCATATTGTTTCGGAAAAAACGCGTTTTCCAATTTCATTCTTTGTTGCATGTATAGTGTAACTTTTGTTCTAGAAGTATCCCATGCTCCAAACTGGTGCAATCGGTAGAGTGCATATGCACAACGCTTAAACTATCACGTTTACCAGTGTCGTTCTTATGGTTTCGGAAAAAACGTGTTTTTCCAATGTCCTTCTTTGTTGCATGTATAGTGTAACTTTTGTTCTAGAAGTCTCTTATGCTCCAAACTGGTGCTATCGGTAGAGTGCATATGCACAACGCTTAAACTATCATGTGTTCTAGTGACGTTAATATGGTTTCGGGAAAAAACCGCGTTTTTCCTATTTCCTTCTTTGTTGCATGTACAGTGTAACTTTTGTTCTAGAAGTCTCACATGCTCCTAACTGGTGCTGTCGGTAGAGTGCATATGTACAACGCTTAAACTATCATGTTTTCTAGTGACGTTCATATGGTTTCGGAAAAAACGCGTTTTTCCAATTTCCTTCTTTGTTGCATGTATAGCGTAACTTTTGTTCTAGAATTGTCCCATGCTGCACACTGGTGCAATCGGTAGAGTGCATATGCACAACGCTTAAACTATCATGTGTTCTAGTGACGTTAATATGGTTTCGGAAAAAAAACGCGTTTTTCCTTTTTCCTTCTTTGTTGCATGTATAGTGAAACTTTTGTTCTAGAAGTCTCACATGCTCCAAACTGGTGCAATCGGTAGAGTGCATATGCACAACGCTTAAACTATCGCGCTTACCAGTGGAGTTCATATGGTTTCGTAAAAAAACGTGTTTTTCCAATTTCCTTCTTTGTTGCATGTATAGTTTAACTTTTGTTTTAGAAGTCTCCCATGCTCCAAACTGGTGCAATCGGTAGAGGGCATATGCACAACGCGTAAACTATTGCGTTTACCAGTGGCGTTCATATGGTTTCGGAAGAAAACGTGTTTCTCCAATTTCCTTCTTTGTTGCATGTATAGAGTAACTTTTGTTTTAGAAGTCTCCCATGCTCCAAACTGGTGCAATCGGTAGAGTGCATATGCACAACACGTAAACTATCGCGTTTACCCGTGGCGTTCATATGGTTTCGGAAAAAAACGTGTTTTTCCAATTTCCTTCTTTGTTGTATGTATAGAGTAACTTCTGTTTTAGAAGTCTCCCATGCTCCAAACTGGTGCTATCGGTAGAGTGCATATGCACAACGCTTAAACTATCGCGTTTACCACTGGCGTTCATATGGTTTCGGGAAAAAAAGTGTTTCTCCAATTTCCTTCTTTGTTGCATGTATAGTGTAACTTTTGTTCTAGAAGTCTCCCAGGCTCCAAACTGGTGTTATCGGTAGAGTGCATATGCACAACGCTTAAACTATCATGTTTACCAGTGTCGTTCATATGGTTTCGGAAAAAACCATGTTTCTCCAATTTCCTTCTTTGTTGCATGTATAGAGTAACTTTTGTTTTAGAAGTCTCACATGCTCCAAACTGGTGCAATCGGTAGAGTGCATATGCACAACGCGTAAACTATCGCGTTTACCAGTGGCGTTCATATGGTTTCGGAAAAAAAAAGTGTTTTTCCAATTTCCTTCTTTGTTGTATGTATAGAGTAACTTTTGTTTTAGAAGTCTCCCATGCTCCAAACTGGTGCAATCGGTAGAGCGCATATGCACAACGCTTAAACTATCGCGTTTACCAGTGGAGTTCATATGGTTTCGGAAAAAAAACGTGTTTTTCCAATTTCCTTCTTTGTTGTATGTATAGTGTAACTTTTGTTCTAGAAGTCTCCCACGCTACAAACTGGTGCTATCGGTAGAGTGCATATGCACAACGCTTAAACTATCGCGTTTACCAGTGTCGTTCATATGGTTTCGGGAAAAAACGTGTTTCTCCAATTTCCTTCTTTGTTGCATGTATAGTGTAACTTTTGTTCTAGAAGTCTCCCAGGCTCCAAACTGGTGCAATCGGTAGAGTGTATATGCACAACGCTTAAACTATCGCGTTTCCCAGTGGCGTTCATATGGTTTCGGAAAAAAACGTGTTTTTCCAATTTCCTTCTTTGTTGCATGTTTAGTGTAACTTTTGTTCTAGAAGTCTCCCAGGCTCCAAACATGTATAGTGTAACTTTTGTTCTAGAAGCCTCCGATACTCCAAACTGGTGCAATCAGTAGAGTGCATATGCACAACACTTAAACTATCATGTTTTCTAGTGACGTTAATATGGTTTTTGGAAAAAAATGCGTTTTTCCTATTTCCTTCTTTGTTGCATGTACAGTCCAACTTTTGTTCTAGAAGTCTCACATGCTCCTAACTGGTGCTGTCGGTAGAGTGCATATGTACAACGCTTAAACTATCATGTTTTCTAGTGACGTTCATATTGTTTCGGAAAAAACGCGTTTTCCAATTTCATTCTTTGTTGCATGTATAGTGTAACTTTTGTTCTAGAAGTATCCCATGCTCCAAACTGGTGCAATCGGTAGAGTGCATATGCACAACGCTTAAACTATCACGTTTACCAGTGTCGTTCTTATGGTTTCGGAAAAAACGTGTTTTTCCAATGTCCTTCTTTGTTGCATGTATAGTGTAACTTTTGTTCTAGAAGTCTCTTATGCTCCAAACTGGTGCTATCGGTAGAGTGCATATGCACAACGCTTAAACTATCATGTGTTCTAGTGACGTTAATATGGTTTCGGGAAAAAACCGCGTTTTTCCTATTTCCTTCTTTGTTGCATGTACAGTGTAACTTTTGTTCTAGAAGTCTCACATGCTCCTAACTGGTGCTGTCGGTAGAGTGCATATGTACAACGCTTAAACTATCATGTTTTCTAGTGACGTTCATATGGTTTCGGAAAAAACGCGTTTTTCCAATTTCCTTCTTTGTTGCATGTATAGCGTAACTTTTGTTCTAGAATTGTCCCATGCTGCACACTGGTGCAATCGGTAGAGTGCATATGCACAACGCTTAAACTATCATGTGTTCTAGTGACGTTAATATGGTTTCGGAAAAAAAACGCGTTTTTCCTTTTTCCTTCTTTGTTGCATGTATAGTGAAACTTTTGTTCTAGAAGTCTCACATGCTCCAAACTGGTGCAATCGGTAGAGTGCATATGCACAACGCTTAAACTATCGCGCTTACCAGTGGAGTTCATATGGTTTCGTAAAAAAACGTGTTTTTCCAATTTCCTTCTTTGTTGCATGTATAGTTTAACTTTTGTTCTAGAAGTCTCCCAGGCTCCAAACTGGTGCTATCGGTAGAGTGCATATGCACAACGCTTAAACTATCGCGTTTACCAGTGTCGTTCGTATGGTTTCGGAAAAAAGCGTGTTTCTCCAATTTCCTTCTTTGTTGCATGTATAGAGTAACTTTTGTTTTAGAAGTCTCACATGCTCCAAACTGGTGCAATCGGTTGAGTCAGGGACACTATATTACAGTGTCCCTGGTTGAGTGCATATGCACAACGCGTAAACTATCGCGTTTACCAGTGGCGTTCATATGGTTTCGGAAAAAAAACGTGTTTTTCCAATTTCCTTCTTTGTTGTATGTATAGAGTAACTTTTGTTCTAGAAGTCTCACATGAACCTAACTGGTGCTATCGGTAGAATGCATATGCACAACGCTTAAACTATCATGTTTTCTAGTGACGTTAATATGGTTTTTGGAAAAAACGCGTTTTTCCTATTTCCTTCTTTGTTGCGTGTATAGTGTAACTTTTGTTCTAGAAGACTCCCATGCTCCAAACTGGTGCAATCGGTGGAGTGCATATGCACAACGCTTAAACTATCGAGTTTACCAGTGGTGTTCATATGGTTTCGGAAAAAAACGCGTTTCTACAATTTCCTTCTTTGTTGCATGTATAGCGTAACTTTTGTTCTAGAAACCTCCCATGCTCCGAACAGGTGCAATCGGTATAGTGCATATGCACAACGCTTAAACTATTGCGTTTCCTAGTGGTGTTCATATGGTTTCGGAAAAAAACGTGTTTTTCAAATGTCCTTCGTTGTTGCATGTACAGTGTAACTTTTGTTCTAGAAGTCTCACATACTCCTAACTGGTGCAATCGGTAGAGTGCATATGCACAACGCTTAAACTATCATGTTTTCTTATGACATCAATATGGTTTCGAAAAACAAACGCGTTTTTCCTTTTTCTTTCTTTGTTGCATGTACAGTCTAACTTTTGTTCTAGAAGTCTCACATGATCCTAACTGGTGCTATCGGTAGAATGCATATGCACAACGCTTAAACTATCATGTTTTCTAGTGACGTTAATATGATTTCGTAAAAAAACGCGTTTTTCCTATTTCCTTCTTTGTTGCATGTATAGTGTAACTTTTGTTCTAGAAGTCTCACATACTCCTAACTCGTGCTATCGGTAGAGTGCATATGCACAACGCTTAAACTGTCATGTTTTCTAGTGACGTTCATATGGTTTCGCAAAAAAACGCGTTTTTCCAATTTCCTTCTTTGTTGCATGTATAGTAACTTTTGTTCTAGAAGTCTCCCTGCTCCAAACTGGTGCTATCGGTAGAGTGCATATGCACAACGCTTAAACTATCGCGCTTACCAGTGGTGTTCATATGGTTTCGGAAAAAAACGTGTTTTTCCTTCTTTGTTGCATGTAGTGTAACTTTTGTTCTAGAAGTGTCCCATGCTCCAAACTGGTGCAATCGGTAGAGTGCATATGCACAAGGCTTAAACTATCATGTTTTCTAGTGACGTTATATGGTGACGGAAAAACGCGTTTTTCCTATTTCCTTCTTTGTTGCATGTACAGTGTAACCTTTGTTCTAGAAGTCTCACATGCTCCTAACTGGTGCTATCAGTAGAGTGCATATGCACAACGCTTAAACTATCGCGTTTACCAGTGGCGTTCATATGGTTTCGGAAAAAACGTGTTTTTCCTATTTCGTTCTTTGTTGCATGTATAGTGTAACTTTTGTTCTAGAAGTCTCCCATGCTCCAAACTGGTGCTATCGGTAGAGTGCATATGCACAACGCTTAAACTATCGCGTTTACCATTGGCGTTCATATGGTTTCGGAAAAAAACGTGTTTTTCCAATTTCCTTCTTTGTTGCATGTATATTGTAACTTTTGTTCTAGAAGTCTCTCATGCTCCAAACTGATGCCATCGGTAGAGTGCATATGCACAACGCTTAAAGTATCATGTTTTCTAGTGACGTTAATATGGTTTTGGAAAAAAACGCGTTTTTCCTATTTCCTTCATTGTTGCATATACAGTGTAACTTTTGTTCTAGATGTCTGACATGCTCCTAACTGGTGCTATCGGTAGAGTGCATATACACAACGCGTAAACAATCGCGTTTACCAGTGGCGTTCATATGGTTTCGAAAAAAAACGTGTTTCTCCAATTTCCTTCTTTGTTGCATGTATAGTGTAACTTTTGTTCTAGAAGTCTCCCATGCTCCAAACTGATGCCATCGGTAGAGTGCATATGCACAACGCTTAAAGTATCATGTTTTCTAGTGACGTTAATATGGTTTCGGAAAAAACGCGTTTTTCCTATTTCCTTCTTTGTTGCATGTACAGTGTAGCTTTTGTTCTGGACGTCTCACATGCTTCTAACTGGTGCTATCGTTAGAGTGCATATGCACAACGCGTAAACAATCGCGTTTACCAGTGGCGTTCATATGGTTTCGGAAAAAACGTGTTTTTTCAATTTCCTTCTTTGTTGCATGTACAGTGTAGTTTATGTTCTAGAAATCTCACATGCTCCTAACTGGTGCTGTCGGTAGAGTGCATATACACAACGCTTAAACTATCGCGTTTACCAGTGGAGTTCATATGGTTTCGAAAAGAAACGTGTTTTTTCAATTTCCTTCTTTGTTGCATGTACAGTGTAGTTTTTGTTCTAGAAATATCACATGCTCCTAACTGGTGCTGTCGGTAGAGTGCATATGCCCAACGCGTAAACTTTCGCGTTTACCAGTGGCGTTCATATGGTTTCGGAAAAAAACGTGTTTTTTCAATGTCCTTCTTTGTTGCATGTACAGTGTAACATTTGTTCTAAACGTCTCCTATGCTCCAAACTGGTGCTATCGATTGAGTGCGGAGCTATCGGCCTCGCTTTAGCGAGTTATTAGATAACATCTTTAGTCAAGATCAAGATATATATCAGAATAGAATTCGATGGTCTATCAAATTCAGTATGGCCTTTTTTCCGAATGTCATTTCATGGGCGACTTTCAGGTTCGCAGCCCACGCTCTGATTGGATATAATTCGAAAATTGAAATATTTTTGTTGATGTTTTCGTAAAAGTGTTATGGTTATTCATCATCTCATATTTTTAAGACATTTCTTATAAATAAATGGCGTAGATAAATTAAACAAGAACATTTATTGTTTATCTAAGGTAGTCCGCAGCGACGAAGGCTTTGTTGTCAAGGAACTGTCTTCAGTCCAACTCGAAATGTTGTGACGGTCATTGTATAACAATATAAAGCCACAAAGGCTTGAAATTATAGTCCAGTGTCTGAATAAAACGTAATTCCACTTGAAATACAACATTTTGACAACAGAATCAAGTGCAATCAGGTTTTTTTATGAAAAAAGTGGCCGGTAAAATAAGAATGTTCCTTTGTTGCTATGAGAGAATATCAGCACAGGTACGCGATAATCTAGCTCGGAAAAGTCATCATAAATTCCTACATTAGTCAGTTTGTTCCTTGGTTTGACTCAAATCATAGATTATTTACACATTAAGGGAGAACCATTTAAAACAGACAAGATTATGCGAAGAATACTTAATCAAGCACAGTTACTGGCTGGTTTCCTGATTTCTCGATACATTGAAAGTAAATCGGTAACTAGAACTTTAACATCTAGGTAAAAAAATGGAAAATCTTTCTGTAAAAGAGGAAATTTGAAAATAATCTGGCAAAAGGCGAAATTGCTTATTGTGAACTATTTCTCCTTGTTCCACATTTTTGCAAGTATCTAAATTGAAAACATATATGTTCGAACTGCGTAGATCTCACCTACAGCCTGTAGGAATCGAGACGTCTTCCATTCACCGGAAGAGTATCGATCCCAGCAGGTTGTAATGGAAACGTCCATCCTCCTCGATAGAGTGCTGGTTGCTCTTTCTAAGTCACCTGTGGCAACCGCCAACTTTACAAGATCTGCTTCGCGTCTAAGTAGAGGTACCAGTCTGTAGAATGCGAGAGAGGATCCACCAGCTTTACAATTGATCCTGTGATGCCATCCTGCAAATTAATAAATCAATAGATATTATCTCAAAAATATTATAACTGAAACCTTGAGATATTTATATTCCACAATAGTAGACTCTGGTTTGATTAGCTTTTATTTTGCGGAAATCCTTCCATCAAACTTAACGTGTCTTTGCAATATCAGTGTTAACAATTATTCTTAGTTCTTATTACTAAAAAGAATTTAACCTTCTACGTCGTTGTTTGTCCGTATATTCTGTTTGTAGACGGACCAGTCCTCCACCTTGAACACAGGGTGGTTCAACCATTGACGCCGCATATATTCAAGTAAAACCATTATACATGTATGGTTGACAAAATTAATATATATTACCTTCTGAACATGGCGCCATACGGCCTGTGACCAGTGGAATGCGCAGCCCTTCACCTCCTTCCCAGGGAAGACTTCTCTGATCGCCAACCACGCAGCTAGAATAATAAACGGAAAGATACACAACTGGTCAAAGGAAATTTCATCATCAAACGCAGGCCCTGATACGTCGAAGTCGTCAAACTCGTCAAACTGGCTTATCGATGTGGAATCCGCTAATGGATGGATTATGTTTCCAGTAATGTCGGATATCTGAAAATTGACAACATTATTAATACATAAAAAAAAGTTTGAAACTGCAGACGACTTATTTAGATTCGCATAACGATGAGGAATCTGCTTATGTCGTTTGAAACTGCAGACGACTTATTTAGATTCGCATAACGATGAGGAATCCGCTTATGTCGTTTGAAACTGCAGACGACTTATTTAGATTCGCATAACGATGAGGAATCCGCTTATGTCGTTTGAAAATGCATACGACTTATTTAGATTCGAGGATCGTATAACTAACTCCATTGTAAATTGAAAAATAAACGCAAAATCATGTTTACCTCTTCCCGTGATTCTGGCATGTACATGTCTTCAATTATACTAGTATCCTGGAAATTTGAGCCGTCTATAACAGTTTCTATCATAAACAGGTCATCAGCCTACAAATAAATTATTTTGGTATATCAAAATTAAATCAATACACTGACACATATCATACAGAAATACCACATTCGTATCAGACTTATATTCCTGTGAAGACGTTGTCTTTTAGTTTTTTTCCCATATCAAGTGTTATTAAAATATATATATTTATATATATAGGCTATACAATTTGAAATTTGGAAATGGTTATATTTACATTGTTTTACACATTTGTTTCATACTACATGTATAATTGTGAACATGTATATTCGAACATATGCTATATATTAACTTACGCCCGTATCAAGTGTTGGAGGTTCGTCCTGATTTGTTTCTTCAAACATCACAGTAACATCAGTCATTGGTAACATCACCTAGAAACATAAAATGGGTTATTTATCGTTTTCAATATCTAGCATCAAACCATGTGCCACCAAGACTCAACACGTCAAATATAACGCTTTTTCCATTTTTTAATACGTTAACAAATGTAGATATATCTTCTATGGGTTATTTATCGTTTTCAATATCTAGCATCAAACCATGTGCCATGTAGATATATCTTCTATAATTGAAAGATATGTTAAAATCGGGGATGGCAACGAATACCAAAATTAGTATTCGAATATTCGATCACAAGATATTCGAATATTCGACCCATTTGCGCATGCTTACCAAACAAAGACTTTTTTAATTCTTTATTTGTCCAGTGTACTCGCATTTGACGTTTCCGTTACACCGATGAATTCGTATGAAAAAGTACGTTGGTAAAGTGCGCAGATTTTAACTTATTGATCCCATTCTTAATGTATTGTTCGAAACATTTAGCTCTGATTACCCTGTTTACAACTGAGGTTTAATCTTTCTCTTGCTTCATATAACTGAACTATTGTTGAAATGCTGTTGTTTACATGACATATTGATGTTTGTTTCTTTTACTCGGTAGTTACAGAAGGGTTATCTGTGTATCTAGATGGATGTTTGTGTTGTAGATGATTGCGGAGGTTGGTTGTGGTAGGACAGCTCCGCCTCACACAGAGTACATGATGCTATTTTCTCAGATCGGCGGAAATACTTCCAAACTGGTAACAGGACAAAAGGCAACAGTTTTGATAATTTCATTTCAGGTTTAATTAATTTTTCTTTTAATTTAATACATTTGTAACATATAATAGACACATTTCAATAAATGTATTTATAATTTATGTTATGTTTAAGCAAAATTTTAAATTTATTTATCTGAAATTTCAATGATTTTTTCCACTTTCCCCCACAATGTTTCTTTCCACCATTCCGAATATCTGACAGAAAAATATAATTGCGTGCACAGGAGAAATTACTCATCATAAGCAATTTCTCCTTTTCCAATAATGTTTCTTTAACATCTGACAGAAGACTAGCAACAGTTCTAATATTTGTAATAATTGTTGACAGAATATATCACTGCGTGGAAGGGAGAAGGACTCGATTTAAAGTGCTAATATTTGTTTCACTTTGCAATGTTATTTTACGTATTATGCATATCTGTGTGAAGATGTTTTAAAAAAAGCGAAGAAAACATTGTGGGAGAAGAGACATTGCTCATAATTAGTAATTTCTCCCTTTCACGCGATGATATATTCTGTCAACAATTATTACAAATATTTACAAATATTAGAACTGTTGCTAGTCTTCTGTCAGATGGTTAAAAAAAGGTTGAAGAAAACATTATTTGAAAAGGAGAAATTGCTTATAATGAGCAATTTCTCCTGTGCACGCAATTATATTTTCTGTCAGATATCCGAAAAGGTGGAAAGAAACATTGTGGGGAAAGTGGAAATAATCATTGCAATTTCAGATAAATAAAGTTAAAATTTCGCATAAACAAAGCATAAATTATAAATACATTTATTGAAATGTGTCTATTATATGTTACAAATGTATTAAATATAATGAAAAATATATTTAACCGGAAATGAAAATATCAGAACTGTTGCCTTTTGTCCTGTTACCTGTTATCCGGGCACAAACTGTTACTTTTTGCCCGTTGCTTATTATCCTGTTTCTTTTTGTCCGATTACCGTTATACACAGCATGTCATTTCGATGAAAGATATGCAAAACGATATCTTTTTCCACAATGTTAATGTTTAATCATTTACAGCATTCTCGATTTTTAGTTCTGGATGAATTTTATTTATATATACTGAGAGACATTAAGCGTGTTATATCAATCAAACATATTCAAAACATATTTATTTTTCATATAATATTTTAGATGTTTTAAAAGCCTACCCTTTGTCGCACTTGCGATGCTGCCCTTTTCCATAATGTTTTCAATGTCAATTTTTAACCCTTCCGGCATACTTCAGTTTTAGCATTTGATGAACCTTTTAATACATATGTACTAAGAAAGATTAAGCGTGTTATACACAGCATGTCATTTCAGTCAAACATATGTAAAACGATAACTTTTTCCACGGTGTTCACTATTTAACTATTAAACATTAAACGTGTCATACACAGCATGTAATTTCGATCAAACATATAACTTTGTCAACTTACAAATATAGTATTTAATTGGTTTATAATATTTAAGATGTTTTAGAAACCTACCTGTGTCGCACGTGCGATGCTGCCATTTTCCACACATGTCACATCCCACCGCTTGTTGTCTCTCACGAACTACACGCGAACATGAAATGCACGATTCCATCACAAAAACAATCACGCACAATCCAATATAAACAAAAATGTAATAGTATGAAATATTGAGATTCAATTAAGTATAAATTTCTACATCACAATCCGATTTGTAATATGAACATTTTTCGGTTTTCTTTGCGGCTATATACTTGCTCAAATAGAACTCAAAGACAAACTCGTAATAAACAATTAATTAATCAAATAGAACTCAAAGACAAACTCGTAATGAACAATTAATTAATCAAATAGAACTCAAAGACAAACTCGTAATAAACAATTAATTAATAAAGAAATTACGCTACTTTAAACTCATTCAAACTTCAATGATTAAAGAAGTTTGGAGTAGAAAGATTACGTAACAGATGTAACAACTATTTTAATTATAGGATAATTAGTATAAATTATTAATAATTGATCATTATAGGATAATCTTGACACCTTTTCTTTCTTTTCGACATACCATAATCTTGTATAATAAAAGTTGTCCTTTTTGTCTTGGCATTTTTGACTCGATCCTTTTTAGTTTTTGTCCTTTTTGACCCGATACCAGAACGATGCCTTGACATTTCGCCCGCCAGATCTACACGTTGATCAAGTAAGTGTCAACTTATAGCGTTTAACTCTTTAATATCTAGTGCATTTTTGCAAACAAATATCACATTTGTATATTTATAAACATTTTGATATATAAGAATTCAAGATGTTTCGTATTCAGTCGCGAATGTTCCGGTGACGGAAATTGCATTTTTCATTGCCCGAATTTAGCGCGGATTCTGGAGATTTCGTCTAACTACCATTTCGTCTAACTGATACTATAGAGTAAATGGGGTAGAGATTTCGTCTAACTTATCGAGGACAGCACTGTATAATCTATATCGATATGCAGGTGTTATAGTAAGGTGTTAATTGACCGATTATAGTGAAATACAACAAACAATTTCAATTAGTTTGCCGTTTTTCTTATATTAATTTGTATTTGTTATCATTTAATTTAATATTTACATAATTGTTCAATACATCCATCGGAGATTTCGTCTTCAATGTTTCCCACAATGATAACTTGATTCTCTCTTTTTTTATTATTTCCCATCTACTTGTTTCTTATTATTATTTACACATTTTTAACAGAACATAACAACATTTTATATAACAGAATAATCTTTGACGTATACAAAGTTCTATTGACAAACATAAATACATATACAAATATACAGGCAAGCGGGTTTGCAATTATCATTCCTCGTCGTGAATTCTGTCTGAACTCTCAATTGTCTCCAGACCAGAGATCCGACTGCAGACTCGTAATAGCTGGCTGGTTATTATGGGAAAAGATATCACATTTCATCTCATCACAACCAACATTGTGGTAAAAGAAGAACTACGTTTTATGTTTGACTTTACAGGTTCTCCTATTAGACGGAGCTTGTGTGTAACATTTTCCATGTTATCGACTCTATAACAATCAATACTGTGGGAAAAGAAGAACAATGGAGAATAATAACATGTATGATTAAAGCCGACTGTCCATTCAATAGAACACATTCTTTTTTTTAATAATAATTACAACACAACACAATTAGAAGTATGCCGTCCAGATGTACTGTACGAACCTTGAAAAAGGGTGCAATAACCTATATAAATGAAAATGTTATGACAAACAAAATTAGCTAGGTAACGAATAAATAAAACCATCATATAGACGAAAATAACTTTTCTGGAACACATGGTTTTTTTCAAGATTCGTACAGTACATCTGGGTATCTTTTTGTTATCATTTACTCTATGGTATAAGCAGGGTGAGTGTAATGAAGGGTGAAGTCTCTTGACCAAACTCTCATTTATCCTGTCTCCCGAGAGCGTCCGAGATATTGCGATTTTACAAGTTACAAAAATACCGGAGACTGGATCATTTTACACGCTTCGTTATTTCTATTGTTACAAACAATTCAGTCGTAATCAAACCTAATGAAATATATACGAGGACAAGTAAGTACTTAAATACTTATACAGCTACACAAAATTTTAAAATAATCTGTAATAGTTCGTATTTACACGTTTTAATAATTGTGATGATCAGCGTCTGTAAAATGTCGTCTCTTCGAAACAGCGAATTTCAAGTGAAAATCGCCAATCGTGTGTAGACTTTGTCTAAATATTGACAAAACGGTAATACTGTTTGATTTAAAATTACGATCGATGTAATGTGCATGAATCGTTTGATTATCAGATTATATTTTAAAATTATTTGATTAAATATAAAGTATATTTTTTTGGTCACAAACTTTGCTCTTTTTGAAGATTTTAGTGAAAATTGGTTTATAATTAATTTTCTTCCATATCAATTTGCGAGATTTGCTAATAAAGTCCGTATTTTTAGAAGATATGTTTAACCATTTTAGTGTAAATAAACAATTTTGCTAACACCAGAGATATTTTTTTACCTGATAATACGATTACAGAAGAAGTTACAGACATTTCATTTTGACTCATTTTTTGCCATTTTGGAGAATTACTTAGTAGAATATTTGTTATATTATCAATATTTTTGTAATGATTTAGTCATGTTTAGGTATTGCTCTTGCACTTCAATACATGTTTTTTTATCGGCAAATAGAAAACATGATTTTAATTCCAAAATATAAATGTTTATTTCAATAAAAAAGTGGTATTTAGTGCTAAAAGGTTCTAACCCGTTCTGTACTCATTGTTTTACAAATAACATTCTCTAATCTTTGCTTCAGATTATAACTTAGAGCAGAGATCATTGTAAAATGTTGCTGTTCTATGTAACTTGAAATTATGTTGAAAACGCGTAAAACTAATTGTCTTCACTTTATGTTTACAGGGACCATGCAAAATATATAACCACGAATTGTCTTCACTTTATGTTTACAGGGACCATGCAAAATATATAACCACGCCTAGAGTGAGGAACTCGAAAAGAATAGGACCAAGAAGAAATCAAAAACAGCTCAGAAAAAAATATGTAAAAAGTCGTGGGCTGCAGAATTGTCTTATTATGGAAAGTGTTAAGGTTTTCATGTACAAATGTATATGTTAACTTTCAAAAATAAAGTATTTATAAACGGTATATATCTTTTCTTTCTGGTCCTTAATTTATACTCCGTTGCCTGTCCCGTTAGGATTTTTGAAAACATTTAGCATTATATCCTGTGTTTCTATATACCGGTGGTTTTAAGGTTACTCCCAGCCATAAGTCGGGGGTCGACTTTTTAAAAATTTCGGCCAAAAAAAAAAAAAAACATGGTTCTCATGTAAAACTGGATAATGATACATTAAGATAATAATGCACAAACGTGATTTTATAAATCCAAATAAGCCAAACAAACTAAACTAGTCCAAATTTCTTAATATTTGTTTTAATCTATTGACGAAGTTTATTAAAAGTGTGTGTAATTCACAGAGATGGCTGAGGTGAAGACAAGGGTTTTAAAGGTCTATGGAAAGAAGTTTGTACTCTATGGTTATATGAAAACGGTTGTAATTTCCACTGGAACAGGCTGTAGTTACAACCGACTTGCGTTAGCCCTGTAACTGTTTGTCGTGTGAAAAACACAGGGCTCTAATAAATGACGTCACTAATTTACCAGCTGAGATTGAGCCGCGACAAATAAAAATACACCCATATAAATTAATGTTAAATTTACAATACTATTAGCGTAGTACTTGTGTGATTAAACTTCACATACTCTTTTTTTTATGACGTAGCTCATTTGTTGGGGAAAATGGTTTGCGTAAATAAAGGTCTATATAGATTTCACTCTTACCCATTTTCACATGCATTTATACGCATCTGCAGCAGACTTCTTTTGATAGAGCTCTGACAAAAGGAGAAAGTACTACATTTTCTTTAAATTGGACAAATTAACTTTGAATTGAAAAGGATTTTAAAGGGTATGGTTTTTATTTTTCCTTTGTTTACGGCTTAAAAACTAGATAAAAAAAAATGTAAGGAAAGGATGCATCGCTGATGAAAAGCAGTTTCTCTACTGTTTGTCGCGTGTAAAATGTAAAATATAGCCTTAGGAGAGATTGTCATTCAGTCATAAGTCGAGTCCCTGCTTCAACACCCAAATTTGAGTCTCAAAAATTCGACTTATGGCCGCGGATATACGGTAGTCATCTGCAGATTGATTGTATACATGTGGACTCATGGTTAGCATGGATGAATTCTCAACTAGTTTGATCAAAACGTGTGCAAAGTACATTACTAAACATAGTTAACAAAATAGTAGGCAACGCGGTGTAGACTTAAACCTCTACAGTACACAAAACCTTATCGAGGTTTACATATCGATTTTTTTCCCTCGATAACATGCGTACAGGTATGGTAGACCTCAGGACGACAGGATAATATTGGAAATCTGTCGATTATCGTTAAAGAGACCTCACCCTGTAATACACTCACCCTGGTATAAGTTAGACGAAATCTCTACCCCATTTACTCTATAGTATCAGTTAGACAACATGGTAGTTAGACGAAATCTCCAACATCCGTTTAGCACTGCATAAACGATTGATTGCAACAGCGATGTTACGAAAAGTCATGCATTCGAAAAGTGGCTTGCGCAAACCTGTCAGCAAACCTGTCACGGCCCACATTTCACAAAATATATGTATGAAAATGGCATGATTAAAGGAAACAGGTGGGCGGCTGCTTAATTATTTCAATGGCCTTTTAGTATGAAAAATTGAGAATGTTCTTTTCGTTCTAGGAGATATGTTTGTCACAGGTCTTTTATATTACTTTTGTATGTCTACTTGTCACAAAACCATATTGGGGCGAAACGTTAGATCTTGTTTACATTTTACCAGGTTCCGGTTAAGAGTTACTGTTCGTGTTTGAAACGGTAACGGTTTGAAACACTATTACAGCAAACCAAATTGTGCAGATTAGGAGTGTTTTGCTTGTCCATAATGTAAGTTTGGGCTGCATCCTCACAATCACGATTATACAAATAGTATTTAAACACCTTGCAACATTCTTATCATGTCAGACATGTTCATTGCTTTTTATTGCCTAAAATGAAACTGGGATTCCATTTGGTTCCACAGGGATTCGGCACCATGTATACATACAATACTATAAAAAATTCCTTTTTTATAGTATTGTATGTATACATGGTGCCGAATCCCTGTGTTTGGTTCCAAATGTGTATCGCACTCATAGTCATATGTGAAGTTGTGCACAGTGTATGTCGTCTTTGCGATTCTGGTAATGGTTTCGATTTGGAATTGTTATTTAATTATGGATAAAGATCAGATTTCTGTATATTTTGTTCGGTGCATGGAAATACCGAATTTCACCTAAATACCGAATTACACCGAATTTCACTTTGAATTTCCACTATGACAAGCTTATTAGCTTAAAAGGAGTGAATTAAGTATTATTTTGTTCATACCAGGCAATTTATATTCATTTAACCAATGGATCAGCTGATTAATGATTAATTGGTGGGTCCATCCATGGAAATGCATTGGCAGATCTGTGGCAGAGTCAATTCACTATCCAAGTTGTACAGTTGTACAGGTTTGAACCTGAATGACAAGTCATTCCAACAAGTAGTAAATTTTATGGGTTTTTTAAATTCGGAGTGTCTCCTGCCACGTACTTGGCAGGAGACAGTCCTCGGTGGATGGGCTCGTACCACGTATTATCGATTTTTTAAAAAACGTGTGGATCGAGATAATGGGTTACCGATTATCGATTATCGATTAACGATTAACTAAATCAACAGTCAATAAAGCCCCGAGCTATAATTACCGTTTTAATTATGAGCAGCTTTAAATTGCTTCTTTTATTAAACAAACTTGCAAACATTGTTTTTCTTTTAGATACTTCAAACACATACCAAATTCTTCCAGCTTTGATTGATTATACTGAGTCTGATAATAACGAAATTCTTCCAGATTTGATTGATTATACTGAGTCTGATAATAGCGAAATGCTTCCAGATTTGATTGATTATACTGAGTCTGATAATAGCGTCCGAGATAAAATGAATATACCTATAGTCATAAACAGAAGAGGTCGACCAAAGGGAACAACTAAACCATTTTGGGAATTTTCAAATGGAAACAAACGTAAAAATAATGGTCTTTCAAACAAAACTAAAAGAACAAAGAGTGACGACAGTAACACAAAAACAATAATAAGCATATCAGACACACACATACATGATTCACACTGGATAACACATAAAGGCATTTCATTGACACATGATCACAAAACTAAAATATTAAATGGCTCTCTCCTTGATGATCAAATCATTGACTTAAGTCAAGCTATTATTAAAGAACAATTTTTGCTGAATGGATTTCAAAGTACTTCATTATTTCAAAATATTAGCAAGTTCAAACAAGTCTCTGATACGTTTGTTCAAATTTTATTTCAAGGGGATATAACGTATGGTCATTGGGTAACAGTTTCTAATAAGTTTGGCTGCGAACACCACGAAGTAAAGTTGTATGATAGTTTGAATCCCACAACTATACATTGTGATATTCGACGCCAAGTTTGTTCTATTTTAAAATCAAGTCAGAAAAATGTAAACATAATTCGTTATGATTTAGAGAAACAGCAAGGGGGTCTGGACTGTGGTGTTTATGCAATAGCGTATGCTGTAAGTGTGAGTCGAGGAGAGAAACCAGAAACATTAAAATTTGATCAGAAATTAATGCGACATCATCTAATAAGCTGTTTGGAAAAGAAACAATTCACTGTCTTTCCGTCTGTACCTCTTCAGTCTGAAAATATGAAAAACCCTATAGTTAAAGAAATAGATATTTTCTGTAACTGTAGGTTGCCTCATGACGACTCGAATCCAACAATGATTGAGTGTTCAAAGTGTGAAGAATGGTTTCATTTCAGCTGTTTAAACATATCTGAGGAATTAAAAATCAAATTAAACAGTTCAAATGACAGATTTTATTGCAGTGAATTTTGTAAACGGTCATAAATATTAATAATCAATAAACCTTTTTTAAGAAACAACAACACTTTTAAGCAATAAAATAAAATAACAAGATATTAAATAAATAAACAAAAACAAAATAAATAAACAATAAAATAAATAAATAAACAATAAAATAAATAAATAGACAATACAAATCAATAAAATAGAGAAATAAACATTAATAATCAATACTATTAACTGATCTATTAACTTCGTGTGTATACTAAACCAATAAAACACACTGTTGCTTTAATCAATTAACTGTTTACAATATTTTAACACCTTCGGAATTAATCCCTCATTAAAAACGCGTGGATCGAGATAACATACGTCACAAAATAAATACGTGGTACGAGCCATATGGTTCCTACCACATACGTGGTACGAGACAAAATAAAAAAAAAAAACGTACGTGGCAGGAGACTCGGCCTTTTAAATTCAGCTTTTTCAATAATAAAACGATATCCTGTCATTGATACCTTGATGTTAGGTCATCATCTTAAGCCTAAGCTTATATTGACCTCTCTCAATCTTTTCTTTATATAAAACCGGCATTTGTGCGCCTAAGATGGGTGAAATTTCTTGTCATTCCAATCTTCTTTGTTGAGCAGTGATTTAAACACATTTATTGAACTGGCATTTACAGTTTCACATGTAAGTTTGTTCCACAAATTGACTGATCTTTGCGAAAAGGTGTTGAAGCGTATATTGTTGTGACTTTTCATTTTAATAAATTTTAAGTTATGACCTCTTAAACCGCCTGTTGATAGAGAAAACATATTGTCCCATTTAAGTTCATCCAGATTATGAATGCTTTTATAAATCTGAATCATGTCATCATGATCTCGTCTATACTCCAGAGTTGGAAGTCCTAGTGATTTCATTCTATCAATATATGGTAACTCCTCCAAGTCTGGTATTAATTTTGTGGCTCTTCGCTGAATTCCTTCAATACGTTTAATGTCTTTTGATAAGTGTGGAGACCATGTATACACATGACCCATATTCCAAAACATTGGGTCTTGTTAGTTTTTCGCCCTGACATTGTTTGGTTACACTACTACTCGAACGTCACAACTGGCTGGTTTATCTGCTTTCTCCATACATTGAAAATGAAATGGTGATTAGAACTTAGAACTTTGACATTTGGCCTGCCTGATCTACAATCTTAATGATTAAGTGTCATTTTTTTGTTTCTTCTTTAGAATCAAGATATGATAAATGTTTGTTCACTTACATTACACTGATTAGTTTCAAACATGCCTCACCATATTCAAATTCAATGGCATTGTCATGACAGGAGTGGAAACATTAATGATCTGTTTCAAAGTAATTCTTCAAATTGTCCAAATATATAAATTTATCAAGTGGCTAAACATCACTCAGGTAAACCGTTATTATACCCCCTTTGTAGAAGAGGAGGTATATAGGATTAGGAGTCACTGTGTCGGTTTGTCTGTCTGTCTGCCTGTCGGTCGGTCGGTCGGTAGGAAGCCATATTTTGTCCGGCCTATTTCTTACAAACCACTGGTTGGAATTCAATACAATTTTACATGAAGCTTCTATACCAAGAGGAGATGTGCATATCCTAAAGGGGTTACAATTGCATGTTATTTTACAGAATTATTGTAATTTTATGGCCCTTTTACATGTACTTATTAAGTAAGCCATATTTTGTCCGGCCTATTTCTTACAAACCACTGGGTGGAATTCAATACATTTTTAGCTCGACTATTCGAAGATATGACAGCTATACTACTCACCCTGGCGTTGGCGTCCACGTCACACTTTGGTTAAGGTTTTGCATGCAAGTACTTAAATATTACATGTATTGCATTGAAACTTTCTACAACCCTACTAAACTATCACACCTATCTAGATTATCAAGTTAGATAACTCTATTTTGCATTTTATGCAAGTTATGGCCCTTTTTTTACTTAGAAATTCTGGTTAAAGTTTTGCGTGCAACTAAATTAAGAGTCCATATCTCAGTATTTACTTGATGCATTGCATTGAAACTTTATACAACCCTACCCAAGCATCACACCTATGTAGATTATCAAGTTAGATAACTCTATCCTGCATTTTATGCAAGTTATGGCCCTTTTTTTACTTAGAAATTCTGGTTAAAGTTTTGCGTGCAACTAAATTAAGAGTCCATATCTCTGTATTTACCTGATGCATTGCATTGAAACTTTCTACAACCCTACCCAACTATCACACCTATGAAAATTATCAAGTTAGATAACTCTATCCTGCATTTATGCAAATTATGGCCCTTTTTTTACTTAGAAATTCTGGTTAAAGTTTTGCGTGCAACTAAATTAAGAGTCCATATCTCTGTATTTACATGATGCATTGCATTGAAACTTTCTACAACCCTACCCAACTATCACACCTGTGTAGATTATCAAGTTAGATAACTCTATCCTGCATTTTATGCAAATTATGGCCCTTTTTTTACTTAGAAATTCTGGTTAAAGTTTTGCGTGCAACTAAATTAAGAGTCCATATCTCTGTATTTACATGATGCATTGCATTGAAACTTTCTACAACCCTACCCAACTATCACACCTGTGTAGATTATCAAGTTAGATAACTCTATCCTGCATTTTATGCAAATTATGGCCCTTTTTTTACTTAGAAATTCTGGTTAAAGTTTTGCGTGCAACTAAATTAAGAGTCCATATCTCTGTATTTACATGATGCATTGCATTGAAACTTTCTACAACCCTACCCAACTATCACACCTGTGTAGATTATTAAGTTAGATAACTCTATCCTGCATTTTATGCAAATTATGGCCCTTTTTTTTACTTAGAAATTCTGGTTAAAGTTTTGCGTGCAACTAAATTAAGTGTCCATATCTCTGTATTTACTGATGCATTGCATTGAAACTTTCTACAACCCTACCCAACTATCACACCTGTGTAGATTATCAAGTTAGATAACTCTATCCTGCATTTTATGAAAATTATGGCCCTTTTTTTACTTAGAAATTCTGGTTAAAGTTTTGCGTGCATCTAAATTAAGAGTCCATATCTCTGTATTTACCTGATGCATTGCATTGAAACTTTCTACAACCCTACCCAACTATCACACCTATGAAAATTATCAAGTTAGATAACTCTATCCTGCATTTTATGCAAATTATGGCCCTTTTTTTACTTAGAAATTCTGGTTAAAGTTTTGCGTGCAACTAAATTAAGAGTCCATATCTCTGTATTAACCTGATGCATTGCATTGAAACTTTCTACAACCCTACCCAACTATCACACCTGTGTAGATTATCAAGTTAGATAACTCTATCCTGCATTTTATGTAAATTATGGCCCTTTTTTTACTTAGAAATTCTGGTTAAAGTTTTGCGTGAAACTAAATTAAGAGTCCATATCTCTGTATTTACATGATGCATTGCATTGAAACTTTCTACAACCCTACCCAACTATCACACCTGTGTAGATTATTAAGTTAGATAACTCTATCCTGCATTTTATGCAAATTATGGCCCTTTTTTTTACTTAGAAATTCTGGTTAAAGTTTTGCGTGCAACTAAATTAAGTGTCCATATCTCTGTATTTACTGATGCATTGCATTGAAACTTTCTACAACCCTACCCAACTATCACACCTGTGTAGATTATCAAGTTAGATAACTCTATCCTGCATTTTATGCAAATTATGGCCCTTTTTTTACTTAGAAATTCTGGTTAAAGTTTTGCGTGCAACTAAATTAAGAGTCCATATCTCTGTATTTACCTGATGCATTGCATTGAAACTTTCTACAACCCTACCCAACTATCACACCTATGAAAATTATCAAGTTAGATAACTCTATCCTGCATTTTATGCAAATTATGGCCCTTTTTTACTTAGAAATTCTGGTTAAAGTTTTGCGTGCAACTAAATTAAGAGTCCATATCTCTGTATTAACCTGATGCATTGCATTGAAACTTTCTACAACCCTACCAACTATCACACCTGTGTAGATTATCAAGTTAGATAACTCTATCCTGCATTTTATGTAAATTATGGCCCTTTTTTTACTTAGAAATTCTGGTTAAAGTTTTGCGTGCAACTAAATTAAGAGTCCATATCTCAGTATTTACTTGATTCATTGCATTGAAACTTTATACAACCCTACCCAAGCATCACACCTAT
Organism: Serripes groenlandicus; assembly: GCA_031761405.1. Classification (NCBI taxonomy): domain Eukaryota; kingdom Metazoa; phylum Mollusca; class Bivalvia; order Cardiida; family Cardiidae; genus Serripes; species Serripes groenlandicus. The sequence continues at coordinate 4,177,169 of JASEVX010000007.1, read as the reverse complement.
GCATATTATCAAGTTAGATAACACTATCCTGCATTTTATGCAAGTTATGGACATTTTTTTACTTAGAAATTCTGGTTAAAGTTTTGCGTTCAACTAAATTAAGAGTCCATATCTCAGTATTTACTTGATGCATTGCATTGAAACTTTATACAACCCTACCCAAGCATCACACCAATGTAGAGGATCAAGTTAGATAACTATCCTGCATTTTAGGCAAGTTATGGCCCTTTTTTTACTTAGAAATTCTGGTTAAAGTTTTGCATGCAACTACATTAACAGACCATATCTTAGTAACTACTTCATGCATTGCATTGGAACTTTTATATTGACACTTCATACAACCTTTCCCAATTTCACAACTATAAACACAACCAATTAAGATAACTCTATCCTGCGTATGGTGCAAATTGTTGCCATTTTTAGCTCGACTATTCGAAGAATATGAGAGCTATACTACTCACCCTGGCGTCGGCGTCGGCGTCGTCGTCGGCGTCCACGTCACACTTTGGTTAAGGTTTTGCATGCAAGTTCTAAAATACTACATGTATTGCATTGAAACTTTCTACAACCCTACCAAACTATCACACCAATGTAGATTATCAAGTTAGATAACTCTGTCCTGCATTTTATGCAAGTTATGGCCCTTTTTTACTTAGAAATTCTGGTTAAAGTTTTGCGTGCAACTAAAGTAAGAGTCCATATCTCAGTATTTACTTGATGCATTGCATTGAAACTGTCTACAACCCTACCCAACTATCCCACCTATGTAGATTATCAAGTAAGATAACTCTATCCTGCACTTTATGCAAGTTATGGCCCTTTTTTTACTTAGAAATTCTGGTTAAAGTTTTGCGTGCAACTAAATTAAGAGTCCATATCTCAGTATTTACTTGATGCATTGCATTGAAACTTTTTACAACTCTACCCAACTATCACACCTATGTAGATTATCAAGTAAGATAACTCTATCCTGCACTTTATGCAAGTTATGGCCCTTTATTTACTTAGAAATTCTGGTTAAAGTTTTGCGTGCAACTAAATTAAGAGTCCATATCTCAGTATATACTTGATGCATTGCATTGAACCTTTATACAACCCTACCCAACTATCACACCTATGTAGATTATCGAGTTAGATAACTCTATCCTGCATTTTATGCAAGTTATAGCCCTTTTTTTACTTAGAAATTCTGGTTAAAGTTTTGCGTGCAACTAAATTAAGAGTCCATATCTCAGTATTTACTTGATGCATTGCATTGAAACTTTCTACAACCCTACCCAACTATTACACCTGTGTATATTATCAAGTATGATAACTCTATTCTGCATTTTATGCAAGTTATGGTCCTTTTTTTTCTTAGAAATTCTGGTTAAAGTTTTGCGTGCAACTAAATTAAGAGTCCATGTCTCAGTAAATACTTGATGCATTGCATTGAAACTTTCTACAACCCTACCCAACTATCACACTTGTGTAGATTATCAAGTATGATAACTCTATCCTGCATTTTATGCAAGTTATGGCCTTTTTGGACTTAGAAATTCTGGTTAAAGTTTTGCATGCAACTACATAAAGAGACCATCTCTTAGTAAACTACTTGATGCATTGCATTGAAACTTTATACAGCCCTTACCAACCATCACATCTATGTAAACAATCAAGTATGATTACTCTATCCAGCATTTTATGCAAGTTATGGACCTTTTTGGACTTAGAAATTCTGGTTAAAGTTTTGCGACTACATTTAGAGTGTAATCTCAGTTACAACTTGAAAAATTGCATTGAAACTTTATACAACCTTTCCCAATTGCACAACTATAAACACAACCAATTAAGATAACTCTATCCTGTATATGGTGCAAATTGTTGCCGTTTTTTTACTTAGAAATTATGGTTAAAGGTTTGCGTTAAACTACATTAAGAGTCAATATCTTAGTAACTACTTGATGCATTCCATTGAAAGGTTATACAACCCTTTCTAACCATCACACCTATGAAAATAATCATGTTAAATAACACTATCCAGCATATAATGCAAATTATCACCCACTAAGAAATTGTGGTTAATGTTTTGCATGCAACTACATTAGAGTCCATTATCTCAGTAACTTAAATAAGTGGTGGAATAGTCGAGCGCGCTGTCCTCCGACAGCTCTTGTTTTACTTAAAAATTATGGTTAAAGGTTTGTGTGCAACTACATTAAGAGTCCATATCTTATTAACTACTTGATGCATTCCATTGCCTTCCTAACCATCACACCTATTCACATAATCAAGTTAAATAACTCTATCCTGCATATAATGCAAATTATCACCCTTTAAGAAATTGTGGTGCATGCAACTACATTAGAGTCCATTATCTCAGTAACTTAAATAAGCGGTGAAATAGTCGAGCGCGCTGTTCTCCGACAGCTCTTGTTACATGAGATATGCATATATCCTAAAGGGGTTACAATTGCAGGTTACTTTACAGAGTTATGGCACTTTTACTAGTTATATCCAAAAAAAACAAAGTTTTGGGGGGGGGTATATAGGAGTCACTGTGTCGGTCGGTCGGTCGGAAGCCATATTTTGTCTGGCCCATATCTTAACCATGCATCATAGGATTTGAACGAAACTTGGCACGAGTGTTCACCATAATGAGGCGGCGGGTCGCGCACAAGACCCAGGCCTGTAGCTCAAATGTCAAGGTCACACTTAGAGGTCAAAGGTCAAAATGAGTACTATTTGATAGAATTGTACCTTGTCCGGCCTGCATTTCAACCATGCATCATAGGATTTCAAAGAAACTTGGCACAAACGTTCACCATGATGAGGCGGCGTGTCGCACACAAGACCCAGGCCTGTAGCTCAAATGTCAAGGTCACACTTAGAGGTCAAAGGTCAAAATGAGTACTATTTGATAGAATTGTACCTTGTCCAGCCTGCATTTCAACCAGGCATCATAGGATTTCAAAGAAACTTGGCACAAACGTTCACCATGATGAGGTGGCGTGTCGCGCACAAGACCCAGGCCTGTACCTCAAAGGTCAGGGTCACACTTAGAGGTCAAACGTCAAAATGAGTGCTGTTTGATAGGACTACCTTGTCTGGCCGGCATCTCAACCATGCATCTTAGGATTCTCAAGTTACTGGACACACATGTTCACCATGATGAGATGGCTTGTACCTCAAAGGTATTGGTCACACTCAGAGGTCAAAGGTCAAAAGAGTACTGTTTGATAGGACTACCTTGTCCGGCCCGCATCTCAACCATGTACCTCAAAGGTCAAGGTCACACTCTGAGGTCAAAGGTCAAAATGAGTACTCTTTGATAGGACTACCTTGTTCGGTCCGCATCTCAACCATGCATCATAGGATTCTCAAGTTACTGGGCACACATGTTCACCATGATGAGGTGGCTTGTACCTCAAAGGTCAAGGTCATGGTCAAAGGTCAAAATGAGTACTGTTTGATAGGACTACCTATCGGTCGGTCGGTCGGAAGCCATATTTTGAGTCAAGGCGCTGTTTTGGGGGTATTTATCATCTTCAGTGATAGTTCTATAGTTCTATATTTTTAACCCTTTTCCACATAATTATAATTTTTTTTATATACGTTTTCTGACAACTCTGCAGCTGACCACTTTTGAAAACATTATGAAAAAAAGCAGAAATTATTCTAACCAAGCAATTTCTACTTTTGTCAAAGTGTTTTCAATTTTGTCTAGGAATTAAACCTTCTGCTGCATATGTGTTGTACATGGGAGAGGTTAAGAGCTTATTTATAGTTGTCTTCAAACATTTTGTAACAAAATTTAGTTTGAAACTTTAAATTAAGCAATTTTATTTAGCAGGTGATCCATTGTGATCACATCTTGTCCATCTGTCGAGCATCAACACCAATTGCCTTGTGAACACTCTACAGGCAACATTTGGCATCCAATTTTTATGAATGTTTATGATCAGAACATTCATCCCTATCAAATATTTCCCAAGTTCAAAACTGGATCATGTGAGGTCTAACTATAAGTCACAAGGTGAAATTGAAGGGAAATCATGTGAACACTCTGGAGGCTGCATTTTCAATTTGAGCATATATATTGAAACTTTATTAGAATAATTGTCTTGATGATATCTAGTCTTAAGTTTGAATATACCGGTCATGTCATGTCCGGTCAAGAACTAGGTTTCTATGCCAAATTAATCTTTTTCTTGATGATATCTATGCCAATGTGAAAATGGGTCATGTCGGGTCTAAAACTAGGTCACTTCGCCAAATTAATGGAAAACTTTGTGAATATTGTGGAAGCCGCATTTTTAGTGAAGGTCATGTTCTGTCAAAACTAGGTCACTAGGCTAAATTTGAGAAAATATTTGTTAACACTCTTGAGACAGCATTATTTGCATTGATCAGCAACTTGACACTTCGTAAGACTGTTTGTCTTGTCAACAGCTAGACCATTTTCAAAAAATAGGTCATGTCAGTTTAAAATCTAGGTCACTAGGCCAAATTAAAAAAATAGGGAAATCTTGACTGCAATATAAGTTATTGTGATTGACTATGTGCTTTGCATGACTCAGGGCAGCGATCCGATTAATGATAATTTGCAGATTTGGGTATTTTACGTATTTCTTTATATATATAACGTGTGTAGTATAACATGACCGGAAACTAGAAAAATGACGTCATACCTATATCACTCACAGTGTGGGTGAAATGGATTATATCTCACTGATAGAACTCAGTATCTCATCGTTTAGCATTATATAAATAATTATATTAAAATTATTTGTGTAAAAAATTACTAAAAATTAAACATTCCATTTCATCTGAGTGAGTTATAATAACTAAAACAGAAGTTTAACATTGAGAGTTTGGAGTTTAGTGGAGACATCCATCCGACCACATCCGGGATCTGAAGGATGATGACCAATCACGATAAGTGAAGAAAAGACTTGCCAACACCATGAACTTTCACGACCCGGGATATGATCAGAGTTGGAACTTTTTTATATTGTCCTCTCTAGTCATGTCCCAATTTGTGCTGGTTTTAAAACTTCAATGTACAACATTGAAACTATATAAGAGAGATTCATCCTTTGAATTGAGCATGGTTTATACAAAAGGCCCTGGTCATAAAGATTAAAGAGCTCTTTGATAAAATGCAACTGAAGACATGGGAGAACTGTTCTGATTTGTAAGAATAATTGAAGGTAAGGTTTTTGATATGTTTCTTCTGTTGAATAGTATTATGTAATATCTTGTTCGGTTCTGTTTTATGCTCGTTTTGAGGCTGTGCCTTTTCCATAGTATGGTTTTGGAAAAAAACGCGTTTTTCCTATTTCCTTCTTTGTTGCATGTACATTGAAACTTTTGTTCTAGAAATCTCACATGCCCCTAACTTGTGCTATCGGTTTCGGAAAAAAAACGTGTTTTTCCAATTTCCTTCTTTGTTGCATGTATAGAGTAACTTTTGTTTTAGAAGTCTCCCATGCTCTAAACTGGTGCAATCGGTAGAGTGCATATGCACAACGCGTAAACTATCGCGTTTACCAGTGGCGTTCATATGGTTTCGGAAAAAAACATGTTTTTCCAATTTCCTTCTTTGTTGCATGTATAGTGTACTTTTTGTTCTAGAAGTCTCCCAATGCTCCAAACTGGTGCTATTGGTAGAGTGCATATATGCACAATGCGTAAACTATCGTGTTTTCTAGTGACGTTCTTATGGTTTCGGAAAACAACACGTTTTTCCAATTTCCTTCTTTGTTGCATGTACAGTGTAACTTTTGTTCTAGAAATCTCCATGCTCCAAACTGGTGCTATCGGTAGAGTGCATATGCACAACGCATAAACTATCGCGTTTACTAGTGGCGTTCATATGGTTTCGGAAAAAAACATGTTTTTCCAATTTCCTTCTTTGTTGCATGTACAGTGTAACTTTTGTTCTAGAAATCTCCCATGCTCCAAACTGGTGCTATCGGTAGAGTGCATATGCACAACACTTAAACTATCGCGTTTACCAGTGGCGTTCATATGGTTTCGGAAAAAAACATGTTTTTCCAATTTCCTTCTTTGTTGCATGTATAGTGTAACTTTTGTTCTAGAAGTCTCCCAATGCTCCAAACTGGTGCTATTGGTAGAGTACATATGCACAATGCGTAAACTATCGTGTTTTCTAGTGACGTTCTTATGGTTTCGGAAAACAACACGTTTTTCTAATTTCCTTCTTTGTTGCATGTACAGTGTAACTTTTGTTCTAGAAATCTCCATGCTCCAAACTGGTGCTATCGGTAGAGTGCATATGCACAACGCATAAACTATCGCGTTTACTTGTGGCGTTCATATGGTTTCGGAAAAAAACATGTTTTTCCAATTTCCTTCTTTGTTGCATTTACAGTGTAACTTTTGTTCTAGAAATCTCCCATGCTCCAAACTGGTGCTATCGGTAGAGTGCATATGCACAACGCATAAACTATCGCGTTTACCAGTGTCGTTCATATGGTTTCGGGAAAAAACGTGTTTCTCCAATTTCCTTCTTTGTTGCATGTATAGTGTAACTTTTGTTCTAGAAGGCTCCCTTGATCCAAACAGGTGCTATCGGTAGAATACATATGCACAAGGCGTAAACTGGCGTTCACCAGTGGCGTTCATATGGTTTCGGAAAAAAACGCGTTTTTCCAATTTCCTTCTTTGTTGCATGTACAGTGTAACTTTCGTTTCAGAAATCTCCCATGCTCCAAACTGGTGCTATAGTTAGGGTGCATATACACAATGCGTAAACTATTGCGTTTACTAGTGGCGTTCATATGGTATCGGAGAAAAACGCGTTTTTCCAATTTCCTTCTTTGTTGCATGTACAATGTTACGTTTGTTCTAGAAGTCTCCCATACTCCAAACTGGTGCTATTGGTAGAGTGCACATGCACAACGCGTAAACTATCGCGTTTACCAGTGGCATTCATATAGTTTCAGAAAAAAAGGCGCTTTTCCTATTTCCTTCTTTGTTGCATGTGCAGTGTAACTTTTGTTCTAGAAGTTTCCTTTATTCAAACTGATGCTATCGGTAGAGTGCATATGCACAACGCATAAACTATTGCGTTTAACGGTGGCGTTCATATGGTTTCGGAGATAAACGAGTATTTCCAATTTCCTTCTTTGTTGCATGTACAATACAACTTTTGTTCAAGAGGTCTCCCATGTTCCAAATTGGTGCTATCGGTAGAGTGCATATGCACAACGCGTAAACTATCATGTTAACTAGTGGCGTTCATATGGTTTCGGAAAGAAACTTGTTTTTTTTTTTAAATTGCCTTCTTTGTTGCATGTACAGTGTAACTTTTGTTCTAGAAGTATCTCATGCTCCAAATTGGTGCTATTGGTAGAATACATACGCACAACACGTAAACTATCACGTTTACCAGTGTCGTTCATATGGTTTCGTTAAAACACGCGTTTTTCCAATTTCCTTCTTTGTTGCATGTGCATTGTAATTTTTGTTTCAGAAGTCTCCCATGCTCCAAACTGGTGCTATCAGTAGAGGGCATATGCACAACCCGTAAACTATCATGCTACTAGTAACATATTCATATGGTTTCGGAAAAAAACACGTTTTTCAAATTTCCATCTTTGTTGCATGTACAATGTCACTTTTGTTCTAGAAGTATCCAATGGTCCAAATTGGTGCTATTGGTAGAATACATATGCACAACACGTAAACTCTCGCGTTTACCAGTGGCATTCATATGGTTGCGGAAAAACACGCGTTTTTCCAATTTCCTTCTTTGTTGCATGTGCAGTGTTACTTTTGTTCTAGAAGTCTCTCATGCTCCAAACTGTTGCTATCGGTAGAGTGTATATGCACAACGCGTAAACTATCGCGTTTACCAGTAGCGTTCATATGGTTTTGAAAAAAAACCGCCTTTTTAGAATTTGCTTCTTTGTTGCATGTACAGTGTAACTTTTGTTCTAGAAATCTCCCATGCTCCAAACTGGTGCTATTGGTAGAATACATATGCACAACACGTAAACTCTCGCGTTTTCCAGTGGCATTCATATGGTTTAGGTAAAACACATGTTTTTCAAATATCATTCTTTGTTGCATGTACAGTGTAAATTTTGTTCTAGAAGTATCCCATGCTCCAAACTGGTGCTATAGGTAGAGTGCATATTCCTCTCCAGATACCACGTTTCATCATTTGTCTAGTCATTTGAATGTATCCCATCCTGGAAAGTACCCTAGAATGCTTCAATGTTTGCAGCTGACACAAAATCGACTTTTAATATTTTCCACCAACAAAATTCCTTCTTTGTTTCCATGTAATTCGACCAGTTTCAGTCCTCAATTGTCACACTTTCTAAGCGTTTCCTATGTATAACACCTATACCATTGAAAAGAGTTACATCTAAGCTTTAAAACAATCCAAAGAAAGGTGAAATAAGTTACCGTCATTTTGGACCAAATCACTTTCACTTTCAATCGAGGTCAAAATACTAAAAGTGATCAAATCAATCATTTCCAGTACATCCTATACACATTTACAATGATTTTAAACTCAATGTCATATATTCAATGCATTCTGGTGATGGTATACACTCATTTCTATGCAAATAAAGTTTTTTTAGGGACTACTGTGGTGTAGATCAGCCTTGCCCGCTGATGTTTTTAAACTAATTTGACCTTTAAGACAAAAAAATGTTCTTCGGCTGAATCGGCCAAGTTTTATGCTTTCGTGCAATACATAGGTCTTTGCAAAGGAAAATTAAAAAAAATCATATATTTAGGTTTTACTCTGTCAAATGTTCATTGATCAAACTTAATATTGATGCACTATACTCAGAGTTTTTAGGCAACCAGTATCATCATTTTCAACCAGTTTGACTGTATCCACACATTTTTGAAGACGACACAAAATTTACCTATTATTTTTGGGGGTTTCTGAAGCTCATTTGGACACTTTCTTTGCCTCAGAGGTCGGTTGTTTGTGTGAATTTATAGAGTATGATATAAAATGAAAGCAATAAAGCAAATATAAGGACAATTAGGCAATTATTTTGAAAGAAATTCCAAATTTCCTATACCTACCAAACCTAGGTTATGTGACTTGAGCCCGGCAAGTTTTCTAAGCTCTTGCATCATACAGGTCTCCAAGACAAAAAACCAGAATGACATATAATTTCTAGGTCTTACTGTGTCACCTGTTTCAAGAAATGACTAAGCTCTTGCATCATACAGGTCTCCAAGACAAAAAAACAGAATGACATATAATTTCTAGGTCTTACTGTGTCACCTGTTTCAAGAAATGACCAAACTTCATGTTTATGCATTTTTTAGGCCATTTACTAATTAAAGAAAAGTTTAAATAGCTTGAAAAACATCATTTCAAAGTGGCTATAACCTGATGGCTGAATACCCCCCATGAGCCTAAATTCCACTCCAGAGACCCAGTTTCATCATTTGTCAAGCCATTTGACTGTATCCCGCCCCTGAAAGAATCCTAGAATGCCTCAATATTTGCAGATGACACAAAATTGACTTTAATATTTTCCACCCAAAAGCTGTCAAGACAAAAAAAATATTCTTAGGAATATGTTTTTTCTATTTATTTACAAAGTATGATATAAAATGAATACACAAAAGCAAATATCAGGTCAATAAGGCAATGAATATCAAAAAAAATGTAATTTTTTTATACCAGCCAAACCTAGGTTTTTCGACTGAATCAGCCAAGTTTTATCCTTTCGCGCAATACATAGGTCTTTGCAAAGGAAAATTAGAAAAAAACATCAAATATTAAGGTTCTACTGTGTCAAATGTTCATACAAATGATCAAACTTAATATTGATGCACAATACTCAGACTTTTTAGGCATCCAGTATCCTCATTTTCAACCAGTTTGACTGTATCAACACATTTTTGAAAATGACACAAAATTTACCTGTATTTTTTGGGGGTTTCTGAAGCTCATTTAGACACTTTCTTTGCCTCAGAGATCTGCTTTTTGTGTAAATTTATAGAGTATGATATAAAATGAAAGCAAAAATGCAAATATAAGGACAATTAGGCAATTATTTTGAAAGAAATTTCAAATTTCCTATACCTACCAAACCTAGGTTTAGACTTGATCCCGGCAAGTTTTCTAAGCTCTTGCATCATACAGGTCTCCAAGACAAAAAAACAGAATGACATATAATTTCTAGGTTTTACTGTGTCACATGTTTAAAGAAATGACCAAACTTCATGTTAATGCCTGTTTTAGGCCATTTACCAATTAAAGAAAAGTTGAAATAGCTTGAAAAACATCATTTTTTATGGATTTTTTTCAAAGTGGCTGTAACCTAATGACTGAATACCCCCATGAGCCTAAATTCCACTCCAGAGACCCAGTTTCATCATTTGTAAAGCCATTTGACTGTATCCCGCCCTGGAAAGAACCCTAGAATGCTTCAATAATTGCAGCTGACACAAAATTGACTTTAATTTGTTCTTAGGAAATTAATTATGTTTTTTCTATTTATTTACAAAGTATGATATAATATGAATACACAAAAGCAAATATTAGGTCAATTAAGCAATGAATATCAAAGAAAATGTAATTTTTCTATACCAGCCAAACCTAGGTTTGTCCTTTGAATTGGCCAAGTTTTATCCTTTCGCGCATTACGTAGGTCTTTGCAAAGGAAAATTAGAAAAAACATCACATATTTAGGATCAAATTTAATATTGATGCATCATAATCATACTTTTTAGGCAACCAGTATCATCATTTTAAAACCAGTTTGACTGTATCCACACATTTCTGAAGACGACACAAAATTTACCTGTCATTTATTTTGGTTTCTGAACCTCCTTTAGACACTTTCTTTGCCTCAGAGATCTGGTTTTTGTGTAAATTTATAGAGTATGATATAACATGAAAGCAAAATAGCAAATATAAGGACAATTAGGCAATTATTTTGAAAGAAATTTTAAATTTCCTATACAACCTAAACCTAGATTTTGCGACTCAAGCCAAGCAAGTTTTCTCTTCACGCGCATCATACAGGTCTTCAAGACAAAAAAACAGAGACACATAACATTTCTAGGTTTTACTGTGTCACATGTTAAAAGAAATGACACAATTTCATGTCTGTTTTAGGCCATTTACCAATAAAAGAAAAGTTTAAATAGCTTGAAAAACATCATTTTTTATGGAAAAATGTCAAAGTGGCTATAACCTAATGGCTGAATACCCCCAGCAACCTAAAAAACATCATATATTTAGGTTCTACTGCGTCAAATGTTCAAACAAATGATCAAACTTTATATTGATGCACAATACTCAGACTTTTTAGGCAACCAGTATCATCATTTTCAACCAGTTTGACTGTATCAACACATTTTTGAAGATGACAAAAAATTTACCTGTATTTTTGGGGGTTTCTGAAGCTCATTTAAACACTTTCTTTGCCTCAGAGGTCTGCTTTTTGTGTAAATTTACACAGTATGATATAAAATAAAACCAAAAAAGCAAATATGAGAACAATTCGGCAATTATTTTGAAAGAAATTTCAAATTTCCTATATCTACCAAAGCTAGGTTATGCGACTTGATCCTGGCAAGTTTTCTAAGCTCTTGCATCATACAGGTCTCCAAGAAAAAAAAAAGAATGACATATAATTTCTAGGTTTTACTGTGTCACATGTTTAAAGAAATGACCAAACTTCATGTTAATGCATGTTTAAGGCCATTTACCAATTAAAGAAAAGTTGAAATAGCTTGAAAAACATCATTTTTTATGGAAATTGCCTCGCCATCTATAGTGATCATCAAATACTTCTTATCTAACAGCTGATCATCTCCAACAAGATTTCGTCTGACTGCGGCCAGTTCGCAGCCGGTATCTCTTAAAACCTTTACTTGTTGATCACCGACGAATCCATGTTCCAACCTAAGGTTCCGTGCATCTTCCATATTTTCTATTGTGCACAAGCCTGACACAACGGGGACCGAATCACCATTAGCGAGCTTCAACTTTCCGTCCTCTATGTTCTGTTTGAACGGCGGTCTTTCACAGGGCATGGTCACACATGTAGCTGAAAACTTCTTATCACCCCTTTTGTCTTTCGGCTGGGAGCTTTGATTTTGTAAGCGGACAGTCCCTAGCTAAGTGCCTTTCGCTATTACAAACGAAACAACGTCTTGTCTGTTTGTAAGTGTTTGAGTCGGTTTTAACCTTGTGTGTCCTAGATGCCGACACGCTGCTTTCATGGGCCTCAACATACTGCCCAGCTAATGTCGTAACTTCTTTTAGTGATTGTGGAACCCTCTCTCTTAAAGACAAGGCAAGTTCCGACGAACATGTGTTCATGAACTGTTCTCGCAAAAACAAATCTTTCAAACCATCATAAGACTGATCAGCTTCAGACAGCTCTATCCATCTCTGAAAGTATCTTGTATATATTCCTTTGAGCAATCCTCTGCCCGTCTGACTAGCACAGGTAGGCGGAATTTGAGACAAGCCATTCCTGGTTCAATCCACATCGCGACAGATTACATTGTAGTATGCCATTTGGCATGGCTTACTTCCTAACCTATTACTGATTTTGATCGTGATTCAGAGAGCATCGTATAATAGTTCTTAAATTTGACGTAAAAAACCCCAGCATGGATCAAAGTAACCTATGTTTCTTCGACATTGTTATAACCGTCTGTGTGATAGAGCGTCCGCCTTAAGTGCGGGAGTTCGCCGGTTCTGTCGCAGGCCGGGTCATACCAAATTCTTTCAAAGATGATAGTTGTGGCTAGTATTCCTTGCCGATCAGGATTATTGGGTAAGCATTACCGAGTCGCTGGTGTTAGGTAAAACGGACTAGCTGTACCAAGGTAACGCCATGGTATAACTGAATACTTGATGAAAGCCATGGTATAACTGAATACTTGTTGAAAGCGGCATAACACATTCAAACAAACAAACCTCTACAGTTTGGGAAGTGTGATACAAAATACAGAAAAAAAATAGTCCCCATATTTACGGCAAAAATTATAGGTAATGTTTAGAAAACAGCCCTAGATGAGTTCGCTGGTTGACCGTCACACTTATTTGAGACGGTTTATGCCAGGTTTCATGGACCTAACCCTTTCCCTCATATAGACGCTTTCTGACGCCTCTGCAGCAGACGGATTTTTGAAAAACATAGTGACAAAAGAAGAAATTGCACAAAACGTTCAATTTCTCCTTTTGCCACAATGTTTTCCACTTTTTTGTCATAGGTTATCCATTAAATTATGGAGATTTTCTATGTTTTGACAAAATGCGTTAAAAGTCGTCTGCTGCAGAATTGCCGTATGAGGGAAAGGGTTAATGAACTTTCTTTCGACTTTAAACCCTTCACGCTAAAGTCAATGTAACAGTTTGGTAAACTTAAAGTACGTTAAGTGATGCGACTGCATGTAGATGTATTTGATTAGAAACCTCATACGTATGCATCTAACTATCAGCTTCGAATACATTGGATGCAAACGGATCTTCTGCTTATCAAAAGCATTCCCGTACGAAACAGTCCAGGCGTAATCTAACAGGATTCCTACTGGAATATCACTCTAAATCCTACAAGGAGACCAGCAGGAAAATGGAGCGAAATATGTTAATTAGATTGACAGGAATCCTGTTGGAATATTTGTTAAAAAATCCTTGTAGGAATTTTGTCCTCATTTACATATTTCGGGCCATTTTCCTGCTGGATTCCTTCTACTTTTTTTCCTACCAGGAATCCTTCGAGGAATCCTAGCAGGAAATCAAACCTCATTTGCATATTTCAAAACTCTTGATTCCAGTTACAAAATCCTACAAGGAATATAGAAAAAATCCTACAAGGAATATAGAAAAAGTCCTACAAGGAATATAGAAAAAATCCTACAAGGAATCTCATTACAAAATCCAAAAAGATTTTTGATACTTTAGGTTAAAACTTCCTATCAGGTTTCCTGGTACAAAAATCCTACAAGGAATCGTTCCCTGGTACAAACATCTTTTATGAGACTCAACAGTGCTTATTTGTACAGTATGTTTAGACAAGAGATGCAATGCGGTTGCAAGCAACGGAAAACTCCAGCTAAGAGGCTACATTTTATATCCAATCTTCACCAAGCTCTACACTGGGTCATGTGGGGTCAAAAACTAGGCTACCAGGTCAAGTGTTAAAAACAATCATTGAGGTTTTAAGCCGTTTTCAACATTATTTCAGTCACTGCAACTTTTAGAATAACTTTTGGAATAACTTTTGAACACTTCAAAGGGCTCATTTATCATCAAATCTTCATAAAAGAATATTCATTTCCATCACGTCTAGTTCATGTTTGAAACTGGGTCATGATGGGTCAAAAACTAAGTCCCTCTGTCAAATTGAGCACTCTAGAGGCACCCACACAGTCCACAAATTTTAAAATATATTTGTTCAAGTAACTGATAATTTACCAAAGTGGTCCAAGCAATCTCTTACACTTGGGAGGTTGGATCTTTTTTCACAATAAATTAACTTCTTTACTTTAGATTCCATCCTGGAAATCAGTGATGGAAAATCAGTTATGTGAACTATAACATAATCAAAGCACTGCAAGTGCTCACAGCAAGGGGCTAACTGCAGATAACATTTGGACATGGATTTGCCGATCCCAAAAGTCTAACTTGAACACTTTACACTAGCAATTTGTTAGTTATCACTTTATATCCATATATTAAATGATAAAGGAGTAAAGCAAAACACTGTAAACACAGTATGATGGTCTATCGATATACTAAAAGTTGGCATACACATGCGCATCTGCTATCTGGATAGTTTCTGCTTAGCACACCTCCTGTTTTACAATGGATTTTAGTTGTGTCTTTTTTTAATGCAATTAACACATATACATTTCATATCAAAATCACAATAACCTTACAATGATAATTATATTGAGAGTCCAATTTTACTTTCAAAGCAAAAATAAAATCCTGTGTTATCTACATTTTCTTCAGCGTGCAATGACTGAAATACTGTTAAAAACGACGTAAAACATCATACACACGATTTAATCATTTCTTAGTGTTTCACACCGCATAGGTGAAAGGTTTAAATGCATTGCTTTTGAATTCATTTTAAATCCCAACATTTTGAAAGAGTTTATTGCAGCGGTGTTAAATGACAATTGCACCACTGATATCGGCAATTTATAAGACAAAAAATATTATATTTTTTTTACAAAAAAATTATCTGCCCAGAGCGGGAATCAAACTCAAGTCTCCCGTTTAACGGCCAAACATTCTAACCACTACGTTACGCGGCCACTTCGATAGGTTCTATTTATAACATAATTATAAACCAATACACGAGTTAGCGAAATATTTAGTATGAAACGTTTTATCTTGATAAAAAACAAATGTCATTTAAATCATTTGTTTTATAACTGGGACTTGACTATCTTATTCCGTCTACAGAGGTTGTTCAGGTTAATTTTGGTTGAACATTTGATGTATTTACCTAGGAATCTAAAATGAAATACTCTAGTACTTAGATTCAAGATTAACGTTTCCGCTGATAATACATTTTATTCGAAAGGATTTTTGGAAATTACGACGCCTAGGCTCACTTGCACATTTATCGTATATATGTTATATTTTGTCATCTGTTTATTCTATTATCATTTAAATAATTTGAATGTTTGAGTATATATGTTATCATTGGAACACATTTATCTTAATTTGTTTTTGAGTCGGAATCGAAAAATTACCTTTACTCCATTCGATTTACAATATTTAGGAATTACCAATGAACTTTACGCGCGATCAAGTATGTTGAAAGCGTAGAAATACATTTTAATTATTAATCATGTAATTCATATGTTTTAACATAAAAATTCTTTCGAGTTACTCTTTTTGGGTTAGTGATGTCGAATCAAATCAATTTTCGGCTTCATATGTCAACAAGTTACCGCATTTTGATTTTTAGACAGGAACTATTGGCGGTTCAAGATGACCAACATGGAAATTAGCTGGCAACAGTCATTTCATTTTTAACAAAATATTCCACAAATCATCCACTTTCATTGACATTATGTACGATCTGCAACCACCAATACATCTATATGAAGTCGAGATGGTGTTCAGAAACGGAGAGCTGATGTAGAAAGACAGATGTGAAGTAATTCCATGCCGATATCGTAAAACCTCTGTCTAGATTCCAGTCTCAAAATGATGCGTCGTTTCGAAAATTAGCTACTATAGCAATTGGCTCTAAAGAGCCCCTTGCTAAAAATAGAAGCAAGAGGGCCAAGATGGTCCTTAATCGGGTCACCAAATACGGAAAATCTATAAGTAAAATTATTAAAGAGAGTGGACTAGACCACTATTTTAGGTTCAAATATCCAACAGGATTCTAGAACTAAATCCTACCAGGAATCCAAATCAATCTTTTACTAGCATAAATAATAACTGTAAATGTTTAATCAAGAGATGCTGATAATGCATTATTGATTTATTTGATGGTAATTAACATATATCAGATCAAAATCTTTTATCCTTTCGCGCATACATAATTATATGCTTTTTGAAAACATTGTGGAAAAAGAAGAAAATGCTCATAATGAGCAACTTCTCCTTTTGCCACAATGTTTTCAACTCTATTAAAAATACCACTTTAGTTTATTGAGATTTTCCATAATAATTAATTTTGCCAGGACATACATGTTCAAAGTCAGCTGCTGCAGATCCCTTGTATGAGGGAAAGTGTCAACTTAAAATTCTAAAACGAACACAAGCATTCACAATTCAAGAAGTAGGTTGAAAAACTGTTCACAAACAATTCAAGAATATTCACTTAAAAACAAAGGGTGATCTGGAACCAGTTTAACTTAAAGAATTAATCCATTTGATTGTGCATGAACAAAGCACTGATGGGTATCACTAAGCAGAGTCTGGTAGAGTCTGGTGGTCAAATCATCAGTCGTCAACTATGGGGAATGGTTAAGTTTGTTTCAGTGGGGTGATGACAGGACCATCCTCTATAATGGGCTCTTTTAAGTTGTTGTATATGGAGCTATTCAAATGAAAATAAAAGATAGAATATTATAATAAATGAACCATTTTTGAGATTGTTCTTAGACTCAAGCTCAAGTTTGCATTCTGATAAACCAGCTTCAATTTTCATCTATAGACGTTCATTTAAGATAAATATCTAATATAAAGTAAGTTTGCAAATTTATCTCAAATTCTTTTCTTAATATTCATGGTTGAATATTGCATTCTTGAGTTCAAGTCTTAGAATATTGTCAAGAACGGTTGGTGAATGCAAGGTCTGGCCTCTGCCTATCTATCAATTAACACGTTTTATTCTTCATTAATTTGACGAGGTCTGTATGAAAGATTTACATAAATTTTGCGGACTTAGACCTCATCTAGGGGTTTCTTTAGAGACCGAGATATAAAATTAATAAACGATATGCCTCTCAAATAGCGCTTAAAATTAATTCATATTTCCCCTAAAGTATGTTTACGAACTAAAATCTCTTCAGAATCAGTATATCTTAAAAATATTTATCAATTAATTTATTACAAAACATTTTTCACCTTGACCGAGCTATACAATGAATGAACGATATGCCTCTCAAATAGCAATTCAATATTAAATTCATATTTCCCCTTAAGTATGTTTAAGAACTAAAATCTCTTCAGAATTAGTTAGCTGTAAACGTAAAACAGTACGGAATATATATTTTGACATTTTCACTCCCATGTAATGGATTATTACTTAGAAAGCAAGTGGTAATTTGTAAGTAATACTCAATTACATGGGAGTGAACATATCAAAATATATATTCTGTACTGTTTTACCTTTAAAATATGAATTTAATACTGAAGTGTTATTTGAGAGGTATATCGTTCATTGATTTTATAGCTTGGTCATGGTGAAACATGTTATGTTATAAGTCAATTGATAAATAAACAAATGATTTACTACTCGATTACTAAACTGTCAAAATGAATAATATGTACTCTTTTATTTATAAAGCACATAGAAACTGAAGAGATTTTTGTTCTTAAACACACTTAAGGGGAAATATGAATTAAATTTTAAGTGCTATTTGAGAGGCATGTCGTTCATTAATTTTATAACTCGGTCTCTTACGAAAATATTTTGTTTAAGAATTATGAATTAATAAAAAGATGATATTTACCTCATGATTTTAAGTAAAAATCCATTAAATTGGAGCGAAAATGTCAAAATATATATTTCGTACTGTTTCATTTTTAAAGCTTACTATTACTTAGTATTTATTTCTTAAACATACTTAAGGCGAAATATGAATTTAATATTAAAGTGCTATTTGAGAGGCATATCGTTCATTAATCTTATAGCCCGGTCACTGTAAATATGCGCTTTTAGGTATAAAGATCGCATATTCATCTAAGTACACATACATCAATAACTATTTCATCATCATAATTGAATGAATATGGCGAATTTTTGTTTGTTATTGGCGATATTGTAAAATATCATACATGTATCGTCATTTATATCGATATTTGAATGAAACAAATTACCCATGAGATCATTTACACCAAGGCATTTCGAAAAAACAGATCTATATTACCGCTACTGGGTCAAAGTTTATCTACAGGGGGTGAGGAATTTACAGCGTAAAGTACCACATGTTGACAGATTAATTAACCGTTGAATACATGGTATTGTTTCATAATCAAATGTAAACAAATGCAGTAAACATAGAAGCTGGTAGCCAATTTTATGTGAAACATGTACCTTTACCAAAGCAGATATCGTTTCTAAAATCACACATCTCATTACTCATTTAGAATTAGAAAACCAACCTTTTAATTCATATCAGCTACCTTTCTTTGAAACGAATAATCTAATTGTAAATGACGGAATATACAACCTGCATGTCTTTTTATATGTATCAGTATTATACTATGAGAAAACTTTCCTTTATTGTATATTTCCCAATCGTCTTTTTGCCTAAAAAGCTCTATCATCTTCCATTAGAAGTTGATTCGTACATCTTATATAGTTCCAGATACTGTTTTTCTTTCTAAATTTGAATTTTATCGATTTTATTAGTACAATTCATAAAACTATTTACAAAGGTATACATTAAGTACACATTAATCGACAAATTAAATACTTTTTTTTCCCATTTCTTATATTTTGCTTATGTCATTCTTATATTACATACTCAACAGTTGAAAAATGTTTTGTTATAAATTAATTAAGTAATAAACAATGTTTTACCACTGGATTTTTGAATTGGAACTAAAATGTCAAAATAGATATTTTGTACTGTTTTATTTTTAAAGCATTTCCCTGATAAGAAATTTTTCACGTTTTCAAGCCTTGGTGTTTCTCCACTTTATTTCTTTATGAATTGTATCTCTGTTATTTAAAGAGATAGCAGGTTGAAATTTTGTGAAAGAATGTACTTTATTTACAGGATACGAACATTATCGCGTTTTCCAGTCTTGTCCATATTATGTGGGAAAAGGAACCATTTGATTTTTCTCCTCTTTATTACTATATGAATAGTGTCTCTGTTATTAGAAGGGATAGCAGATTAATATTTTGTGAAAGGATGTACTTTATTTCCCTGATATGAAAATTATCGTGTTTTCCAGTCTTGTACTGTTAATGATGGAAAAGGAGCCATTTTATATTTACCCTCTTTATTTCTATATCTTTGTTATTGAAAGAGATAGCCGGTTGACATTTTGTAAAAAGATGCACTGTACTTCAATGACAATAAAATTATCGCGTTTTTCAGTCTGATCCTTGTAATGTGGGAAAACGAGCCATTTGATATTTTCCCGCTTTATTTCTCTATGGTTTGTATTTTAGTACGTAAACATACTTAAGGCGAAATATGATCAAAATATCAAAAACGCTATTTGAGAGGCTTTTCGTTCTTTAATTTTATAAGTCGATCTCTTTGAAAAACGTTTCATGGTAGATTGATCTTAATAAGGTTGATATTTTGTGAAAGGATGTATTGTATTTGCCTGATACGAAAATTATCTCGTTTGCCAGTCTTGTCCTTATAATGTGGGAAAAGGAGCTCTTTGATATTTCTCTTCTTTATTACTATATGAATTGTATCTCTGTTATTAAACAAAGATAGCATATTGATATTTTGTGAAAGGATTTACTTTATTTCCCTGATACGAAAAGAATCGCTTTTTTCCAGTCTTATCCTTATAATGTGGGAAAAAGAGCCATTTGATTTTTCTCCTCTTTATTACTATATGAATTGTATCTCTGTTATTGAATCAAAATATGTTTTCTTTCTCGATTTGACACAATGATGATATTGCGACTTTAAAAGGTAAAACAAAAATCGAACCCTAAATGCTAATCAAAGTGTTTTATGGAATAGCCATTCACTGCAAAAGATGCTGCAAACATATTATTTCACGAGCATAGTTTCTCCATCGTTCATGTATACAATTTTTAATTAACTCCATGAAATCGCCTTAGCTAGAGTAAGACTAGAGAAAGAGCAGCATTCGAAATCCCAGAAAGTCGTTATTGCACACAATACATCAATTTCTAATTTTTAATTCTTAAAGTTAAACATGAATTATTATAGAATATACAATGATTAAATGTTTTCATTTGTGATCTAGTATCTGACTTATTCAGACAGCGTCCCTTCTCTGATTAAACAGGGCGAATACAATCGACTTGAGTCTTCTGAACTTGTAAATATATATTTTTTTGTTAAAGGGCACTTATGTAGAAATAAAACAAACAAGGGAATGAGCTCCATTTCTATTTCGTCTATTCACGTGTATGCACTTTATGAAATATTTCGTACAGGAAAACAAAGCATCAAAATAATACAATGAATTTTCGGGGGCTGAAAACTGCTTCAAGTGAAAACCTCAAAAATATATTTATAAACAGAAAAATATAGTTCAATTTTGTATTTCTACATATGGTTGAATATAAATAAAGAGACCGAATAAGGAAGCATTTTTATTCCCCGTATCTTAGGGAGAAACACTTAAAGAGAAATATTTGTAATTAGACGTTTTAGATAAGGGCAATAAGGCTTAAATGAAAGAAGAAATCATTTAAAACATTGTAGTTGATTGTAATTAAAGATTTACCATTAAATATAATCAAAAATCATTGTTTGAAATAAATTCCCCCCAAGTATGTATTTTATAGCACTTTATCTATTGTTTATTTGTCTATAGTTGTTGACTAATTTCCTTTAAATCTTTATTACATTGTTGTTAAAAATAGAAGCAAGAATAAATCTAGTTTGACGGTTGAGTTTTATCCGCGATTGTATGGGCATACCCATTCGGGGATGACGCTGTCCAGGACTACACCGGTAGATGACCACCCCGTATATTTCCCATTTGGGTCGATACCAGTGGCCGAAATCTCAGTGTAACCCTGGGTCTACTTGCATTGCTCTCTGGTTGTTTATATCTGGGTGCAAGGGTCCTCTTACTATCCGAGCGGAGACGTTGTCGGTAATCCTTGCCCCCTGATATATGTTACATATAATAGCTTAGGCGTAATGAGTCGGTAGTGTGAAATTGATCTATTCCATTCCATATCAACTGTTCATAATTAGTCTATAATGGACCGAGCATGCACATTTGCTATGGGATATTCCCCTATCTGTTCGGAAGTAATCTTTTTTTATGATTATGTTATCAATCAGCTCTAATAGCGAGCAATAGCCGGTGTGTAGTACACCCGGTGAGACCTTTAGGATCTCCCTTCCCGGCTCAAGCTGCCCCTTATACTTGTTATGGAATTATTTTTGTGCGCACACTTGAGGCGATTATACCATTCGGTGTGAATTAAAATGTCAAGGAGTGGCTATTGTCTTATGTAGTAAATGCTTCCGTATGAAAGTACTGATTCTTTATAATCTGGAAAAGAACGATAACTGGAACAATGAACTGCATTATTTATTATTATATATAATATATTGAAACACAAAAATGCCCTACATTGACTAACCGAAACCAATTTAAAAAAACCAACACTATTACTATTGATAAAGAGACAGCTACTGTTGGTGGCTGTACGTGGTTCTGTGCTGTGGAAAGAAATATGACAATATGACACAGGTAATCAATATTTCAATGTCACAAAATGTTATCATACCATTGTACAAGGTAGTTTGCACATTTAAGGCGAATACAATATTAACTGAATTATTAAATATAATATATTGTAACACAGAAGCCGCACATTTTCTTACTAAAGGCAGCTTTTAATAATGACACTATTGCTATTGACAAGTAATAACTACTGTTAGTTGTGGTCCATACTTCTGTGCTATGGAAATAAATCAATTTTTAAATGTGATGAAATGTTATGATACCTTTATACAAGGCATCTTGCACACATAACCCATTAATAGGAACGAGCTATATAACTTAAAATGTCATAGAGTTGCTTCTGTCTAAGTTAAACATTGCTTCCGTTTAAAAGTATAGATAATTTGACAAATGCCAGCGCTGAACGTAACGGGTTATAAATCATAACTTGAAACTACAAAACTAACACTTAAGGCGAAAATATACCGAATATAATAAAAGTGACTAAGACTTTCTTTAAGCGGAAAATGAACGACTACCTGAACGATTAGCTGCATTATTATATACAATATTTTGTAACACAAAGGCCGTACATTGGCTAATATAAGCAAACATTTAACAAGAACACTACGTCACGAAATATTATCATACCTTTTTAGACGGTATTTTGCACACTTAAGGCGAATATACCTAACGGTGTGAAATAAAATGTCAAGGAGTGGCTACTGTCTTATGCTGTAAATGCTTCCGTATGGAAGTATAGATTCTTTATAATCTCGAAATGAACGACTACTTGAACAATGAACTGCATTATTATGTATAATATATTGTAACACAAATGTCGTACATTGACTAACCGAAACCAACTTTTAACAAAAACACTATTAATATTGACAAAGTCATCGCTACTGTTGCTGGTTGTACGTGCTTCTGTGCTGTGGAAAGAAATATGACAATATGACATAGGTAATAAATATTTGAATGTCACGAAATGTTATCATACCATTGTACAGGGTAGTTTGCACATTTACGGCGAATACAATATTAATTGAATTATTATATATAATAAATTGTAACACAGAGCCGCACATTTTCGAACTAAAGGAAGCTATTATTAATAACACTTTTGCTATTGACAAGTAATAGCTACTGTTGGTTGCGGTCCGTACTTCTGTGCTATGGAAATAAATCAATGTTTAAATGTGTTGAAATGTTATCATCCCTTTATAAACTGCATCTTGCACACATAACCCACTTATGGGAACATGCTATATAACTTAAAATGTCATAGAGTTGCTTCTGTCTAATTTAAACGTTGCTTTCGTTTGAAAGTATAGATAATTTGGCAACGTAATGGTATCATAATCATAACTAGAAAACACAAAACTAACACTTAAGGCGAACATATGCCGATTATAAAAAAAGTGACTAGGGGGTTCTTTATAAACTGGAAAAGAACGACTACCTGGACAATTAACTGCATTATTTTTTACAATATATTGTAACCAAAAGGCCGTACATTGGCTAACGGAAGCAAACATTTAACAAGAACACTACGTCACGAAATAGTAACATACCTTTTTAGACGATATTTTGCACGCTTAAGGCGAATATACCATACAGTGTGAATTAAAATGTCAAGGAGTGGCTACTGTCTTATGTAGTAAACGCTTCCGAATGAAAGTATAGATTCTTTATAATCTGGAAATGAAGGACTACTGGAACAATGAACTACATATACATGTCACGAAATGTTATCATACCATTGTACACGGTAGTTTGCACATTTAAGGCGAATACAGAAATAACTGAATTATTATATATAATACATTGTAACACAGAAGCCGCACATGTTCTTGATAAAGGCAGCTTTTAATAATAACACTATTGCTATTGACAAATAATAACTACTGTTGGTTGTGATCCGTACTTCTGTGCTATTGAAATAAATCAATTTTTAAATGTGATGAAATTTTATCATACCTTTATACACGGCATTTTGCACACATAACCCTCTTGAGAACATGGTATATAACTTAAAATGTCTTAAAGTTGCTTCTGTCTAATCTAAACATTGCTTCCGTTTGAAAGTATAGATGATTTGGCAAATGCCAGTGCTGAACGTAACGGAATAATACTCCTAAATTGAAACCACAAAACTAACACTTTAGGCGAAAATGTACCGAATATAATAAAAGTGACTACGGGTTACTCTTTATAATCTGGAAATGAATGACCACGCGAATAATTAACTGCATTATTATATACAATACATTGTAACAAAAAGGCTTTACATTGGCTTACGAAGCGAACATTTAACAAGAGCACTACGTCACGAAATAATATCATACTTTTTTAAAGGGTATTTTGCACACATAAGGCGAATATACTAAACGGTGTGAATTAAAATGTCAAGGATTGGCTACTGTTTTATCTAGGAAACGCTTCCGTATGAAAGTATAGATTCTTTATATTTAGGAAATGAACGATTACTGGAACAATGAACTGCATCATTTATTATATATAATATATTGTAACACAAATGCCGTACATTGACTAACCGAAACTAACTTACAAAAACTCTATTACTATTGACAAAGTGATAGCTACTATTGCTGGTTGTACGTGCTTCTGTGCTGTGGAAAGAAATATGACAATATTACAGAAATGCCGTACATTGATAACCGAAACCAACTTTTAACAAAAACACTATTACTATTAACAAAGTGATAGCTAGTGTTGCTGGTTGTACGTGCTTCTGTGCTGTGGAAAGAAACATGACAATATGACATAGGTTATCAATATTTGAATGTCACGAAATGTTATCATACTATTGTACACGGTAGTTTGCACATTTAAGGCGAATACAAAATTAACTGAATTATTATATATAATACATTGTTACACGTAACCCCTACATTTTCTAACTTAAGGCAGCTTTTAATAATAACACTATTACTAATGGCAAAAAATAGATACTGTTGGTTGCGGAACGTACTTCTGTGCTGTGGAAATAAATCAATGTTTAAATGTGATGAAATGTTATCATACATTTATACACGGCATCTTGCACACATAACACACTAATGGGAACATGCTATAATGTCAATATTTTGAACATGCAGTATACTTTAAAATGTCAAAGAGTGGCTGCTGTCTAACCTAAACATCGCTTGCGTTTGAAAGTATAGATAAGCGCTGAACGCTGTGTATTGAAACCACTAAACTAACACTTAAGGCGAAAATATACCGAATATAATATAAGTGACTAAGGGGTTCCTTATAATCTGGAAATGAACGATTACCTGAACAATTAACTGCATTATTATATACAATACATTGTAACACAAAGGCCATTTTGCACACTTATAGCGAATATACAATACGGTTTGAAGTAAAATGTCAAGCAATGGCTACTGTCTTATGAAGTAAATGTTTCCGTATGAAAGTTAAAAAAAAAAGGCAGGTTTTAATAACAACACGTTTGCTGTTAACAAGTAATAGCGACTTTTGGTTTCTGTATGTGCTTCTGGGCTGTGATACGAAATATGACAATGTGACATTTTAGATGTATTTTGCACACTTAAGGCGAATATACCATACGGTATGAATAAAAATGTCAAGGAGTGACTACTGTCTTATGTAGTAAATGCTTCCGTATGTAAGTCTAACAAAAGGCAGCTTTTAATAACAACACAATTGCTGCTAACAAGTATTAACGACCTGTATGTGATTAGAAATATGACAATGTGACATAGTAATCAATATTAAAATTGTCACGAAATGTTACCATACCATTGTACACGGTAGTTTGCACATTTAAGGCGAATACATTATTAACTGATTTATCATATTTAATACATTGTTACACAGAGGCCGTACATTTTCTTAACTAAGGGCAGCTTTTAATAATAACACTATTGCTATTGACAAGTAATAGCTACTTTTGTTTGTGGTACGTACTTCTGTGCTGTGGAAATAAAACAATGTTTAAATGTGATGAAATGTTATCATACCTTTATACACACCATCTTGCACACATAACCCACTTATGAGAACATGCTATATAACTTAAAATGTCATAGACTTGCTTCTGTCCAATCTTAACATTGCTTCCGTTTGAAAGTATAGATAATTTGACAAATACCAGCGCTGAACGTAACGGAATAATAATCATAACTTGAAATCACAAAATTAACATTTTAGGCGAAAATATACCGATTATAATAAAAGTAGCTAAGGGTTTCTATATAATCTTGAAATGAACGACTACCTGAACAATTAAATGCATTATTATATACAATATATTGTAACACACAGGCAGTACATTGGCTAACGGAAGCAAACATTTAACAAGAACACTACGTAACAAAATATTATCATACTTTTTTTTTAGACGGTATTTGCACACATAAGGCGAATATTCTATACATTGTGAATTAAAATGTCAAGGAGTGGCTACTGTCTTATGTAGTAAATGCTTCCGTATGAAAGTACAGATTCTTTATAATCTGGAAATGAACGACTACTGGAACAATGAACTGCATTATTATATATCATATATTGTAATACAAATACCGTACATTGACTAACCGAAACCAACTTTTAACAAAAACACTTACTATTGACAAAATGATAGCTACTGTTGCTGGTTTTAAGTGCTTCTTGTGCTGTGGAAAGAAATATGACAATATGACATAGGTAATCAATATTTCAATGTCACGAATTTGTATCATACCGTTGTACACGGTAGTTTGCACATTTAAGGCGAATAAAATATTAACT
Source organism: Serripes groenlandicus (assembly GCA_031761405.1). NCBI lineage: Eukaryota > Metazoa > Mollusca > Bivalvia > Cardiida > Cardiidae > Serripes > Serripes groenlandicus. Next base: position 4,150,318 of record JASEVX010000007.1, on the reverse strand, counting down.
GAATTATCATATATCATACATATTAACACAGAAGCCGCACATTTTCTTACTAAAGGCAGCTTTTATTAATAACAATATTGCTATTGACAAGTAATAGCTACTGTTTGTTGCGGTACGTACTTTTGTGCTATGGAAATAAATCAATGTTTAAATGTGATGAAAAGTTATCATACCTTTATACACGGCATCTTGCACACATAACCTACTCATGGGAACATGCTATATAACTTAAATTGTCATAGAGTTGCTTTTGTCTAATCTAAACGTTGCTTCCGTTTGAAATTATAGAGAATTTGACAAATGCCAGCGCTGAACGTAACGGAATAATAGTCATACCTTGAAACCACAAAACTAACAAATTATGCGAAAATATACCGAATATAATAAAAGTGACTTAGGGGTTCAGTATAAGCTTGAAATGAACGACCACCTGAACAATTAACTACATTATTATATACAACATATCGCAACAGAACGGTCGTACATTGGCTAACGGACGCAAACATTTAACAAGAGCACTACGTCACGAAATATTATCATACCCTTTTAGACGGTATTATGCACACTTGAGGCGAATATACCATACGCTGTGAATTAAAATGTCAAGGAGTGGCTATTGTCTTATGTAGTAAATGCTTCCGTATGAAAGTACAGATTCTTTATAATCTGGAAAAGAACGGTAACTGGAACAATGAATTGCATTATTCTATATAATATATTGAAACACAAAAATGCCCTACACTGACTAACCGAAACCAATTTAAAAAAAAAAAAAATATTACTATTGACAAAGAGAAAGCTTCTGTTGCTGGCTGTACGTGGTTCTGTGCTGTGGAAAAGAATATGACAATATGACATAGGTAATCAATATTTCAATGTCACGAAATGTTATCATACCATTGTACACGGTAGTTTGCACATTTAAGGCGAATACATTATTCACTGAATTATTATATATAATACATTGTAACACAGAAGCCACTATTGCTATTGACAAATAATAACCACTGTTGGTTGTGATCCGTACTTCTGTGCTATTGAAATAAATCAATTTTTAAATGTGATGACATTTTATCATACCTTTATACACGGCATCTTGCACACATAACCCACTTAATAGGAACATGCTATATAACTTAAAATATCTTAAAGTTGCTTCTGTATAATCTAAACATTGCTTCCGTTTAAAAGTATAGATGGTTTAGCAAATGCCAGCGCTGAACGTAACGGAATAATAATTTAACATGAAACCACAAAAATAACACTTAAGACGAAAATGTACAGAATATAATAAAAGCGACTAAGGGGTACTCTTTATAATCTGGAAATGAATGACTACGCGAATAATTAACTGCATTATTATATACAATACATTGTAACACAAAGGCCTTACATTGGCTAACGAAGCAAACATTTAACAAGAGCACTACGTCACGAAATAATACCATACTTTTTTAAAGGGTATTTTGCACGCTTAAGGCGAATATACCATACGGTGTGAGTTAAAATGTCAAGAAGTGGCTACTGTCTTATGTAGTAAACACTTCCGTATGAAAGTATAGATTCTTTATAATCTGGGAATGAACGACTACTGGAACAATGAACTACATATATATGTCACGAAATGTTATCTTACCGTTGTACACGGTAGTTTGCACATTTAAGGCGAATACAATATTAACAGAATTATTATATATAATACATTATAACACAGAAGCCGCACATTTTCTTGCTAAAAGCAGCTTTTAATAATAACACTATTGCTATTGACAAAAAATAACTACTGTTGGTTGTGATCTGTTCTTCTGTGCTATTGAAAGAAATCAATTTTTAAATGTGATGAATTGTTATCAGACCATTATACACGGCATTTTGAACACATAACCCATTAATAGGAACGAGCCATATAACTTAAAATGTCATAGAGTTGCTTCTTTCTAAGTTAAACATTGCTTCCGTTTAAAAGTATAGATAATTTGACAAATGCCAGCGCTGAACGTAACGGAATATAAATCATAACTTGAAACTACAAAACTAACACTTAAGGCGAAAATATACCGAATATAATAACAGTGACTAAGATGTTCTTTATAAGCTGAAAATGAACGACTACCTGAACGATTAGCTGCATTATTATATACAATCTTTTGTAACACAAAGGCCGTACATTGCTTAATATAAGCAAACATTTAACAAGAACACTTCGTCACGAAATATTATCATACCTTTATACACGGCATCTTGCCCACATAACCCTCTTAGGGGAACATGGTATATAACTTAAAATGTCTTAAAGTTGCTTCTGTCTAATCTAAACATTGCTTCCGTTTGAAAGTATAGATGATTTAGCAAATGCCAGCGCTGAACGTAACGGAATAATAATCTTAAATTGAAACCACAAAAATAACACTAAAGGCGAAAATGTACCGAATATAATAAAAGTGACTAAGGGGTACTCTTTATAATCTGGAAATGAATGACTACCCGAAAAATTACAAGACATTGTAACACAAACGCCTTACATTGGCTAACGAAGCAAACATTTAACAAGAGCACAACGTCACGAAATAATATCATACTTCTTTAAAGGGTATTTTGCACACATAAGGCGAATATACTAAACGGTGTGAATTTAAATGTCAAGGAGTGGCTACTGTCTTATCTAGTAAATGCTTACGTATGAAAGTAAAGATTCTTTATAATCAGGAAATTAACGACTACTGGAACAATGAACTGCATCATTTATTATATATTATATATTGTAACACAAATGCCGTACAATGACTAACCGAAACCAACTTACAAAATCTCTATTACTATTTACAAAGTGATAGCTAGTGTTGCTGGTTGTACGTGCTTCTGTTCTGTGCTGTGGAAAGAAATATGACAATATGACATAGGTTATCAATATTTGAATGTCACGAAATGTTATCATACTATTGTACACGGTAGTTTGCACATTTAAGACGAATACAAAATTAACTGAATTATCATATATGATACATTGTTACACGTAACCCCTACATTTTCTAACTTAAGGCAGCTTTTAATAATAACACTATTGCTAATGACAAAAAATAGATACTGTTGGTTGCGAACGTACTTCTGTGCTATGCAAATAAATCAATGTTTAAATGTGGTGAAATGTCATCATACATTTATACACGGCATCTTGCACACATAACACACTAATGGGAACATGCTATAATGTCAATTATTGGAACATGCTGTATACTTTAAAATGTCAAAGAGTGGCTGCTGTCTAACCTAAACATCGCTTGCGTTTGAAAGTATAGATAAGCACTGAACGTTGTGTATTGAAACCACTAAACTAACACTTAAGGCGAAAATGTACCGAATATAATATAAGTGACTAAGGGGTTCTTTATAATCCGGAAATGAACTATTACCTGAACAATTAATTGCATTATTATATACAATACATTGTAACACAAACGCCATACATTGGCTTACGGAAAGAAACTTTTATCAAGAAAGCTACGTCATGAAATATTATCATACCTTTTTAGATGAGATTTTGCACACTTAAGGCGAATATACCATACGGTATGAATTAAAATGTCAAGCAATGGCTACTGTCTTATGAAGTAAATCTAACAAAAGGCAGCTTTTAATAACAACACGTTTGCTGTTAACAAGTAATAGCGACTTTTGGTTTCTGTATGTGCGTCTGGACTGTGATACGAAAAATGACAATGTGACATTTTAGATGTATTTTGCACACTTAAGGCGAATATACCATACGGTATGTATTAAAATGTCAAGCAATGGCTACTGTCTTATGAAGTAAATCCTTCCGTATGAAAGTCTAACAAAAGGCAGCTTTTAATAACAACACGTTTGCTGTTAACAAGTAATAGCGACTTTTGGTTTCTGTATGTGCGTCTGGGCTGTGATACGAAATATGACAATGTGACATTTTAGATGTATTTTGCACACTTAAGGCGAATATACCATACGGTATGAATTAAAATGTCAAGGAGTGGCTACTCTCTTATGTAGTTAATGTTTCCGTATGTAAGTCTAACAAAAGGCAGTTGTTAATAACAACACAATTGCTGTTAACAAGTATTAACGACTTTTGATTACTGTATGTGACCACACAATTAACGTTTTAGGAGAAAATATACCGATTATAATAAAAGTGACTACGGGTTTCTTTATAAGCTCGAAATGAACGACTACCTGAACAATTAAATGCATTATTATATACAATATATTGTAACACAAAGGCCGTACATTGGCTAACGGAAGCAAACATTTAACAAGAACACTACGTAACAAAATATTATCATAACTTTTTTTTAGACGGTATTTGCACACTTAAGGCGAATATTCTATACGTTGTGAATTAAAATGTCAAGGGGTGGCTACTGTCTTATGTAGTAAATGCTTCCGTATGAAAGTACAGATTATTTATAATCTGGAAATGAAAGACTACTGGAACAATGAACTGCATTATTATATATCATATATTGTAATACGAAATATTATCATACCTTTTTAGACGGTATTTTGCACACTTAAGGCGAATATACCTTACGGTGTGAATTAAAATGTCAAGGAGTGGCTACTGTCTTATGCTGTAAATGCATCCGTATGAAAGTATAGATTCTTTATAATCTGGAAATGAACGACTACTTGAATAATGAACTGCATTATTATATATAACATATTGTAACACAAATGCCGTACATTGACTAACCGAAACCAACATTTAACAAAAACACTATTACTAATGACAACGTCATAGCTACTGTTGCTGGTTGTACGTGCTTCTGTGCTGTGGAAAGAAATATGAAAATATGACATAGGTAATAAATATTTCAATGTCACGAAATGTTATCATACCATTGTACACGGTAGTTTGCACATTTACCGCGAATACAATATTAATTGAATTATTATATATAATACATTGTAACACAGAGCCGGACATTTTCGAACTAAAGGCAGCTATTATTAATAACATTTTTGCTATTGACAAGTAATAGATACTGTTGGTTGCGGTCCGTACTTCTGTGCTATTTAAATAAATCAATGTTTAAATGTGATGAAATGTTATCATACCTTTATAAACGGCATCTTGCACACATAACCCACTTATGGGAACATCTAAACGTTGTTTCCGTTTGAAAGTATAGATAATTTGACAAATGCCAGCGCTGAACGTAACGGAATAATAATCATAACTTAAAACCACAAAATTATCATTTTAGGCGAACATATACCGATTATAATAAATGTGACTAAGGGTTTCTTTATAAGCTCGAAATGAACGACTACCTGAACAATTAAATGCATTATTATATACAATATATTGTAACACAAAGGCCGTACATTGGCTAACGGAAGCAAACATTTAACAAGAACACTACGTAACAAAATATTATCATACCTTTTTTTAGACGGTATTTGCACACTTAAGGCGAATATTCTATACGTTGTGAATTGAAATGTCAAGGAGTGGCTACTGTCTTATGTAGTAAATGCTTCCGTATGAAAGTACAGATTCTCTATAATCTGGAAATGAACGTCTACTGGAACAATGAACTGCATTATTAGATATCATATGTTGTAATACAAATGCCGTACATTGACTAACCGAAACCAACTTTTAACAAAAAAACTTACTATTGACAAAGTGATAGCTACTGTTGCTGGTTGTAAGTGTTTTTGTGCTGTGGAAAGAAATATGACAATATGACATAGGTAATCAATATTTCACGAATTTGTATCATACCGTTGTACACGGTAGTTTGCACATTTAATGCGAATAAAATATTAACTGAATTATATTATATATCGTACATATTAACACAGAAGCCGCACATTTTCTAACTAAAGGCAGCTTTTATTAATAACACTATTTCTATTGACAAGTAATAGCTACTGTTTGTTGCTGTACGTACTTCCGTGCCATGGAAATAAATAAATGTTTAAATGTGATGAAAAGTTACCATCCCTTTATACACGGCATCTTGCACACATAACCTACTCATGCGAACATGCTATAAAACTTAAATTGTCATAGAGTTGCTTTTGTCTAATCTAAACTTTGCTTCCGTTTGAAATTATAGAGAATTTGGCAAATGCCAGCGCTGAACGTAACGGAATAATAGTCATACCTTGAAACCACAAAACTAACAAATTAGGCGAAAATATACCGAATATAATAAAAGTGACTTAAGGGTTCAGTATAAGCTGGAAATGAACGACTACCTGAACAATTAACTGCATTATTATATACAACATATTACAACACTGAGGCCGTACATAGGCTAACGGAAGCAAACATTTAACAAGAACACTACGTCACGAAATATTATCATAACCTTTTAGACGGTATGTTGCACACTTGAGGCGAATATACCATACGGTGTGAATTAAAATGTCAAGGAGTGGCTATTGTCTTATGTAGTAAATGCTTCGGTATGAAAGTACAGATTCTTTATAATCTGGAAAAGAACGATAACTGGTACAATGAACTGCATTATTATATATAATATATTGAAACACAAAAATGCCCTACATTGACTAACCGAAACCAATTTTAAACAAGCAAATTCATGAAATTTATATCCCCCGCTTGCAGGAAATATTGTAGGAATAAAATCCGCCGAAAGTGACGATCGAACTTGGCCTAGCTGTTAAGGCATTTAACCTTGTTACAAAGTTTGAAAAAAAAACCGGTTCACATTTGTGGCAGTAATTGCACGGAAACAGCAACAAACGACATTTTTTGTAAAACAAGGGGCCATAACTCCACCGAATAAAGTCAGCTGAAAGTGAGGATCGAATTTGGCCTAGCCCTTAAGGCATTTAACCTTGTTACCAAGTTTGAAAAAAAAGGTTCACATTTGTGGCAGTTATTGCCCGGAAAAAGCAACAAACGACATTTTTTGTTAAATAAGGGGCCATAACTACTACGAATAAAGTCCACAGAAAGTGACGATCGAACTTGGCCTAGCCCTTAAGGCATTTAACCTTGTTACCAAGTTTGAAAAAAAAATGGTTCACATTTGTGGCAGTTATTGCACGGAAACAGCTAGAAACTACATTTTTAGTTAAATAAGGGGCCATAACTCCACCAAATAAAGTCCGCCGAAAATGACAATCGAACTTGGTCTAGCCCTTAAGGCATTTAACCTTGTTACCAAGTTTGAACAAAAAAGGTTCACACTTGTGGCAGTTATTGCACGGAAACAGCAACAAACAACATATTTTGTTAAATAAGGGGCCATAACTACACCAAATAAAGTCCGCCGTAAGTGACAGGCATTTAACCTTGTCACCAAGTTTGAAAAAAAAAAAGGTTTACATTTGTGGCAGTTATTGCACGGAAACAGCAACAAACGACATTTTTGGTTAAATAAGGAGCCATAGCTCCACCGAATAAAGTCAGCCGAAAGTGACGATCGAACTTGGCCTAGCCCTTAAGGCATTTAACCTTGTTACTAAGTTTGAAAAAAAACCGGTTAACATTTGTGGCAGTTATTGCACGGAAACGAAGTGTGACAGACAGACGGACAGACGGACAGACGCACGTACGTCCAAAAGGCGTTTGTTGGGTATTTTCCTCTGATGTTCTCTTGTTGGGTATAACCAACAAGCACATGGTTTATTCCGTAATTAACCCCCTTTTACGGAATAAATAGCATTAATATGCTAATTAGATACCCATTAGACAATTATATAAAAAAAACACTTATCAAAGTGTCTTATAAGGGTGGCGAGTGGGAATTACGAAAAACCACTACCCAACAAGAGTACTCTGGTAAGTAAGGACAGACAGACGGACAAACCCAAATTAATAACCCCCCTTTTTTCTTCGAAAAAGCGGGGGATAAAAAAACCACTATACTATTGACAAAGAGACAGCTACTGTAGCTGGCTGTACGTGGTTCTGTGCTGTGGAAAGAAATATGACAATATGACATAGGTAATCAATATTTTAATGTCACGAAATGTTATCATACCATTGTACACGGTAGTTTGCACATTTAAGGAGAATACAATATTTGCTGAATTATTATATATAATACATTTGTAACACAGAAGCCGCACATTTTCCTACTAAAGGCAGCTTTTAATAATAACACTATTGCTATTGACAAATAATAACCACTGTTGGTTTTGATCCGTACTTCTGTGCTATTGAAATAAATCAATTTTTAAATGTGATGAAATTGTATCATACCTTTATACACGGCATCTTGCACACATAACCCACTTATGGGAACATGCTATATAACTTAAAATGTCTTAAAGTTGCTTATGTCTAATCTAAACATTGCTTCCGTTTGAAAGTATAGATGGTTTAGCAAATGCCAGCGCTGAACGTAACGGAATAATAATCTTTACTTGAAAGCACAAAACTAACACTTAAGACGAAATGTACCGAATATAATGAAAGCGACTAAGGGGTACTCTTTATAATCTGGAAATGAATGACTACGCGAATAAGTAACTGCATTATTACATACAATACATTGTAACACAAAGACCTTACATTGGCTAACGAAGCAAACATTTAACAAGAGCACTACGTCACGAAATAATATCATACTTTTTTAAAGGGTATTTTGCACGTTTAAGGCGAATATACCATACGGTGTGAATTAAAATGTAAAGGAGTGGCTACTGTCTTATGTAGTAAACGCTTCCGTATGAAAGTATAGATTCTTTATAATCTGGAAATGAAAGACTACTGGAACAATGAACTACATATATATGTCACGAAATGTTATCATACCGTTGTACACGGTAGTTTGCACATTTAAGGCGAATACAATATTAACTGAATTATTATATATAATACATTGTAACACAGAAGCCGCACATTTCTTACTAAAGGCAGCTTTTAATAATAACACTCTTGCTATTGACAAATAATAACTACTGTTGGTCGTGATCCGTACTTCTGTGCTATTGAAATAAATAAATTTTTAAATGTGATGAAATGTTATCATACCTTTATACACGGCATTTTGCAAACATAACCCATTAATAGGAACGAGCCATATAACTTAAAATGTCATAGAGTTGCTTCTGTTTAAGTTAAACATCGCTTCCGTTTAAAAGTATAGATAATTTGGCAAATGCCAGCGCTGAACGTAACGGAATATAAATCGTAACTTGAAACTACAAAACTAACACTTAAGGCGAAAATATACCGAATATAATAAAAGTGGTTAAGATGTTCTTTATAAGCTGAGAATGAACGACTACCTGAACGATTATCTGCATTATTATATACAATATTTTGAAACACAAAGGCGGTAAATTGGCTTATATAAGCAAACATTTAATAAGAGCACTACGTCACGAAATATTATCATACCAATATACACGGCATCTTGCACACATAACCCACTTATGGGAACATGGTATATAACTTAAAATGTCTTAAAGTTGCTTCTGTCTAATCTAAACATTGCTTCCGTTTGAAAGTATAAATGATTTAGCAAATGCCAGCGCTGAACGTAACGGAATAATAATCCTAACTTGAAACAACAAAAATAACACTTAAGGCGAAAATGTACCAAATATAATAAAAGTGACTAAGGGGAACTCTTTATAATCTGGAAATGAATGACTACGCGAATAATTAACTGCATTATCATATACAATACATTGTACCACAAAGGCCTTACATTGGCTAACGAAGCAAACATTTAACAAGAGCACTACGTCACGAAATAATATCATACTTTTTTAAAGGGTATTTTGCACACATAAGGCGAATATACTAAACGTTGTGAATTAAAATGTCAAGGAGTGGCTACTGTCTTATCTAGTAAATGCTTCCGTATGAAAGTATAGATTCTTTATAATCAGGAAATGAACGACTACTGGAACAATGAACTGCATCATTTATTATATATAATATATTGTAACACAAATGCCGTACATTGACTAACCGAAACCAACTTATAAAAACTCTATTACTATTGACAAAGAGACAGCTACTGTTGCTGGCTGTACGTGGTTCTGTGCTGTGGAAAGAAATATGACAATATGACATAGGTAATAAATATTTCAATGTCACGAAATGTTATCATACCATTGTACACGGTAGTTTGCACATTTACCGCGAATACAATATTAATTCAATTATTATATATAATACATTGTAACACAGAGCCGGACATTTTCGAACTAAAGTCAGCTATTATCAATAACACTTTTGCTATTGACAAGTAATAGCTACTGTTGGTTGCGGTCCGTACTTGTGTGCTATGGAAATAAATCAATGTTTAAATGTCATGAAATGTTATCATACCTTTATAAACGGCATCTTGCACACATAACCCACTTATGGGAACATGCTATATAACTTAAAATGCCATAGAGTTGCTTCTGTCTAATCTAAACGTTGCTTCCGTTTGAAAGTATAGATAATTTGGCAACGTAACGGTATCATAATCATAACTAGAAAACACAAAACTAACAATTAAGGCGAAAATATGCCGAATATAAGAAAAGTGACTGGGGGGGGGGTCTTTATAAACTGGAAATGAACGACTACCTGAACAATTAACTGCATTATTTTTTACAATATATTGTAACAAAAAGGCCGTACATGGGCTAACGGAAGCAAACATTTAACAAGAACACTACGTCACGAAATAGTATCATACCTTTTTAGACGATATTTTGCACGCTTAAGGCGAATAAACCATACGGTGTGAATTAATATGTCAAGGAGAGGCTACCGTATTATGTAGTAAACGCTTCCGTATGAAAGTATAGATTCTTTATAATCTGGAAATGAACGACTACTGGAACAATGAATTACATATATATGTCACGAAATGTTATCATACCATTGTACACGGTAGTTTGCACATTTAAAGTGAATACAATATTAACTGAATTATTATATATAATACATTGTAACACAGAAGCCGCACATTTCTTACTAAAGGCAGCTTTTAATAATAACACTATTGCTATTGACAAATAATAACTACTGTTGGTTGTGATCCGTACTTCTGTGCTATTGAAATAAATCAATGTTTAAATGTGATGAAATGTTATCATAACTTTATACACGGCATCTTGCACACATAACCCACTTATGGGAACATGCTATATAACTTAAGATGTTTTAAAGTTGCTTCTGTCTAATCTAAACATTGCTTCCGTTTGAAAGTATATATGATTTAGCAAATGCCAGCGCTGAACGTAACGGAATAATAATCCTAACTTGAAACCACAAAAATAACACTTAAGGCGAAAATGTACCGAATATAATATAAGTGACTAAAATGTTCTTTATAAGCTGAAAATGAAATACTACCTGAACGATTAGCTGCATTATTATATACAATATTTTGAAACACAAAGGCCGTACATTGGCTAATATAAGCAAACATTTAACAAGAACACTACGTCACGAAATATTATCATACCTTTTTAGACGGTATTTTGCACACTTAAGGCGAATATACCTTACGGTGTGAATTAAAATGTCAAGCAGTGGCTACTGTCTTCTGCTGTAAATGCATCCGTATGAAAGTATAAATTCTTTATAATCTGGAAATGAACGACTACTTGAATAATGAACTGCATTATTATATATAACATATTGTAACACAAATGCCGTACATTGACTAACCGAAACCAACTTTTAACAAAAACACTATTACTAATGACAACGTCATAGCTACTGTTGCTGGTTGTACGTGCTTCTGTGCTGTGGAAAGAAATATGAAAATATGACATAGGTAATCAATATTTAATGTCACGAAATGTTATCATACCATTGTAAACGGTAGTTTGCACATTTAAGGCGAATACAATATTAACTGAATTTTTAAATATAATACATTGTAACACAGAAGCCGCACATTTTCTTACTAAAGGCAGCTTTTAATAATAACACTATTGCTATTGACAAGTAATAACAACTGTTGGTTATGATCCATACTTCTGTGCTATGGAAATAAATTAATTTTTAATTTGATGAAATGTTATCATACCTTTATACACGGCATCTTGCATACATAACCCAGTAATAGGAACGAGCTATATAAATTAAAATGTCATAGAGTTGCTTCTGTCTAAGTTAAACATTTCTTCCGTTTAAAAGTATAGATAATTTGGCAAATGCTAGCGCTGAACGTAACGAAATATAAATCATAACTTGAAACTACTAAACTAACACTTAAGGCGAAAATATACCGAATATAATATAAGTGACTAAAATGTTCTTTATGAGCTGAAAATGAAATACTACCTGAACGATTAGCTGCATTATAATATACAATATTTTGAAACACAAAGGCCGTACATTGGCTAATATAAGCAAACATTTAACAAGAACACTACGTAACGAAATATTATCATACCTTTTTAGACGGTATTTTGCACACTTAAGGCGAATATACCTTACGGTGTGAATTAAAATGTCAAGCAGTGGCTACTGTCTTCTGCTGTAAATGCATCCGTATGAAAGTATAAATTCTTTATAATCTGGAAATGAACGACTACTTGAATAATGAACTGCATTATTATATATAACATATTGTAACACAAATGCCGTACATTGACTAACCGAAACCAACTTTTAACAAAAACACTATTACTAATGACAACGTCATAGCTACTGTTGCTGGTTGTACGTGCTTCTGTGCTGTGGAAAGAAATATGAAAATATGACATAGGTAATAAATATTTCAATGTGACGAAATGTTATCATACCATTGTACACGGTAGTTTGCACATTTACCGCGAATACAATATTAATTCAATTATTATATATAATACATTGTAACACAGAGCCGGACATTTTCGAACTAAAGGCAGCTATTATTAATAACATTTTTGCTATTGACAAGTAATAGATACTGTTGGTTGCGGTCCGTACTTCTGTGCTATTTAAATAAATCAATGTTTAAATGTGATGAAATGTTATCATACCTTTATAAACGGCATTTTGCACACATAACCCACTTATGGGAACATACTATATAACTTAAAATGTCATAGAGTTGCTTTTGTCTAATCTAAACGTTGTTTCCGTTTGAAAGTATAGATAATTTGACAAATACCAGCGCTGAACGTAACGGAATAATTATCATAACTTGAAACCATAAAATTAACATTTTAGGCGAAAATATACCGATTATAATAAAAGTGACTAAGGGTTTCTTTATAAGCTCGAAATGAACCACTACCTGAACAATTACATGCATTATTATATACAATATATTGTAACACACAGGCCGTACATTGGCTAACGGAACCAAACATTTAACAAGAACACTACGTAACAAAATATTATCATACCTTTTTTTTAGACGCTATTTGCACACTTAAGGCGAATATTCTATACGTTGTGAAGTAAAATGTCAAGGAGTGGCTACTTGCTTGTGTAGTAAATGCTTCCGTATGAAAGTAAAGATTCTTTGTAATCTGGAAAGGAACGACTACTGGAACAATGAACTGCATAATTATATATAATATATTGTAATACAAATGCCGTACATTGACTAACCGAAACCAACTTTTAACAAAAACACTTACTATCGACAAAGTGATAGCTACTGTTGCTGGTTGTAAGTGTTTCTGTGCTGTGGAAAGAAATATGACAATATGACATAGGTAATCAATATTTCAATGTCACGAATTTGTACCATACCGTTGTACACGGTAGTTTGCACATTTAAGGCGAATACAATATTAACTGAATTATTATATATCATACATATTAACACAGAAGCCGCACATTTTCTAACTAAAGGCAGCTTTTATTAATAACAATATTGCTATTGACAAGTAATAGCTACTGTTTCTTGCGGTACGTACTTCTGAGCTATGGAAATAAATCAATGTTTAAATGTGATAAAAAGTTACCATACCTTTTTACATGGCGTCTTGCACACATAACCTACTCATGGGAACATGCTATATAACTTAAATTGTCTTAGAGTTGCTTTTATCTAATCTAAACATGGCTTCCGTTTGAAAGTATAGAGAATTTGACAAATGCCAGCGCTAAACGTAACGAAATAATAGTCATAACTTGAAACCACAAAACTAACAAATTAGGCAAAAATATACCGAATGTAATAACAGTGACTTAGGGATTCTTTATAAGCTGGAAATGAACGACTACCTGAAAAATTAACTGCAATATTATATACAACATATAGCAACACAAAGGCCATACATTGGCTAACGGAAGCAAACATTTAACAAGAACACTACGTCACGAAATATTATCATACCTTTTAGACGGTATGTTGCACACTTGAGGCGAATATACCATACGGTGTGAATTAAAATGTCAAGGAGTGGCTATTGTCTTATGTAGTAAATGCTTCGGTATGAAAGTACAGATTCTTTATAATCTGGAAAAGAACGATAACTGGTACAATGAACTGCATTATTATATATAATATATTGAAACACAAAAATGCCCTACATTGACTAACCGAAACCAATTTAAAAACAAAACACTATTACTATTGACAAAGACACAGCTACTGTTGCTGGCTGTACGTGGTTCTGTGCAGTGGAAAGAAATATGACAATATGACATAGGTAATCAATATTTCAATGTCACGAAATGTTATCATACCATTGTACACGTTAGTTTGCACATTTAAGGCGAATACAATATTAACTGAATTATTATATATAATACATTGTAACACAGAGGGCGCACATTTTCTTACTAAAGGCAGCTTTTAATAATAACACTATTGCTATTGACAATTAATAACTACTGTTGGTTGTGATCCGTACTTTTTTGCTATTGAAATAAATCAATTTTTAAATGTAATGAAATTTTATCATACCTTTATACACGGCATCTTGCACACATAACCCTCTTGGGAACATTGTATATAACTTAAAATGTCTTACAGTTGCTTCTGTCTAATCTAAACATTGCTTCCGTTTGAAAGTATAGATGATTTGGCAAATGCAAGCGCTGAACGTAACGGAATAATAATCTTAAATTGAAACCACAAAAATAACACTTAAGGCGAAAATGTACCGAATATAATAAAAGTGACTCAGGTGTGCACTTTATAATCTGGAAATGAATGACTACGCGAATAATTACAATACATTGTAACACAAACGCCTTACATTGGCTAACGAAGCAAACATTTAACAAGAGCACTACGTCACGAAATAATATCATACTTCTTTAAAGGGTATTTTGCACACATAATGCGAATATACTAAACGGTGTGAATTTAAATGTCAAGGAGTGGCTACTGTCTTATCTAGTAAATGCTTACGTATGAAAGTAAAGATTCTTTATAATCAGGAAATTATCGACTACTGGAACAATGAACTGCATCATTTATTATATATTATATATTGTCACACAAATGCCGTACAATGACTAACCGAAACCAACTTACAAAATCTCTATTACTATTTACAAAGTGATAGCTAGTGTTGCTGGTTGTACGTGCTTCTGTTCTGTGGAAAGAAATATGACAATATGACATAGGTTATCAATATTTGAATGTCACGAAATGTTATCATACTATTGTACACGGTAGTTTGCACATTTAAGGCGAATACAAAATTAACTGAATTATCATATATGATACATTGTTACACGTAACCCCTACATTTTCTAACTTAATGCAGCTTTTAATAATAACACTATTGCTAATGACAAAAAATAAGTACTGTTGGTTGCGGAACGTACTTCTGTGCTATGGAAATAAATCAATGTTTAAATGTGATGAAATGTCATCATACATTTATACACGGCATCTTGCACACATAACACACTAATGGGAACATGCTATAATGTCAATTATTGGAACATGCTGTATACTTTAAAATGTCAAAGAGTGGCTGCTGTCTAACCTAAACATCGCTTGCGTTTGAAAGTATAGATAAGCACTGAACGCTGTGTATTGAAACCACTAAACTAACACTTAAGGCGAAAATGTACCGAATATAATATAAGTGACTAAGGGGTTCTTTATAATCCGGAAATGAAAGATTACCTGAACAATTAATTGCATTATTATATACAATACATTGTAACACAAACGCCATACATTGGCTTACGGAAAGAAACTTTTATCAAGAATGCTACGTCATGAAATATTATCATACCTTTTTAGATGAGATTTTGCACACTTAAGGCGAATATACCATACGGTATGAACTAAAATGTCAAGCAATGGCTACTGTCTTATGAAGTAAATGCTTCCGTATGAAAGTTTAACAAAAGGCAGCTTTTAATAACAACACGTTTGCTGTTAACAAGTAATAGCGACTTTTGGTTTCTGTATGTGCATCTGGGCTGTGATACGAAATATGACAATGTGACATTTTAGATGTATGTTGAACACTTAAGGCGAATATACCATACGGTATGTATTAAATGTCAAGCAATGGCTACTGTCTTATGAAGTAAATGCTTCCGTATGAAAGTTTAACAAAAGGCAGCTTTTAATAACAACACGTTTGCTGTTAACAAGTAATATCGACTTTTGGTTTCTGTATGTGCGTCTGGGCTGTGATACGAAATATGACAATGTGACATTTTAGATGTATTTTGCACACTTAAGGCGAATATACCATACGGTATGTATTAAAATGTCAAGGAGTGGCTACTCTCTTATGTAGTTAATGTTTCCGTATGTAAGTCTAACAAAAGGCAGTTTTTAATAACAACACAATTGCTGTTAACAAGTATTAACGACTTTTGATTTCTGTATGTGATTAGTAATATGACAATGTGACATAGTAATCAATATTTAAAATGTCACGAAATGTTACCATACCATTGTACACGGTAGTTTGCACATTTAAGGCGAATACATTATTAATTGATTTATCATATTTAATAAATTGTAACACAGAGGCCGTACATTTATTTAACTATAAATCAATGTTTTAAATCGGTCCGTACTTCTGTGCTATTTAAATAAATCAATGTTTAAATGTGATGAAATGTTATCATACCTTTATAAACGGCATCTTGCACACATAACCCACTTATGGGAACATGCTATATAACTTAAAATGTTTTAAAGTTGCTTCTGTCTAATCTAAACATTGGTTTCGTTTGAAAGTATAGATGATTTGGCAAATGCCAGCGCTGAACGTAACGGAATAATAATCCTAACTTGAAACAACAAAAATAACACTTAAGGCGAAAATGTACCGAATATAATAAAAGTGACTAAGAGGTACTCTTTATAATCTGGAAATGAATGACTACGCGAATAATTAACTGCATTATTATATACAATACATTGTACCACAAAGGCTTTACATTGGCTAACGAAGCAAACATTTAACAAGAGCACTACGTCACGAAATAATATCATACTTTTTTAAAGGGTATTTTGCACACATAAGGCGAATATACTAAACGGTGTGAATTAAAATGTCAAGGAGTGGCTACTGTCTTATCTAGTAAATGCTTCCGTATGAAAGTATAGATTCTTTATAATCAGGAAATGAACGACTACAATGAACTGCATCATTTATTATATATCATATATTGTAACACAAACGCCGTACATTAACTAACCGAAACCAACTTACATAAACTCTATTATTATTGACAAAGAGACAGCTACTGTTGCTGGCTGTACGTGGTTCTGTGCTGTGGAAAGAAATATGACAATATGACATAGGTAATCAATATTTCAATGTCACGAAATGTTATCATACCATTGTACACGGTAGTGTGCACATTTAAGGCGAATACAATATTAACTGAATTATTAATTATAATACATTATAACACAGAAGCCGCACATTTTCTAACTAAAGGCAGCTTTTAATAATAACAATATTGCTATTGACAAGTAATAACTACTGTTGGTTGTGGTCCATACTTCTGTGCTATGGAAATAAATCAATTTTTAAATGTGATGAAATGTTATCATACCTTTATACACGGCATTTTGCACACATAACCCATTAATAGGAACGAGCCATATAACTTAAAATGTCATAGAGTTGCTTCTGTCTAAGTTAAACATTGCTTCCGTTTAAAAGTATAGATAATTTGGCAAATGCCAGCGCTGAACGTAACGGAACATAAATCATAACTTGAAACTACAAAACTAACACTTAAGGCGAAAATATACCGAATATAATAAAAGTGACTAAGATGTTCTTTATAAGCTGAAAATGAACGACTACCTGAACGATTAGCTGCATTATTATATACAATATTTTGTAACACAAAGGCCGTACATTGGCTAATATAAGCAAACATTTAACAAGAACACTACGTCACGAAATATTATCATACCTTTTTAGACGGTATTTTGCCCACTTAAGGCGAATATACCTTACGGTGTGAATTAAAATGTCAAGGAGAGGCTACTGTCTTATGCTGTAAATGCTTCCGTATTAAAGTATAGATTCTTTATTATCTGGAAATGAACGACTACTTGAACAATGAACTGCATTATTATGTATACTATATTTAACACAAATGCCGTACATTGACTAACGGAAACCAACTTTTAACAAAAACACTATTACTATTGACAACGTCATAGCTACTGTTGCTGGTTGTACGTGCTTCTGTGCTGTGGAAAGAAATATGAAAATATGACATAGGTAATAAATATTTCAATGTCACGAAATGTTATCATACCATTGTACACGGTATTTTGCACATTTACGGCGAATACAATGCGGTCCGTACTTCTGTGCTATGGAAAAAAATCAATGTTTAAATGTGATGAAATGTTATCATACCTTTATAAAAGGCATCTTGCACACATAACCAACTTATGGGAACATGCTATATAACTTAACATGCCATAGAGTTGCTTCTGTCTAATCTAAACGTTGCTTCCGTTTGAAAGTATAGATAATTTGGCAACGTAACGGTATAATAATCATAACTAGAAAACACAAAACTAACACTTAAGGCGAAAATATGTCGAATATAAAACAAGTGACTAGGGGGGGTCTTTATAAACTGGAAATGAACGACTACCTGAACAATTAACTGCATTACAATATATTGTAACAAAAAGGCCGTTCATTGGCTAACGGAAGCAAACATTTAACAAGAACACTTCGTCACGAAATAGTATCATACCTTTTTAGACGATATTTTGCACGCTTAAGGCGAATATACCATACGGTGTGAATTAAAATGTCAAGGAGAGGCTACTGTATTATGTAGTAAACGCTTCCGTATGAAAGTATAGATTCTTTATAATCTGGAAATGAACGACTACTGGAACAATGAACTACATATATATGTCACGAAATGTTATCATACCATTGTACACGGTAGTTTGCACATTTAAGGCGAATACAATATTAACTGAATTATTATATATTATACATTGTAACACAGAAGCCGCACATTTTCTTACTAAAGGCAGCTTTTAATAATAACACTATTGCTATTGACAAATAATAACTACTGTTGGTTGTGATCCGTACTTTTGTGCTATTGAAATAAATCAATTTTTAAATGTGATGACATTTTATCATACATTTATACACGGCATCTTGCACACATAACACACTAATGGGAACATGCTATACTGTCAAGTATTGGAACATGCTGTATACTTTAAAATGTTAAAGAGTGGCTGCTGTTTAACCTAAACATCGCTTGCGTTTGAAAGTAAAGATAAGCGCTGAACGCTGTGTATTGAAACCACTTAACTAACACTTAAGGCGAAAATGTACCGAATATAATATAAGTGACTAGGGGGTTCTTTATAATCCGGAAATGAATGATTACCTGAACAATTAATTGCATTATTATAAAAAATACATTGTAACATAAAGGTCATACATTGGCTTACGGAAATAAACTTTTATCAAGAATGATACGTCAAGCAATATTATCATACCTTTTTAGATGAGATTTTGCACACTTAATGCGAATATACCATACGGTATGAATTAAAATGTCAAGGAATGGCTTCTGTTTTATGAAGTAAATGCTTCCGTATGAAAGTCTAACAAAAGGCAGCTTTTAATAACAACACGTTTGCTGTTAACAAGTAATAGCGACTTTTGGTTTTTGTATGTGCGTCGGGGCTGTGATACGAAATATGACAATGTGATATTTTAGATGTATTTTGCACACTTAAGGTGAATATACCATTAAAATGTCAAGGAGTGGCTATTGTCTTATGTAGTAAATGCTTCCGTATGTAAGTCTAACAAAAGGCAGCTTTTAATAACAACACAATTGCTGTTAACAAGTATTAACGACTTTTGGTTTCTGTATGTGATTAGAAATAAGACAATGTGACATAGTAATCAATATTTAAAATGTCACGAAATGTTACCACACCATTGTTCACGGTAGTTTGCACATTTAAGGCGAATACATTATTAACTGATTTATCATATTTAATACATTGTAACACAGAGGCCGTACACTTTTTAACTAAAGGCAGCTTTTAAAAATAACACTATTGCTATTGACAAGTAATAGCTACTTTTGGTTGTGGTACGTACTTCTGTGCTGTGGAAATAAATCAATGTTTAAATGTGATGAAATGTTATCATACCTTTATACACGGCATCTTGCACACATAACCCTCTTATCGGAACATGCTATATAATTTATAATATCATATAGTTGCTTCTGTCTTATCTTAACATTGCTTCCTTTTTGAAGTATTGATAAGTTGGCATGCCAGCGCTGAACGTAACGGAATAATAATCATAACTTGAAACCACAAAACTAACACTTAAGGCGAATATGTACCAAAATATAATAACAGTGACTAATGGGTTTTCTTTACAATATGGATATTAACAACTACCTGAACAATTAACTGCATTATTATATACAATACATTGTATCACAAAGGCCGTACATTGCCTTACGGAAACCAACTTTTTACAAGAACACTACGTCACGAAATATTATCATACCTTTTTATACGAAATTTTGCACACTTAAGGCGAATATTCCAAACTGTCAAGGAGTGGCTACTGTCTAATGTAGTAAATGCTTCCGTATCAAAGTATAGAATCTTTATAATCTGGAAATAAACGACTACAGGAACAATGAACTACATTATTATATACAATATGTTGTATAACAAATGCCGTACATTGACTAACCGAAACCAACATTTAACAAGAACACTATTGCAATTGACAAAGTGATAGCTACTGTTCTTGCTGGTTGTACGTGTTTCTGTGCTGTAGAAAGAAATATTACAATATGACATAGGAAATCAATATTTCAATGTCACGAAATGTTATCACACCATTGTACACGGTAGTGTGCACATTTAAGGCGAATACAATATTAAGTGAATTATTATATATAATACATTGTAGCACAGAAGCCGTACATTTTCTAATGAAAGGCAGCTTTTAATAATAGCACTATGGCTATTGACAGGTAATAGCTACTGTTGTTTGCCCAATGTGTTATCATACCTTTATACACGGCATTTTGCACACATAACCCACTCTTGGAACATGCTATATAATTTAAATTGTCATAGTCTTGCTTTTGTCTAATCTAAACATTGCTTCCTTTATACACGGCATCTCGCACACATAACCCACTCATGGAACATGCTATATAATTTAAATTGTCATAGACTTGCTTTTGTCTAATCTAAACATTGCTTCCGTTTTAAAGTAATGATAAGTTGGCAAATACCAACGCTGAAAGTAACGGAATGATAAATTTAACTTGAAACCACAAAACTAACACTTAAGGCGAAAATGTACCGAATATAATATAAGTGACTGAGGGGTTCTTTATAATCTTGAAATGAACGATGACCTGAACAATTAATTGCATTATTATATACAATTTATTGTAACACAAAGGCCATACATTAGCTAACAGAAACAAACCTTTATCAAGAACACTACGTCAAGAAATATTATAATGTGACATAGGTTAGTCACGAAATGTTACCATACTATTGTACAAAGTAGTTTGCACATTTAAGGCGAGTACACTATATACTGAATTATCATATATAATACATTGTAACACAGAGGCCGTACATTTTCTAACTAAAGGCAGGTTGCACACATAACCCACTTATGGGACCACGCTATATAATTTAAAATATCATAGAGTTGCTTCTGTCTAATCTAAACATTGCTTCCGTTTAAAAGTATAGATAATTCGGCAAGAGCCAGCGCTGAACGTAACGGACTAATAATCATAATTTGAGACCATAAAGCTAACACTTAAGGCGAATACAATATTATCTGAATTATTATATACAATGCATTGTAACACAGAAGCCGTTCATTTTCTGAAGGCAGCTTTTAATAAACAACACTAATGCTATTGACAAGTAATAGCTACTGTTGGTTGGTGTACGTACTTCTATGCTATGGAAAAAATCAATGTTTAAATGTGATGAAATGTTATCATACCTTTATACACGGTATCTTTCACTCATAACCTACTTATGCGCTGTATAATTTAAAATGTCAAAGAGTGGCATCTGTTAAATCTAAAAATTGCTTCCGTTTGAAAGTATAGATAATTTGTCAAATGCCAGCGCTGAACGTAACGGAAAAATGATTTTAACTTTAAACCAATAAACTAACCCATACAAAAAAAGGGCTAACAAAGACAATTAATGAACACAAAAGAAACTGCGATTTGTTAGTGCGCCATTGCCTAACAAACACCATTAGTAAACACAAAATAAACTGCGATTTGTTAGTGCGCCATTGCCTTACAAACACCATAAATGAACACAAAAGAAACTGCGATTTGTTAGTACGTCATTGCCTAACAAACACTATTAAACAACACCAAAGAAACTGCAGTTTGTTAGTGTTCCATTGGCCTAAGAAAACACCAAACAAACCGCGGACAATTTCACATGCAGGTGGAACGCGGTTTGATAAATGTTTTAATGAAACACTACCAAACCATGGTCAAATAATTAATGGACCACTATCTGATTACTAATGGAACGCTTTCATACCACGGTTGCACCATTTATGGTTAGCTATGAAATCATTGCCTGTTCATTAATAGTAAGCTGGTAGTTGTTCTGTGCATCAATGGCGTCTTCTAGTTGGTCTGGATAACATCTGGTCATCAATGGCGTCTACTAGTTGGTCTGGTTAAAATATGGTCATCAATGATGTCTGCAACTTTGTCTCGATCACATCTGGTCATCAATAGGGTCTGCAAGTTGGTCTTGATCACATCTGGTCATAAATGACGTATGCTAGTTGGTCTGGTCATCAATGGCGTCTTCCAGTTGGTTTGGATCACATCTGGTCATCAATGGCGTCTGCTAGTTGGTTTGGTAATGAATGGCGTGTGCGAGTTGGTCTTGATCACATCTGGTCATAAATGACGTCTGCTAGTTGGTCTGGTCATCAATGTCGTTTGATAGTTGGTCTGGATAACATTTGGTCATCAATGTCGTCTGCTAGGTGGTCTAGTCATCAATGGCGTCTGCTAGTTAGTCTGGATCACATCAGGTCATCAATGGCGTCTGCTAGTTAGTCTGGATAACATATGGTCATCAATGGCGTCTTCTAGTTGGTTTGGATCACATCTGCTCACATCTGCTCACATCTGCTCATCATCTGCTAGTTGGTCTGGTCATCAATGGCATCTGCTACTTGGTCTGAATCACATTTAGTCTTCACTGGCGTCTGGTAGTAAGTCTGATCCTTACTGGCGTCTGCTAGTTGGTCTGAATCACATCTGGTCATTAATGTCGTCTGGTAGTTTGTCTTGATCACATTTTGGTCATCAATGGCGTCTTGTAGTTGGTCTGGTCATTAATGTTGTCTAGTAGTTGGTCTGGTCATCAATGTCGTATGGTAGTTGGTCTGGATTACATTCGGTCATCAATGTCGTCTGCTAGTTGAATTGGTCATTAATGTTGTCTAGTAGTTGGTCTGGTCATCAATGTCGTCTTGTTGTTGGTCTAGATTACATTCGTTCATCAATGTCGTCTGCTAGTTGGATTGGTCATCAACGGCGTCTAGTTGTAGGTCTGGTCCTCACTAGCGTCTGATTGTTTGTCTGGATCACACCTGGTCATCAATGGTGTCTGCTTGCTGGTCTTGATCACATCTGGTCACCAATGGCGTCTGCTAGTTGTCTGGTAATCACTGGCGTATGGTAGTTGATCTGGTCACCAATGTCGTCTGGTAGTTGGTCTGGTCATCACTGGCGTCTGCTAGTTGGTCTGGATCACATCTAGTCATCAATGGCGTCAATAGTACTCGAGCTCTCATCAATATGAACAATATGTGCAAGTTTGAAAACTGTGAACTGTGTCGTGTTAACAAAAAAGGTTTAAAAAATGGATGGACGGACGGACAGATGCACGGATGAACGCGAGGAACATTGCCATCCCATTAACTTTGGCCTTCGGCAAGTAGACCTAAAAAGAGAAGCGTAGGAAAGTAAGATCGAAAATACTCTTTGATTCATAATTCACTTTAATTAAGAGATAATTGCAGAAACGGTAGATGCTGTTTGTCTTCTGTACAGAAATTCGTACAATAAACTTATCTAAGAAATATTCATTAAATATAAGAAGATATGTTATTATAAATGTTCGTCATTATGTTGTTTTTATAGTTAGAAACCGACTTGAGGGGAATTTTAGCGACATGAGGGGAATCGTTTATTCGCCTTTACTTAAGGCGAAGCACTTAGGGAGACAACTTTCTTAATCTGGGGTTTAGAGTGAAATTAGAAGGCCACGGAGTTATTTTATAAGGTGAAAAGGTGTGTAGTAAATTGATTCTGTAAATAAACTTAATAGTTTTTAAAATATAGTTCTTAGAAATAAGTTCGCCCTAAGTTATCAAAAAATGGCATTTCCCCTTAATGTAGGATACATACTTATATATATATATATATATATATATATATTTAAGACATTTATTAAGTAAAATAGCATCATATTGATATAATAAATGCCAACATCAGCCTGTATACCTATACATACTGATTTTTATCTGCATTTCGCTCCAGATATCCATACAATGTCAAAATATATAATTAAACAAAAGGTTGAAAGAGTCTGCTTAAGAGTTGAACCTTTCCATAATACAGACGCTTTCTGATATCTCTTAAGCAGACAACTTTTTTGAAGCCATTGCAGCAAAAGTAGAAATTACTTCTAATGACTAGTTTCGTATTTTGTCTGATCAACCATCATATATATATAGTCTGAGAGATCATGTCCTGCACTTTGCATATATTATTTCCTTTTTCAACTAGAAATTAACAAACAGTGCAAAAACGAAGTTTAGAGACTGAAAAGCATTGACCTTCAGTGCAGGCCAAGATCAGCCAATATATCTATACAGACTGATCTTTATATGCATTTTGCTCTTATTACCTCACAATCTTCAAACAGATATTCATACAATGTCTTAAACATACAATTATATGTAAACGTCCGCTTAGAAATAAGACACGTAATAGTTATAAATTGGCTCAATAATACCTGGGTAATTAGCAGTCAGTACTTTTACTGGGACATACTCATACATTGTTTGTCACATTCATAACTTGAGAGCTGACGAAAGCAAAACATTCAATCTTTTCGACGTTGTCTTTTATGACGCGCTTATCTAATTTAATCTAATTATCACCAGCTTGCATTGAAATCATTTAAAAAAACAAAAGGAACGGAGAATATCAAAGCAGACCTCTAAATTTATCTTTAAATATGATAATTATAAGGTCATATTTGGACAGCTTTTTTTAACCCATTAGTACAGATCTCTCTTTCGACGTTCTCAAATATCAGGGAGGTACACGCAGTGTCATAAATCCCTAAAACAGCATTTTTTTTTTAATTCGCTTATCTCTTTTTCAAGAATTCGAAGAATCGTGGCAGGTATATATGAAATAAATATGCTGGGAGTCTATATCTTGTGTCCCTGGTTACTGTAAAGAGCGCTAGCAAATCAACGAAAACAGCCGTATTAACACGCAAGTAACCGTTATCATACGCAAGTGAAGGTCGTTATCTATCGGAATGGGTAAATCAAAATGGCCGATACCTGTACGAAGCGAGGCCAACATATTACTGATAAGGCTGATGAAACCGCACGCGTTTCATATCCCTGTAATATAGTGTCCCTGTGGCCAGCAATAAATTATTTAAGTATTTGAGTTATGCTGAGGGACCCAATGAAGAGAAATAAACAAAATAGCAACACAGAAATACAATCACACCTCCTTTGTTTGAACTCCATGTATTCTTCAAATTGGTTCTTCCATGAACTTTATGTAACTGTTATCACTAATGGCCTTTTTTATGAAGAATAATAATGTATTAAATAATGTTAAGTACTTCTCCGGACAAGAAAGAAGTAATAAAGGGCAATGAAAGTTATTATACGGACAAGAAAAAGCAACAAAGGACAATAACTCTGTAATTAGCTAAAATAGAGTTATGATTTCACTTTCTATCATTGTGCCGTACAATTCTATGAAGTTATATTAAATTTCATCCAGTAGTTATTTTAAAAGTTTTCTTCGGACAGGAACAGGTAACAAAGGGCAATAACTCTGTAATTAGGTAAGATAGCGTTACTGCACTTCCTCTCATTGTGCTCTACCATTGTATGAAGTTATATAAGGTTCCATTTAGTAGTTATTGAGTTATTCTCCGGACAAGGAAAAGTAACAAAGTGCAATAACTCTGTAATTAGCTAAATAAGATTTATGGTTATTGTACACTGCACTTTCTCTCATTGTGCTCTACCATTTTATGAAGTTTTTTAGATTCCATTGAGAAGTTAATAAGTTACTCTCCGGACAAGAAAAAGTAAAAAAGGGCAATAACTCTGTAATAAACTAAATTAGAGTTATGGTTCTTGTACACTGCACTTTCTGTCGTTGTGTTCTACCATTGTATGAAGTTTTAATACATTCCATCTTGTAGTTATTAAGTTATTCTCCGGACAAGAAAACGTAACAATGGGCAATAACTCTATAATTAGCTAAACAAGACTTGTGGTTCTTGTACACGGCACCTCCTCTCATTGTGCTCTACCATTTTATGAAGTTTTATTAGATTCCATGTAATAATTAAGTTATTCTCTGGACAAAAAAAAGTAACAAAGGGCAATAACTCTGTAACTTACAGCTGACCATGAAAAGACCAGAGAACAAACTATACACGAGATCTTGATGTTTAACAGCGGTTTAAGAATAGTCAGTATATAGGAGAGCATGAGTGATTCTAGTGTTTAATTAGCCATTTACTCTTTCCCACATGCAGCAAATCTGCAGCAGATGATTTTGAAAATGTATTAGTTAAAATACAAAAACAATATATTAATGAAACCTATGAGCAATTTCTTCTCTTGCCACACTGTTTTCAGAATTCATCTTCTGCAGAGGCGTGAGCAAATGTCTGTATGTGCTTTCAGAACCATGTGTTTAACAGCTGAAGATGGAACAACTAAACATAACTGAGATTAAGTGATTCTCGTGTTCAAATGTCCATTATGATGTTTCAGAACCATGTGTTTAACAGCCGAAGATGAATAAACTAAACATAAGACGAGTGAGACGGTATCAGTGATTTCTTCTGTTTAATTAGCTATAAGAATGTGACGGTATGACTGATTTCTTCTGTTTTATTAGCTATAAGAATGTGACGGTAAGATCGATTTCTTCTGTTTCATTAGCCATAAGAATGTAACGGTATGAGTGATTTTTTCTGTTTAATTAGCCATAAGAATGTGTCGGTATGCTGATTTCTTCTGTTCAATTAACCATAAGATTGTGACGATATGAGTGCTTTCTTCTGTTCAATTAGGCATTAGAATGTTTTTAAGAACTGAAGTCCAGTTGACGGTTTACAAATTTTTGATTTTTGTGTCATTACTGACTCCATCAGCAAATGAAACACGCTGTTATTAGCTCATCTGAGCACCAAGTGCGGGGTGAGCTTTTGTGATCACCGATAGTCTGTCGTCGTCGTCATCTGTCCGTTTGTTCACATTCCGGCAAACATCTTCTCCTTCTAAAGCATAGAACCAAATTCAAAATAATTTCACATGAATGAATTTTGGTAGGTCCTCCTTCAAAGTTTTTCAAAGAATTACTTCCATGCTGAACTTTGGTTGTTGAGGTATCAGAAAGATTGAAAATGCCAAAACTATAACAATCTTCTTGTCCAAAAGTACTTGCAAGATTTGAAAACTATTTATAACAAATGTGAACCTCTACCAAGAATTTTCAAATGATTTCGATCCGTCAAGAAACATTGCTGCCGCTATACAATGTATACATACATGCTAGTTCATTAGTGTTTCTTAGAAATGTACTTATTTCGAGTAAACGTACCTCTTGTGTTGTTCGCATTCAACTTTCACTCGCTTCGCTTAGTACCAATATCCGGCGACGCTCCGATACTGTGGTATAGTAAAACAAACCAAAAACATCTTTCTGCGCAAAGGTACTGGCCTGATTTGAATAGAGTTTGATTAAATGTTCCTTGGGGACCTTCTATGAAGATTGTTGAAATAATCATAATCCTATGAAAAACATGGTCGCCAGCGGGCGGCGGGGTGTTGGATGCGCTTGTTTTATATGTATGTATACAGAGTGAAAATAATCTTCTTTTACAAAAGCACAGACCAGATTTGGAAAAAAATGGCACAAACGTTTCTTGGGTGACATTCTACCAAGATTATCGAAATTATTTAGATGTGTTGATAAACATGGCCGCCAGAGTGCAGGGCTTGTTTCCATATATATATATATATATATATATGTAATAAAATGAAAACTCTTGACCATATAGTATAGGCCCTATTTGAAAATAAAATCCATATGTTCCACTGATATTTTGTATGAATTGTCCCCTTGATTATTAAACATATTGTCATATACAAACATTCCACTTTCTCAGCAATCATTGAATGGAATTTAATGAATTGTATAGGAAGCTTCTAAAGCTAAAGTGCACTATTTCCTCAAAGGCTACTTCAATGGTGTGAGAAGTAAAAGGTACGGGCGCCTGCAGTGACTTTCTTTGGTTATTCATCACATTCAGTGATCATTGATGTCTCTAGCTTTTTGCTCGTCGAAGAAAGAAACGTCGGGGTATTGTGAGTTCCTTGGCGTTGTCGTCGTCTGTCTCATCACACAACTTTAAACTTACCTCATAACTCAACCGTTCATCATATCCAAAATAATATTTTGCATTTCTATAACAAGTCACATAACTCTTAGCAGATGAGTGTTGGCGTTTGTTTGTGGCACTCTTGTTATAACTAAAAAGCATTGACCTTAAGTGTTAGAACATGCTGCACTTAAAACGCATATTCACTGAAGAGGTATGGCTTTAATTTGCGTTCAAAAGAATAATGTAATGTCCTGTAAATATTTATCTTTAACCTTGGTGGGCAATCGAAGGTCTGATGATCATCTTGTGTCATAAGACTGCCTGCAAAAACAGATGCTTTTCATTCCAGATATTTTCATCAAATATACTTTCTTTTCCATTTGAGATGACTATTTATCATTATTAAATGCTGTAAATTATTTATCCCCAATGTTCAGGGGTCATTATGTGATTTTATTATTCATTTTATGTTTTCTGTTATGTGTGTTGTTTTATTTTATTTGTTATCTATTTTGATCCATGCAGAATTCTGTACTCCATGACAACTGAAAGAAAAAAACTTAAGAAAGTTTTCCTCCCAGACTAATTGACCAATGTCCAAATAGTTTTATAGAAGGACCATGTTGATTAGTGAAAAAAGACATGGTCGCTTGTGGGCGGGATTGTTTTGCATAATATGGCTATAAAACGGTAAGTCTTCTTCGAAGGCATATAGTCAATTTCCAAATAATTTAGTAGCTACCTTGATTAGCCTGTTAACCCTTTATTCCCAGCAGGTAAGATTTAGATATTAAGAAAATAATTGTCTGATTTTAAAATATTAATTGGTACATAAACATTTCTTTGGTGACATTCTAAGTCATATTAATTTTACAAAAGACCTATTCTACCCCTATTTCGCTTCTTTCATTGATGCGATCCTGGGCCTCTCATACTAGCTTACCTGACCGCAAATTGTTGCTGCTATGACAAATCACATTGCATAATTCAAGTGGGCGATCTGGGGCCATCATGGCCCTCTTGATTTTGTGAAAAGTTCTGTTAACTCTTTTCCCAAATACAACAAATCTGCTGTAGATAATTCGGAAAACATCAACAATATTTGCTCCTAAATCACTGTATGGACTTTGACTTAAATTGGTAGGAATGATCAGCTGGTGATCCTCTTTCATTTTTTGATATCAGAAAATGGATTTCTTGATATCAAGAAATAAAGAGTATTTTCTGATATAAAAAATTCGAATTCCTGATATCAAAAAATGAATTTTTGATATCAGAAAATCTATGTTTTGATATCAAAAAATCTATGTTTTGATATCAGAAAATCTATGTTTTGATATCAGAAAATACTCTTTATTTCTTGATATCAAGAATGTATCATCGTCTCGTGATCTTCTACACAGATTGTTCAAATTGTGTGAAAATTGTCATTGCGCTGGGGGTTAACAGTATTACATAGTGATATAAAGGGAACAACTTTGAATATCTTCTTGTCTAAAACTGAAAGACTAGAGCGTAGATATTTGGTTTGCAGCATGGGCTAGTGGTCCTTTGCAAAGATTGTTCAAACTATGCCCCTGGAGTCGCCTGTTTTACATAGAGATATATAGGGGGAAATTTTCATGTCTGAAAGGACTGGAGCCTTAATTGGCCCGCCTTGTTGGACGCCTGTTTTACATAGAAATATAAAGGGAAAAACCTAAATAAAAGTTTTATTATTTCTTGAGTGACCTTAGTCATATTAATTGACAAAAGACCCACAACATGGGGTTTGGATTTTTGCTCTGTGGTATTGGAGCTATACTGGGCCCCTTGTGTTCAAATTACTCAACTCAGGAGAGCGATCGAGGGCCATCATGGCTCTTTTGTTTACAGAAGGAAGAGTTATTAAATAAAGATGAGAACATTGAGGAAAAAGGTGAAAGTGCTTATCATGAGCAACCTGGTTTTTTGTCACAATGTTTTCAAAAGACGTCTGCTGCAGTGGAGTGTAAGTGGGAAAGGGTTAATTTTTTTAAAAGATCTTGACCATGATTGAACAATGTATTTTAAGTGAACCATCAAAAAGAACAATGTATTTTTCCGTGAACCATCGAGATCGTCAAGTGTTTATTTCGTTCATTTGCTGTCCTGAAATCCTCATGAATACTAACGATTTTCTTCATACAGTTGATTGATTAGGGTTTAACGCCGTTTTCAAAAGAAATTCAGTCATATCATGGCGACCAGTTCACCTACTCATATGTGTTCTGGTTTTCGCACACAAGTACTCCACACAACATACTTTCCAAGCAACTGGCAGCTTTTCCACATAGACCTGTTAGCCCATTGGTGAAAGACGAATGACACTTGTCACAGTGACTGTTGTCAATCGTCGGAAAGAATGTCGGCCAAGCTGAGGTTCGAAATCACAACCTCTGCATTGACAGCCCGCATCGATACCGACTGAGCTACCGGGGCTCGGCTTTCATCTCTATACAGACGTTTTCAAACAACATTTGAAAACATTGTGAAGATAGGAGTAATTTCTCCTTTTGCAACAATGTTTTAAACTTTTTCAGTAATTTGACCTGCAATTATAGAGATTATTCTTATTTTTGAGCATATATTTTCTAGGCTGTCTGCCACATATTTGTTGTATGTGGGAAAGGGTTAACCCTTGCCTAAATGTATTTTAACTATTTCTTACTCGTAGATCCATTTTGACACATCAGTGACAGATGACATTTGAAAACATTCTGGCAGAATTGCTCAAAATGTTTCAATTATTAAATTTTAATTATAAAACTTTTTCATATTTGTGCATTGCTTTTGTTAAATCATAGAATCTTTCAATATCTTTGCATTGGTTGTTACCAGAACATTCATATCCATCAAATCTTTGAAAAGTTCGAAACTGGGCAAAAATTAGGTCACTTTGTCACTAGGTCAAATTATAAGGAAATCTTGTTACACTTTGGAGGCCCTATTTTCAACTTGAGCATATAAACACTTTTTTCAGAATGTTTGTCTTTATGATAACTGCCAATATCGAATATGGGTCACGTCGATTCAAAAAGAAGGTCACTATGCCAATTTAAAGGAAAATCTTGTTAATGCTCTAGAGACCGCTTCAGCAGTTTGAAATGTTGTCAGAATGTGTGTCCTTATGATATCTAGGCCAAGTTCGAACATGGATCAAAAGCAAGGTCACTTAGTCAGATTGAATGAAAATCGTATTAACACTCTATTTTTTACGTGAAAATATGGATTTCTTTTTCTAATATCCGTCAGTGTGTTTGTCTTGATGAAATGTAGGCCAATGTTTTAATCTAGGTCATGTAAGGTCAAAAACTAGGTCACAAACCCAAAATTAAGGAAAATATTTGTTAACACTCTAAATGTCCCATTTTTTGTCTCGTGCGACGAAGTTGCGAAAGAGAAACTGAGCACATTTTTTTTCTGGCGATGGCGACGGCAGCGTCAAACACTTGAGATTTGGTCATAGCTTCCTCATTTTTTGTTAGATAGATTTCAAATTGTGCACACTTCAAAGTACTTCAACATATCAAACGGGGTTTGGGGTTAAACATTTGTGTTTTGTTTTTTTAATTTTTAACTCACAACCCCTGGATTGACAGCCCGCGTCGTTACCGACTGAGCTACCGGGGCTCGGCAACTGTGCACGAACCGCTCAAGGTGAGGCATTGTGATCACATTGTGTCCGGCGTCCGTCCGTCGTCCGTCATGCGTCGTCCAGCATGCTTCGTCCGTCGTGCGTCGTCCGTCGTGTGTCATCAAGAATTGCCTTGTTAACACTCTACATTTTTAATCCGATGTTCATGAAAGTTTAACAAAACATACATCCCCATTAAATCTTGGACAAGTTCGAAACTTGGCGAAGTGAGGTCAAAAACTTAGCCACTAGGTCAAATTGAAGTGAAATCTTTTTAACACTCTGGAAGCCTCATTACCAACTTGAGGATGTTGAAACTTTATCAGAATGTCTTAATTATATCTAGATCAAGTCCGAATATGGGTTTATGAAAGTAACTTGAAAAGTGTGGTTTTCCTTTAAATTAATGGCTACCATAACACAAAGCGGTGATACAGTCACTAAAATTTACATACCATTCTGTGCTCATTTCTTGTCATTCACCAGTGAAATCTAGTAAAAATGAGTCTGATAAAACGTCACAGCTGTGTATGTCACGTGACAAAAGTAAGTGAATTATATGTTAAGCCCTGTCAAGTCAAACTCTTAATTATAGTAAAAGCAAATACTGGGAATTTATTCATCTTGTAAATGACTTTTTTTGAACAATATTATCGAAATTTGACTTCTTTTAAGAAAGTTCAAACTGTTGCATTTGACCTTTAAATGTTGAAAAATAACCCAATAAATAACTGATCATTATTAAACATGTGATTTATAAAGCTATAAGAGATCTCTCTCAGTATCTACAGCAACAACAATATCGCCATTGTGGTTGGAAACATCAGCATCTGCAATTTGAATGGTTTGGTGTTAACAAACACTTCTTATGTTTAAAACCCCGAAAAAGTAACAGGTGATTCATAAATGTACAATATGTCTCTGTCAGCATCAATACCAACAACACTATAAATATTGTTGTTAGCATTATCCTAATCGGTAGTTTTCGCAAATTTATGATAACAAACAGTTGATTGAAAAATAAACCGATTATAAAAAGGAAAGTATCTACAACAACAATAATATCACCATTGCTGCTAGCAACATCAACATCTTCAGTTTGAACGAGTTTGACTTCACGTACATGTATGCTTCATATGTTGAAAAAGATCCGAATAATTAACGATTTATTGACAGGTGCTTGATTAAGTAACCGTTAATTCAACACGTTACAAGAGGTCAGAGTAGTAACAAAAATGTCACTTTAACGATTTTGACGTTACATACTTGTATGCTTCTTATGCCAAACAACCCGAATTATTAACGAATAATTGGCTGATATTTGAATTAGTACCGGATTATTTACTATGTATCAATAGGTGTCTATTAGCATCTACAGAAACAGCTTAAACCCCATTCTTGTTGACACCATCTATATCTGCAGTTTGAACTGTTTGTGCTAACGAACGCAGCTTATGATGAAAAACAACCGAATAAGTAATAGGCGATTTAAAAAGTAACAAAAGGTCTCTGTCAGCATCTACATCATCGACATTATCATCATCGCTGTCGACACTATCATCGTTATTTTGGTAACGAAGACTGTTTAACTAAAGGTCACCGTGACCTTGCCGTTTTGACTTCAAAATAGTCAGGAGTCGTATATTGATGGTAACAAAGCTGCAAAACATTTTTGACGCGAAATTACTACCCCCTTTTAGAGTAATGGGGATATCATAATAAATTGTGTAACCAAGTAGCGCAGAAGGATCACATAACTAATTTCACATAATGGTACCAATAGGTCTCTGTCGTCATCTACGGCAACATCCTAAAGCTCACTGTTGTTAACACCATCTATATATGCAGTTTGACCTGTTAGTGCTAACGGACGCTAATAAAGCTGAAAAACAATCGAATAAGTAATAGGCGATTTAACAAGTAACGAGAAGTCGCTGTCAGCATCTTCAACATCAACAGTATCACCATTGCTGTTTAAACTATCATCGTTTCAAGGGCAATTATGTTACCAAGAAGCGAAAAAGGATCACAATTATAACTAAATTCAGATCTGAATATGTGTTGGATACGGAACAAAGAACAAACGTCAAATAATGGTATAAGTAATAAATACTAACAGGTAAGTTTTTTGGGATAAACACGATTTAACACTGTCGTGTTCACAATCGGGCAACTGCATTTTTTCATGTTATACGAGTTTTCATTAGTTGCGTAACTAAAGAGAAAACAATGCAGATTTCAGATAAGACAGCTCGTTACGAATCTATACTGTTTGCAAAAAAACACCTCAATATTGCCAATGGTTAAACTGTGTGTCCAAAGACAGATTTGTAACGTATTTAATGGTTAGAGGTATTGCAGTTAAAGGGTTTGATTCGAAAAACAATCATGATGGGAAATCAGCGAAGATGTGCGAATTTGAATGTCATAAAGCCTGTTTCGTTTCTTTTATAGTAAGTTTTTATATTTTTTAAAGTCATCTGAGACACATGTGTTGTATATGGGAAAGGGTTAAATAACAATCCGGGAAGTTTTAATTTGGTTTCTTAACTTGGAGTAGGCCATTGACATTCGTCATCTCAATCAAACAAAAGGATAGTCTACTACAGCAACAGCTATATTTATTAGATAAATTGTGTTTCTAAATATGCCCACATATTGTGGTCAAAAGCAAGGTTAATATATACACGATTATATCCGGATCAGAGAATGGTGCGTGCATATATTGGTTCTAATTGTTTATCATTTCAAATGATATGTCATGTGGGATTTGTACTTCTACGTAAGTTAATATTTATAAACAGTTTTACTTAGTATTGAAATATTGATTGTCAGCGATATTGTGTTGTTACTACATCTGATAAAGCAAGTATACTCTGGTCGCCTAAGCTCGTGTTCTAGAGCATAGACAAAAACTACCCTGCCGAGGACTAAAGACATCTTGAGACATTGAAAACTAGTTAAACACTTCTCACTTGACTGATATTTCAAAGTCGCACAATATAAAGGTGAGAATGCAGACGTCCGGAACTTTTGATGATCTCGATACTAGAATGCTTTACGACACATGTGATTATTATTCCATTGCAATGATACAGAAACTGTACATTCTTATCTAAGGTTTCTGAATGAAATATTACAGATATGCAATGTGTTACTTGTTTAGAGTGATATCAATGCCAATTAAACCAGAATTACTTCGGTGTTCGTTTTATTGATCTGACGAGACCGCATAACAGGTCATCTCGCATTATCTCTATACACTTTAAATACTCATTACTAAGTGCTCGGGTTTTTTGTCAAGTGATATCGTGATAAAACCAGCGCTTGGTGTTAAAAGCCGCTTTCAACAAAACAAAATAGTTATATCACGACATTTCCTCGGTAAGTTACCAGAACCGCTGGTCCAATTATCTAATCACCAGCCAGTCAGTCGCAATGCTAAACCCCACAAAACTGAGCGACCTGGAGGTCAGCCATTAATACCGTTTTTAAAGTTTATGACCTGGCCGTTGATCAAACCCATGACCTCCCGCATTCGCATGAGATTGGAGTGTTGCGAAGAACCGCCATGATAGCAAATTTATTTAAGGTTTTAACACAAAACTCAAAATCGTGTTATTATACGGCGCATCGGTGCCGTTTTTAAAAGGTGGCTTAAAATATTTACCATGAAGATGCAAGTGACTTAATGTTCCCGCAGTTTTCTACCATTGTTTCCACAAAAGTGGAACCAATCTTAAAGGAAGTGAAAACTCTGTTATTTATGCATTTGGTTGCTTAATAATATCAAAAATATAAAATATATGTTATTATAAAAGGTTATTTGGACTTAAAACGGCTGAATGGCCCGGTGGCCTAGAAGTTCACACGCTGGACTGTCAATCCAAATGTCTGGGGTTCAAAGCCCAATCCGGATTTTGGATAGTTAAGAAGTTCTTTAAGTTTCTTCCATTCACCTACAGGTCAGCCGAGCAATGGTAGCCCAGTCGGTAGCGTCGCGGGCTGTCAATCCAGGAGTTGTGAGTTCGAATCCCATCTCGCAAAAAAATATTTCCGAAGTTTGACAAAAGTCACTGTGACATGCGTCATTCGTCTTTCACCAATTGGCTAACAGTCAAATGTAGAAAAGCAGCCAGTTGCTAGGAAAGTTATGATGTGTAAAATACTGGTATGAGAAAGCCAGAAGACGCATGAGTAGGTGAACTGACCGCGGTGATTTGTTGAAACGGCGTCAAATCCCTATCAATCAATTCACCTAGAAGTCAATTACTGGCTTTTCCAGGACAAAGTGCCTCGCGTGATAGAAATGATAACGCATCAGGCCTACCTTGTATTTAACTGTAGTCTCTTGAACTTATTTGCAACTGTCATATGCTTGTACAATGATAATTTACGATCCGAAATGGGCATATAGAGGCTTAAACATTTCATCACAAAACCGATACTGAAATGGACACACGGTGGTGCAAGCCGAACGATGTCAAACCGAAATATGCATGTTAATAACAAAGTAGACCCTGAATCTAACTATAAACTGTTCAGAATAGTGGTCTATTATTTGGTTATTTTTACCAAGATTATTATGAATTAAATTAAAGTGCTTATTACGATCCTGATTTGACTTAAAAAAAAGCTAAATCGTAGTATGTGACCTCCTCATATGTCTATCAGAGACAATCTGTAAGTAACTGTGATCCTGATTTGGCTTGAAATGGAAGCTTAATCGGAGAATGTGATCTCCTCATATGCCTATCAGACACAATCTGTAAGTAACTGTGATTCTGATTCGGCTTAAAATGGAAGCTTAATCGGAGTATGTGAACTCCTCATATGCCTATCAGAGACAATCTGTAAGTAACGGTGATCCTGATTCGGCTTGAAATGGAAGCTTAATCGTAGTATGTGACCTCCTCATATGCCTATCAGAGACAATATATAAATAACGGTGATCCTGATTTGGCTTGAAATGGAAGCTTGACCGTAGTATGTGACCTCCTCATATGCCTATCAGAGGCAATCTGTAAGTAACTGTGATCCTGATTCGGCTTGAAATGGAAGCTTAATCGTAGTATATGACCTCTTCATATGCCTATCAGAGACAATCTGTAAGTAACGGTGATCCTGATTCGGCTTGAAATGGAAGCTTAATCGTAGTATGTGACCTCCTTGTATGCCTATCAGAGAAAATATGTAAGTAACTGTGATTTTGATTCGGCTTTTAAAATGGAAGCTTAATCGAACTGTGTGACCTACTCACATGTCTATCAGAGACAATCTATAAGTAACGTTGATCTTGATTCGGTTTAAAATGGAAGCTTAATCGAACTGTGTGCCCTCCTACATGCCTATCAGAGACAATCTGTAAGTAACGGTGATCTTGATTCGGCTTAAAATGGAAGCTTAATCGAACTCTATGATCTCCTCACATGCCTATTAGAGACAATCTGTAACTAAGGATGATTCTGATTCGGTTTTTTAAAATGGAAGCTTATTCGTTGTATATGACCTCCTCATATGCCTATCAGAGACAATCTGTAAGTAACGGTGAACCTGATTCAGCTTGAGATGGAAGCATAACTGTATTAGGTAACCTCCTCATATGCCTATCAGAGACAATCTGTAAGTAACTGTGATCCTGATTCGGCTTAAAATGGAAGCTTAATCCTAGTATGTTATCTCCTCATATGCCTATCATAGACAATCTGTAAGTAACTGTGATCCTGATTCGGCTTAAAGTGGAAGCTTAATCGTAGTATGTGACCTCCTCATATGCCAATCAGGTACACTATGTAAGTAACGATGATCCTGATTCGGACTGAAATATAAGCTTAATCGAAGTATGTGACCTCCTCATATGCCTATCAGAGACAATCTTTAAGTAACGTTGATTTTGATTCGGCTTAAAATGAAAAATTAATCGAACTATGTGACCTACTCACATGTCTATCAGAGA
Source organism: Serripes groenlandicus (assembly GCA_031761405.1). Classification (NCBI taxonomy): domain Eukaryota; kingdom Metazoa; phylum Mollusca; class Bivalvia; order Cardiida; family Cardiidae; genus Serripes; species Serripes groenlandicus. The sequence goes on along the minus strand of JASEVX010000007.1, from coordinate 4,111,617 downwards.
CAATCTGTAAGTAACGGTGATCTTGATTCGGCTTAAAATGGAAGCTTAATTGAACTTTGTGACATCCTACATGCCTATCAGAGACAATCTGTAAGTAACGGTGATCTTGATTCGGCTTAAAATGGAAGCTTAATCGAACTCTGTGACCTCCATATCAGAGACAAACTGTTAGTAACGGTGTTCTTCATATGGCTTAAAATGGAAGCTTAATATAACTATATGACCTCCTTACATACCTATCAAAGACAATATGTAAGTAATGGGGATCTTGATTTGGCTTAAAATGGAATCTTAATCGTAGTATTTGACCTCCCCATATGCCTATCAGAGACAATCTGTAAGTAACGGCGATCCTGATTTGACCTAAGATGGAAACCTAATCGGAATCCCCCTGTTGGCGAGCATGTGTCTTGTTATCCCTTTACAACCTACAGACAACTCTAACAGAAAACAGACCACTGATTCTAGTCTAACTTACATATTTTGACAAAGACTAGGTCATAGACATAGCTGCTTTCCCTTTTAAACTGTACAATGTTTGCTACATTTACTGCAATATGTTGATACATTTCTTATTGTCAAGAAAACTGGACAGGGGATATTATATTTTAGCTGTTTTCTTGAATGAGGGCAACATTTGACGGGACGGCTTCGGCTTCGAATGACAAGCTTCAAGGGTACGAAATTACCGAAATATACCTGGTACGAAGTTACTGGGGTACAAAGTTACTGTATTCCATACAATATGAGTATAGGTTATACCTATTTCGTGTAAACATTTATTATTTTTTGTAATCGGTAAATCATTCTTCGTGATCTGCAGTTAGCCCCTTGATTGCAGCACTATCGTGCAGTGATTTGATTATAAGTTATTTACTGAGTATGTGATCTCCTGATATGCCTATCAGAGACAATCTGTACGTAACGGCCATCCTGATTTGACCTAAGATGGAAACCTAATCGGAATCCCCCTGTTGGCGAGCATGTGTCTTGTTATCCCTTTACAACCTACAGACAACTCTCTGACGCCTCTGCTGTACATCACTTTTAAAAACATGTGACAAACGGAGAAACTGCACTTAATTCCTCTCTTTTGCAACAATGTTTACATTTTCTTTGAGTAAGTACACTTTCATTTTAAGAGGTTTCCGATATTTGTGCTCAGAATATTTCACAGTATTTTATTAAATTGATGAAATCTATACCAAAGTTTCTTAAAAGATTATAAATTTGATATCCAGATATTTGTTCTCTTTTAAGATGTTGCAGTTGGTGTTATGCATGTAGTTGAAGATGGCGACAACGTTACCCTGTCTTGTGATTCTAGTGCGATTGAATATCCACAATGGCTGGGTCCTAATTATGGTGTGTACAATTTACCCGGTAATTCAAGAATACTGGAAGATATTGGAGAGAAATCCAACAGACTGAGTTGGGACCCGGTGAACAACAATAACCTGATTGTTCATAACGTGACAAAGAATGACAGTGGCCTGTACTTTTGTTATGATTATGGTTTTATTGAGGTACACCATGTTTACGTACGTGGTAAGTATCGGATTGATTGATTGATTTATTTGTTTCGGTTTAACGCCGTTTTCAACAATGTTTCAGTCATAATACAGCGGCCAGTTCACCTACTCATATGTTTCTTGGCTTTTTCAAACCAGTACTTCATACAACATTCTTTCCAAGAAACTGGCTGCTTTTCCAAATAGACTTATAGCACATTGGTGGAAGACGAATGACTTTTGTCAAACGTCGGAAAGAATGTTGGCCGAGCTGCGGTTCGAACTCACAACCCCTGGATTGACAGCCCGCGTCGGTATCGACTGAGCTACCGGGGTAGGTATTGGAAGCCATGGAGGCACATTTTCAACGAAATCCCATAAGCGTTAAACTTGAATCTAAATTGTTCATATTCTAACAAAGCTCTATATTATGGATGTTTTGTATGTTCTTTAAATCTGAACTTGACTTCCAAAACCTATGTTGTTGGTACTCCCGGTAAGACTGTTCATTTGGGTACCCACATAATAAGAGTTTGTTTAATAATTAGAGAGATATTGTGGGGGAAAGACCAGTTTACTCCTCCGTATCTAGTACTCTGATTCTAAACTGTTCAAAGATAAAATATTTGTATATTATGTCATCCAAAGGGATGAAGCCAGCAAAACACTTTATATCTATAAAATTCTTTAATTATCAAATATTTGATCAAGAAATATTATATATTCTTAACTCACTACATCTTGACTTCTTCCTTGGAAACCATGAACTAGATAATGAGTAGATAACTCGTGTTTTGCTGAGTCAATCGTAAATCTTTATTCAGTATATATTCCGTTTACATATCGGACGTTTATTTGTATCTGTTCTGTGAGCATAACAGGAAAGACTTTTAAAACATGTTACAAAAGGAGAAATTAATCTTTTCCTCCCTTTTGGCACAGTGTTTACATCTCATTTTAGTAATGACACTTTCATTTAAAGAGTTTTTCAATATTTGGGCCCGTAAGTTTTCGAAGTATTTTATGGTTATGATGAAATCCATACCAACTCTACCTTAAACGTGGTGATTATAAATTTGATATCCAGATGTTTCTTCTCTTTTAAGATTTTGCACTCGGTCTTATACAGGTTCGAGAGTAGGCGACAACCTTACCCTGTCCTGTGATTCTGGTGAGATCGAATATCTTAAATGGAGGGGTCCTCCGAATCAAGCTTTATATTATGTTCTCGGTGGGTCCGGTTATGTTGGAGAGAAATCCAACAGACTGAGTTGGGACCCGGTGAACAACAAGAGCCTGATTGTTCATAACGTGACAAAGAATGACAGTGGCGAGTACGTGTGTTATGATGAAGACGGACCTATTGGGGGACACCATGTTTACGTATTTGGTAAATATGGGAAGCCCTGGAGGCACATCTTAAACAGAATCCCATAAACGTTAAACTTGAATATTCTAACAAAGCTCTTTCTGACTCATCTGTCGTAGAGATATTTTGAAAACATTGTGGCAAAAGGATAAATTGCTCATAATGAGTAATTTCTCTCTTTTGCCGAAATGTTTTCAAATCTTTTGAGTAACTCCATTTTCATTTCAAGAGGTTTTCTATATTTGTATCCAAATGTTTTCAATGTGTTTTTGTGACTTTTATCAAATACATATTAATTAGGCCATACCAACTGAATCATTAAGGATGCTGATTATAAAGTTGATATCCAGATATTTATCTCTTTTAAAGTGTTTCACTCGGTGATATACATGTAGTTGAAGGATGCGACAAAATTAGCCTGTCTTGTGTTACTAGCGTGATCGTATTCTTTATTGCATGGGTCCTCCGAATTATGCTTTGTACCATTTTTTGGTGGTTCAAGAATAAACGAAGTTATTGGAGAGAAATCAAACAGACTGAGTTGGGACACGTCGAACAACAAGAGTTTGATTGTTCATAACGTAATTAAGAATGACAGAGGCGTATACTTATGTCATGATCTAGTCGGTGTTGTGAGTCACAATAATCCGTAATTGGTAAGTATGGAAGTCATGGAGTTACATATTAAATGAAATCCCACACACATTAAACTTGAATATAAATTGTACATATTAATACAAAGCTCCAGATTTGGGATGTTTTGTATGTAAATATATCTTGATTTCCAAACTTATGTTGTGGGTACTCTCATTGAGATTATTCTTTTGACTATCCACAATATAAGATTTTGTTGAATAATAAGATATACTCCTCCTTATCTAGTCCTTTTATTCTAAACTTGTAAAAGATAAGATCTTCGTACAGTATGTCTTCCAAACGGAAAAAAGTCAGCAAAACACTTTATATCTACAAAACTCTTTAATTATCAAATTATTTATCACTTGGTTTTATCAAGAAATATTATATATTCTTAAACGAATACATCATGACTTTCTCCTTGGAAACAATGAACTAGATAATGCGTAGATAACTCACCTTTTTGCTAATTAACTAAGTTTTTATTCAGTATATAAACCGTTTATATCTCAGACGTTCATTTTTACTTGTACTGTGACCAAACCAAAAAAGATCTCGTATGTGTTCACACAGTTGTCACTAAACTCACTCATTCGGGGTTCGTTCGTTCGAATTCCAATGAGACATAGTTGTCTCTTTAGTTTTTACCCGTTTACTAATGAACTTATAAACAATGATAAGAATATTAAAATTGTCTGCTTACCACAATATGCATATAACTATAATTGATAAAACAATTCTGGAATTCAGCTCGTTTATATTCATGAAGGACAGAGAATGCTCGTCACAAGATCAGCAATATTACATAAATAACGAATAACCTTATATGTTGTTAAATTCATTTAAATATTATCAACAGTCATTTAAACTTTAAAAACAGCTTAGAAGAAATGTATAATCTGGTATTAAACATATTCATCAAATAATTAACAATATTTTCTTTAAACAATGTCTATGACGACTAAGACAAGTTAGATATAATTCCCAATAGCCCTAAATTAGGGGCGTTTTGCATGTTCTAAAATCCATATTTGATCACCAAACCCTATGTTGTGGGTACTTAACAGAATCGTCTCACTGACATAGGTTTCAATGAGTACATGTACTAACATATATATATCAAGTGGCATTGTCATGTGACCTTCCCGAAAGAACGTGCGTGTTAAGGCGCCGAATTTTAAAAGCCTAAGTGATACGTATTTTATTTTAAAGAAATTACCTACGCTTAACAAAGGTATAGTTCTACTATTTTAAACTTCATTAACAATTGTTCAGTTTATTTAGCAGCTTTTCTATGAAAAGTTACTAATCCTACTGGTTCATTTATCCTGACACCAGCGAATCAGTCGTTATGCAAACATAACAATGCTACGTATCAATAAGGTAAAGCAGTTTATACCATTTAAAAAGTATTTTAAAAGACCCGGCCGGGGCTTGAACCCGCGACGTCGCGCACACGTGGTGAACGCTCAACCACTACATCAACAAAACAAGACACTTTAAATAACACTAAAAAAGAATGTTCTGGTAGTGTCCGTCGAAGATAATATAGAAGCATCCAGATACACGAGTATGTTATACATGCTGTGTTATGTCGATCTTATTTCACTTATTGTTTCAGTTAGACCTGAAAAACTGGACATATCCAATAAAGAAATCCTAGATGATGGAACTGTAGTAATTAGAATAACAATGGAAAAACTGTTTAAGCTTATATGTACATCCACTGGAGGATTCCCTAAACCTAACTTAAAATGGTTCCGAGACAACAACCAAACACAAAGTTTAAACTCCAATGAGACGTATGAAATAGATGCCGATGGTAACTACATTGTTGAACTGACATATACATTCACACCGACTAGACAAGAAGACGGGGCCTTGTATTTGTGCCAATCCTCCTTTGATTCTCCACAACCGTCTTATCAAACAGATGAAATAAGGCTATTTTTAAATCGTAAGTAACATTTAAACGTGAATTTATCCATGTACATGTATATGGTAATTGATAATATCTTGAGACTGTGAATATAATATTTGTACGTTAAACTTGAATTTAAATTGTTCATTTTCTTACAAAGCTCTAGATTAGGGGTGTTTTGTATGTTCTTTAATCCTGACTTGACTTTCAAACCCGATGTTGTAGTTACTCTCATTGAGAAGATTATTTTGAGTACTGTACCAACATCATAGGATTTTTTGAGGAGAGAGATATTGAGACGTATGACGTAACATAGCTGTGTGTGCTAAAGTAGGACAGACGATGAAAAAAACAATATACTATATATGTATATTTTCAGGGATTAAAATTCCTTACTCGACTTGGTCAAATACGGTACCGAATATGATAATGGTGCGTCACTGAAATATGATGTGAAATCATTGAGCGTTGATTTCACTTAATTCTAAATACTGCAGTGGGGCATGATTAACACGACTTTAATGAATAGTATTGTATGTGTACAGTCTGTAGTTTCGTTATTGGAAAATAGATATGTCCATATTTTGTTTTATGTTTCTAGGTATATAAAAACAGGAAAAGTATGTTGCACTAGCGATAACTTGCTATGTAGTGTCTTCTCGGATCAGAGAACAATTGACATCTCTCTCGACATTCGGTCTCGTGAAATATTAATTTTGACACGCACCTCGTAGTACAAAAAAAGCCAGGTATCGTTACTGCAACAGAATAGTCTCTATATCACGCAGTACGTTATATTTTGTAGTAAAACCAATGTCGATGTCGATTACGACACATACTGTGGTAGATGGAATTTCAAGAAAGATTGCAGTGTGCTCGGCAAGTCAATACAGACCAAACACTGCTGTAGTGTGGTTACAGATAGATGATGATAATATTACTAGCGTTCCAGACATAACACTCACACAGAATGTTACAACTGAAACGTTCGCCATCGTGGCACTGTTTAACCTGATATTGAATCGAGAAAATAATGGTCAAAGAGTGTCGTGCCTTATAGCACATGATACTCTGCATACGCCACAGATTACCGCCGATACCATACACGTTTACTGTAAGTTCATTGTTATGTTATGTTTCATGCCGTTGTTCATTACAATGATATATTGCCTGCTTTGATTAATGGTATGAAATGCCACTGTAAAAAATATGGTCAAACAATGTACAAACAGGTGATCCGTTATTGTCAAATAAGAATATAATGCTGTTAGTAAAACGTAGACACGTCTAGCGCTGTGTCAGTAATTTGAAACAGATATTTTGTTTAGAAATAAACTGTCAAAACTCATACAGTATTGATTTGAGTTATCCGGGTTTATATCAATGACACATTGAGACAGAAGTAAAGTACCCTCTACGAGTGTTTAAACCAACTATAACTAATATAATCGGATCTCATTTCTCGTAGTGGCACAAAATCATAGGCAAAATTGATTAACTTTATCATCGTCTGTTATATCATGTGCCTCCCATTACGAGTAAAACAAAAATGAACTGTTCCAGATGCGCCCGATGTAACAGTAACCACTACCAATGTGACCGTTCTCGATACAGCTGTACTTACATGCAATCCATCGGGATTACCTGCAATATATACATATTCAGATTGGAGACACAGCTGGCCAGGTCACGGGACAGTAACGCAGAATGACACGTTAGGGAATAACCAAACATTAAGACTTACATCGCTAACATACGAGCATTCCGGTGTTTAACATTGTTCTTGCAGTAATGGGGTTAGTGGTAGTTTAAACCCTAATGCGGGATATGGGTCAACACTTCTGCAAGTAGGAAGTAAGTTTCCTTTGCACACATTTTCTTTAAATCTACGTAAGTCTAAGGCGTGCAATACTGCGATTGAATTCATACATTTTCTTCATTTCTTTAATTTGTATTTAAATTGTTCTACTCATTACATTACTTGACGAAATCATATTTTGAACATGTAGACACATATATTTAATATAACCGCGAGAACATTTAAGTTACAAATGTACATATGGTTATAATGTACTTAATTGAAATAAAAAATCAGTTGTCATTTGCATTTTTAGAACCGTTTATATAAATGTAATATTTTATTTTCAGCATTTCCAATCATATTAACATCAAGTCCAATACAAACATTTACTGCAACTCGGACTGATACTAGCGCATCTATAACCTTTTATAGTAACCGACGAAACCACACGGTAGAATGCTCACGAAATTCAGCAAGGTTTAATTGTGATTGGTCCTTGGAAGATGTTGATATATAGTTACCTGTATTTGATTCGATGGTACAAACAAAAGGATGGACTGCAAAGGTTATCTTGTCGATTCAAGACAACAATGATTTGGGGACGTTTACGGTTACAATAAGTAACGATGTTGGTGCATCGACGATAGATGTGAACGTCTTGAATTCAGGTTTGTGTTCGATACATGAATTCAAAAGAGAAAAATATAATCTCAGAGTTTGATAATACAGCGATATTATCTTAGTATAAGAAACATACCAACTACATGAGCAAGTATGTGCTGTCTACGTATGTTGAATTGTTTACTCGCTGTGTCAATATCATGTGTCATATTTTAATGACACATAGGCTCACGGGCCGGGGTGTTGTTTTTTCATTTTTATTATTCTTTTTTGTTATGTTTTTTTATACACATGTTATTATAATAATATCATATTATTTATATAAGTATACATGCCCTATATGTTTGATAACATTTAAAAGATAAGTTGTTCATGGTATGAGGTGATGAACCGTGCCACAAGCCAGGACGTTAATGACTGGTTTCACTAACAATCGGTTTTAACACGTATGAACAGGTCAAGATGCAGTTACTATTACAGTGTGATTTGTCTCAGGCAGTCGCCAAGGGGAAAGTCAAAATATGGCTGCTGAACACAGGTTACTGCTTAATACAAGTCAACTAAAGAACAAATTGTATTGGTTAATCCTACAAGTGGGCTGGTTAACAGAGTTGACTGCTAACACAAGTATAACTATGCTACAATTTTCCTTATTAAATGTTGAGCATTATCACGATTACTATTGGTATTATCATCATTACTATTGTTGTTGATATTATTATTTGTATCATTATTATTATTATTATTATTAGTAGTAGTAGTAGTTGTAGTATTATTGTAAGTGTTCGCTTGTTTGTTCCTTTATATGAATATGTGTATGTACTTATGCCGCATATATTCATAAGTATACACATGTATATATGTTTGTACATAGTAAAACTTGCAGACATGAGGGGACTTACATAGACATTATCTGCTGTCTTATTTATTGATATAATAAATATATATTATTTTATTTATTATTATCATTATTATTATTATTATTATTATTATTATTATTACTACAGAAGCCATACAACCAGAACAAACGTCAAATGTTGCATTACTTTATGGGGTAGTTGGTGGTGTCGTAGCATTTATAGTCTGCACCATAATTGTTGTGGTTGTGGTATTTAAAAGACGATCTACAGGTAATTATCTTTGATATTTACTAAGAAACAAAGAACTGACAGTACTGATGGGAGCGGTGTATTTTTTTAAAAATGTTTGCAACCTCTCAGGAAAACCGGAGATCACCTAGATTGTTCAACGCCCATAAGGATTAATGGATTCAGTCCTTGTCATGCAACTTGTATATCTTGTTAAGGATATATATGTTTTAACTGCACATAGTTGATTCTGTTATGATACACCTTAGATATTAAGGATTTTGGAATATATGTCTTGGTGTACAAATATGTTTTTATGAAACACATTAAAAAATATTTTAGTTAGTTCATTTAAATAGTTTACACTAACCTCGGAACTTATGATCAGTTGAAAACGATAACACTCTCTCTGTCCTTAACATTATAGATAACACTCACACACACACGTATAAAATATATTATATGTATATAGTTTTTATTCAAAATTATTCAAAAGTTAATAATTATAAGACAATGAAAACTGAACATATAAAATTAAAACTGTAGAATTATGTAACTAATAAATTCACACCAAAATAATTTCATCGTAAATATTCATTACTAGTAGTTTTTTGTTCAATTTTTTGTCCGAATTGTTCACAGTCTCTCTAGTTTACATGGAATGTGTTTTCTTTTCCGGTTTCATCTTTAGTGAATGCGTGAGTGCATGTTCAAATATTACATGCCATTTTGGCAATAAACATGTTTAAACTATACAATAAGTTAACCTGATACAGGCTCACTTTTTCCTCTGACGATAATCTCAATTTAATTTTGCAGAATACATCCGACGGAATACATCCTTGCACAGGTAGGATTGTTGTGCTGAGTCATTTTCTTACACATTTAAAGTCACCAATAACTTTTTCAGCATGGATAGCACATTCTGTCACGATGCGATATAGGAAACACATTGGCAGACAAATAGATAAGCGAACTGGCCGTCGGGATATAATTGAAATATTAACCCATTAATTTTGAAAATATTCAATATCGGTATATTGGTAATAACCGATGTGTTTTATGCGCATACACCATAAACTGTAAAACGTGACATTCAATAAGATGTTCAGTCTTATCTAAATCTAAAATTGTAGCTATATTTTTATAATCAAGGACTTATTCATTATATATGAATGCTTTATTACAAGCAACACACGACGTTGTTAGTAGTAATTACCCAGATCCAAATACTAGTAAGAGTGAACCAGTGTCCAGGTATTTTTGTATCGAAATCCTCTAGGCCTCCCATGTCCGCATTGTAAAACAGAATGTGTATTGAAACAGACACGGTATTTATCAGTGTTCATCATATTTCAAATATCAGTATATGATTGGTTTGAATTCTGTTTACTTCGCTTTAACAGTATGCTATTTAACAAACGCCGTTTCCTACGTCATTTACAAGTACTACCGGTTGTATTTATTCGGACACCGATGGTTTAGTCGGCATGTTATCACCGAAAGTCTGAGCTCCGGAGGGATTCCATTACTCCCATCTTTTTTGTATTACCCGACCGAGGATTATACCCTAATCTTCCGCTCTTAAGGCAGACAGTCTAAGCTCACCTCTGTAAATTTTCGAATTAATATGACGCCGCTAAGACTTTCTGCACATAATCTGAGAGTCGTAACAGGCATATGCTCAGACTCGCAGATGCCCTACTATGAAATATACTGTCAATGTTGTAACACAAACAATATTGAATATGTTTAGCAATTCCTGTTGTCATGTCCTGTATACTTTGACGCCAGAAAGAATACTAATTAAACCTTTTGTTTAAGCCCGTGTGTCTGTATATTTTGTATATATATTTATGTTTGTTAATGACTATATACTTCGTTTACATCATAAATAAACGTTCTGTTGTTTTATGTTCTGTTTTGATATAATAAAGGTAATGGTAAGTTGATTGAAAGAAAATGGATTCTTCGTGTATAAGGTCAAATTCAATTTCTGTAAAGAAATTCTGTCATTCATGTTCTTGGGAGATGGCTAAGTGTACTTACTTATTTCAGGGACAATATCCAATCACATGAGCCTGCTAACCCTTCATCAGGTATTGTCTTGGAAAATAGCGATTATGGAAATATGTCGAATGGTTTGTATACAACTCTACCATATTTACTATAGAAATATTTGCCAGGTGCACAATCATTGTTCATACCAGAGTGTATGTCAAAACCCATATGGTTGAAAATACAGGGAAGTTGAAACCCATATGATTGAAAGTACAGGGAAGTTCCGACACATATTATTGAAAATACAGGGAAGTAAAAACCCATATGGTAGAAAATACGGGGTACTCAAAACCCATATGGTTGAAAATACAGGGAAGTCAAAACCCATATGATTGAAAATACAGGGAAGTCAAACCTATATGGTTGAAAATACAGGAAAGTCAAAACTAATATGAATAAAAATACAGAGTAGTCAAACCCATATGATTGAAAATACAGGGAGGTCAAAACCCATATGATTGAAAATACAGGAAAGTCAAAACCCATATGGTTGAAAGTACAGGGTAGTCAAAACCCATATGATTTAAAATACAGGGTAGTCAAAACGCATATGATTGAAAATGCTGGGAAGTTAAAACCCATGTGGTTGAAAAAACAGGGAAGTCAAAACCCATATGTTTGAAAACATAGGGTAGTCAAAACCCATATTATCAAATTTATAGGATATAGAAAACGATGGATTTTGCAGGTGTTCAGCCCCCACCCCTCATTGATTGGTAATATTCAGTCACAGGTGATGAATGAATAAGGTTATGATTGCTTTATAAAGCTTGAGTAATTATATTTACATGGTTGCTCTGTATCTTAAAGGGATATAACTTGTATAAAGAAAAGACGAAAAAAGTTAAATTGATAATTTTATTGTATCTCATTGTATCATTCAATACACAAAAATACATTATTATCACAAATATATAATTTATCATTAAGCACATTTGCAGCAATTACGGAAGCATTATAACATTTACATTTGGTATATAAAAATACCTGAAGGGACTTTCTTCCATTTACTTATTGTGAACAAAGGCACAGAAGTCTTATTTGATATACAAGTATTTTGGGAACCCAGTCGACACTTTGTTATATTATATACAAACAGTATTGTAACAGGTTGAAAGATTTCAAATAAAGAATAAAAGAACAATTTGTATTGAGTTACAAACTGCAATAATAGTTGATGTAGATATTAAATTATTTAAAGCAGTAAACAAAAGACATATTAAGATAATACATATTAGTATCATGGTAATTACGATTAACACAATCAAAGGTTGTGACAACAGATTAAAGAAACCTAAATGTTATTGTTTTCATGTATAGAAGATCTGACATGAGTTGTCATTTCATATAAAGTTTTATTGAACGAGTTCAAGAATTTTTTATCACAAGACAAAACACACAAAAAATCGTTCTTTCACTTTCAAAAATTAGACCCAACATGTAATACTTAATAAACTGTTAACTAATCATACAACAACATATTTTTATGACCTTTAATTGATCCCTTACCTCGTCCATTTATCGTGACGTTTGTGTTTACCGGATACACGTTCTCAGCCAAGGTGTTTACATTCGCGGATGAATACAACAATAGTGATTCGGTCATGTTATATTACACATCTGACATATAAATAAATACGTAATGGGTATATTAGATCGGATACAAGCATTGCCATGTGATAAAAAGAAATTATCATTTACAAGCATATAACTTTTAATCATAATACAATCACTTCAGACTGCTAGACCTACATCAGGTATTGTCTTGATTATTTATTCAGTCTCTTCTACTTTATATATGCCAATATTGTTTTATTTCGCATTTAACTTAATGATTTATCATTCAAAGAGCGTTTCCCCTCCCCACCCCCCCCCCCCCCCCCCACACACACACAAACACTAACACTATTCTATTTGTGTTTCTGTTTCCTTCCAGACCTTGAATTGGAGCCATTATATTTTGAATTAGAGGTACTAAAGGAAAATGCCGATTATGGAAAGATGTCGTCTGGTTTGTATATAACTATAACATATTAACTATAGAAATATATGTCAGGTGCACACTCACTGTTCATATCAGATTGTATGTCAAAACCTATATGGTTGAAAATACAGAGTAGTTAACGACCATATGATTGAAAGTACAGGGAAGTTCAAACCCATATGATTAAAAATGCAGGGAAGTTAAATCCTATATGGTTGAAAATACTGGGAAGTCAAAACCCATATGATTGAAAATACAGGGTGTTGAAAACCCATATCGTTAAAAATACAACGAAGTCAACACCAATATGATTGAAAATACAGGGGACTCATAACCAATATGATGGAAAAAACAGGATAGTCAAAATCAATACTGTTGAAAATATAGGGTAGTCAAAACCCATATGCTTTAGAAGTCAAATCCTATATGGTTGAAAATACTGGGAAGTTAAAACCCATATGATTGAAAATACAGGGTGTTCAAAACCTATATCGTTGAAAATACAGAGAATTCAACACCAATATGATTGAAAATAGAGATGACTCATAACCAATATGCTTGAAAATACAGGATAGTCAAAACCAATATGGTTGAAAATACACGGAAGTCAAAACCCTATAGATTGAAAATACAGAGTCAAACCCATATGGGTGAAAATACGGGAAGTTAAAACCGAAATGATTGAAAATACAGGGTAGTCAAAACCAATATGGTAGATACATGGTAGTCAAAACCAATATGGTAGATAAACGGTACTCAAAACCCATATGATTTAAAAAAAAACCAGGGTAATCAAGACCCATACGGTTGACAAAACAGGGTAGTCAAACCCATATGGGTGAAAATACTGGGAAATCAAAATCCATATGATTCAAAATACAGGGTAGTCAAAACCTATATGGTTGAAAATACAGGGAAGTCAAAACCAATATGATTGAAAGAACAGGGAAGGCAAACATTCATATGGTTGAAAATAAACGGAAGTCAAAACTCATATGGTTGAAAAAAGGGTAGTCAAAACCCATATGATTGAAAATACAGGGTAGTCTAAACCAATACGGTTGAAAATACAGGGAAGTCAAAACCCATATGATTGAAAATACAGGGTATTCAAAACACATATCGTTGAAAAAACAGGGAAATCAAAACCCATATGCTTTAAAATACAGGGTAGTTAAAACCCGTATGGTTGGATACACAGGATAGTCAAAACCCATATGATTTGAAAATGCCGGAAAGCAAAAACCCATATGATTGAAAATACAGGGTAGTCAAAACCCATATGATTGAAAACAATTTAAACATGACACCATTTATGAATGTTTTAAACGTTCACATAACATAGTGAAATAAAGGACAAAGCAAAATTTATTCAATATGCTCACTTAAAAATGAATATTTATTTCTCAGAATAACCGTTACCCACATGTTTAAACTTTTTAAATGCATTGTGGCCAAAGAAGGAAATAGTCTTCTTGAGCAATTCCGAGTTTTGTCACATTCTCTCAACTGATTTCAATAATTACTATCCTGTATAGAGGTTCAAATAGTTTTAATCTGATGTAATCATTTGCAGATTTGCTGTATGTTGGATAGGGGTAAACTATAATATCTGTTTCATAGCACATATATTGGCACATTTAGCATTAACCTTATTTGGAACAATTACTGCAGCATTAAAAAAATACGTTTGGTATGTAAAAATAGCTCAAGGGACTTTCTTCCACTTACACGTTATAAACAAATAGACTGAAGTCTTTTCTGATGGAAAAGTTGTTAGGTGAACCCAGACGACACGTTTTACATACACACAGTATCGCAACAGTTTGAAAGATTGCAAATACAGAATAAAAGAACAATTTGTATTGAGTTACAAACTGCAATAATAGTTGATATAGATATTCAATTATTGAAAGCAGTAAACACAAAGATATATTAAGATAGTACGTGTTAGTATCATGCTAATTATGATTAAAACAATCAATGGTTGCGACAAACAGATTAAAGAAACCTACAACTTACTGTTATCATATAAGAAATTATCATTTTAAAGCATATAACTTTAGTCAAAATCAAATCATCTCAGACTGCTAGACCTACATCAGGTATTGTCTTGATTACTTATTCAGTAATATATTTCATTTTTATGTCAATCCCTTTTTATTTTGCATTTCGCTTAATGATAAAAGCATTCAAAGAACGTTCCCACTCCCCCCTATTTCTGTTTCCTTTCAGACCTTGAAATGAAGCTAATACACGGTGAAAACTACAATATAGAACCATTTGTATACCCGCTATTATAAGAAGACACGGAATAACAGTCTATACATTTGTTCAAGTCGATTTAGCTCAACATTATATAGACAGATTAGCATTTGATTTACAGATTTCTTAAAGGTTAAAAATTTTAAATGTATCGTACATTGACGGATATATGGCATCGAACACAAGAACAACAACTCAATGTTAAGTCATCTAACTTACTTTTTTAAGTGTTTGCGTATGGTTGAAAATGTATTTATGCTGCTTTTTATAGTTAAATTAATCAAAACATTTATAAAATGTACACAAGAGATATTTGTAGAACAGTAGAGGAACAACTATTTTCGAAATTCCCGTACTATACGTATTCATCCCCTTTTGTGTTTATGAGGAATTGTGGTAAACAAATTAGTATCAAACCAATATACGCTGTTCATTCCTCTGGAATGCAGCATGGTTATCGAGCAGTTAATATGGATCTCGATAAAAACAAGCAACAACCGAACTTTCAGAATATCTGTTAATTCATATTTTACCAAGACACTTAAATAATACCAATTTATTTCAGGGAGTGAGTCAATGATTTCGAATGACAAAGTGGACGAAAACCTCGAATTGAAGGAATGAGTTGTAGTGAAATTGAGTTTTTATCAGAATTCATAAAATTTGCTAGTAATATATTTTGTTACTTCTGTACTATATTTTCATATTTGTTTAATACAATGCAGTTTATCCATATATTTTTTCCAAACTATTACCCGTTTTTTTCAATAAGTAAAAGGTGCCTTAATATGTAACAAGAAGTCTCTGTCATCATCTACAACAACAACAACAATACTGCAATTTCGTTTGCTACATCACCATCTGCAGTTTTGTGATAGCAACCGCTTCTTTGAATGAAAATCCCTGAATAAAGAAAGAATAAGTAAGATTGTTAATAAGTAACAATAGGTCTGTGTCAGAATCTTCAACAAGAGTAATAGCACAATTCATCTTGTCAACATCACCTTCACCATGTTCAGATATAGGTCAAAACCTGCAATAAACATCATCACAATGCCAAATTGTGCGAAAATCTTGTTATCACTCCAGATATCGGATGTTTTGGTCCAGAAGATTTAAACGTTGTCATAATGCGTGTCTTAATTCTATCTAGGCCAAGCTCAAAACTGATTTATGTGAGGTCAAGAACTAGGTCACAAGGTCAAATAGAAGAATAATCATGTTTATGCTCTTCATGTGTCATTTTTATCTTTAGCATGTTGAAATTTTGTCTGAATAATTTCATTAATCGTTTCTAGGCTAAGATCAAAATTTATTTAATAAAGGTCATGTCCTGTCATAAACTTAGTAACTTGGCCAAAATATAAGAACAATATTGTTAACGCCTTAGAAACTGCATTGTAAGCTCCAGCAGATTGAAACGTTATCAGAATGTACGTCTGATACGTTTGAAATTAGGGAATGTTAGTTTAAACAACTAGGTCACAATATTTAATTGAATGAAAATTGTGTTAGCACTCTGGAGGCTGCATTTGAATATTTAGTATGTTAAAACGTTGTCAGAAAAATTACTTTGATGATACAGAGAGTTTACAAGTTTGAATATGGGTCATGACCATGTCATGTCCATGTCGGGTCAAACACCAGGTCACTTAACCAAACTGAAGTAAACTAGTGTTAGCATTCTAAATGCCACATTTTTAAATTGTGCATGTTGAAACTTTGTCATAATGTTTGACGTTATTATATCTAGGGTAAGTTTGAATATAGGTCATATTTAGTCAAAAACCAGGTTACTAGGCCAAATATGAGAAAAATCGTGCTAACAATCTAGAAACCGCTTCTTTGTATCAGCGACTTGCAGTTTCGTCAGAACGTTTGTCTTTATAATATAGGTTAAGTTTGAATATGGGTCATGTGGGATCAAAAACTAGGTCACAAAGCCAAATCAAAAGATCACTTGTTTATACTTTGAAAGCCGTGTTTTTAATTTGAGCATGATGGAACTTTGTCAGAATAAACGTTTTAATAATATTTAGGCTAGGTTTGAACATGGCCCTCGTCCAGTCAAAAGTAAGGTCAAAAGGTAAAATTGAAGGAAAATAGTGTTAATACTCTAAATATTCCTTACCTGACCACAAACAGAGTTATTGCAATTGACTATGTCGTTGGTATAACTCAGGTGAGTAATCCAGGGCTATCATGACCCTAAAGTTATAAGTAAATACTGTCAATATTGATCTCGTTTTAAGTGAGCGATTGAAGACCTGATGGTCATCTTGGTTTCATAAGCCTGCAATTACAGTGCTTTTGATGCCAGATATTATCTTTTCCATTTGAAATTATTATTTAATCATTACTTAATGTTGAAAATTGTTTATTCTCAATGTACACAGGTCATTATATGATTTAATATTTGATGTTATACTTTCTGTTACTTTTGCTGTTAATTATATTTTGTTATTTACTTTGATCCATGCAGAATTCTGGTTTCCGTGGAATCTGAAAGAAGAAACATGAAAACATTCTCCTGCTAAACCGGTTAACCGAATTCCAAATAAGTGTGTAGAAAAAGCATATTGTTTGGTCAACAAACATGGCCACCTGTGTTGTTTTGTCTTTCAGGCTTTAGTGAATACTTTAAAGGTCTCCTTAAAGACAAATAATTGAGTAGAAATGTTCCTTGGGTGACCCTCTATCAGATTCCTTCTAGCCATATTGATTGGTTGAACAAAATGGCGGCCAGGGGGGGGGGGGTCTGTTTTACCGTAAATGGCTATAATGAAAACACTAAAGTCTTCTCGTCTGAAGATAATTGATCGAAAATCATGGGTGTCAAAGGCGTTGCTCTTATGACATATATGGCTATAGTAAAAACTTTAATCATGTTATCAAACAGTATCTGGCTGATTTCCAAATATTCTTTTAGAAATGGTCCTTGAATGACCCTCTATCAGCTAACTTCAAGCCATATTGATTTGTAAAATAACCAGAGCCTACAGACTGTTTTACCCTTTATCCCTAGATTGTAAGATTGAAATATTGAGAAAAATTAATGTCTAATTTTGAAATATTTACTGGTACATAAACTTTTATTTTTTGACCTTCTAAGTCATATAAATTTGACAAAAGACAGACAAAATAGGATGTGGGTTATTTCGTTATTTTGCTTTTTACAGTGGAGCTATACTGGTCCTCTTGGGCCTCATGTACTTTTAATTTCTATGGTTCTTTCACACTTAATAACCAGATGTTGTACGGGAAAGGTCTTAAAGCTATGACAGTTTTACTTACAAATCTTAAACGTTATAACACATCTCAAAAAGTAGCGCTACAGTTATTGATGCTTTTGTTACCCCTATACTTTATTGTGGTTGCGAAGTCTCTGGGTTAACAAATCCAATTAATCTGGAAAAACTACACTTACAATTTTGTAAAACCATTATTGGGGTAAGACTTTTATTTTAAGTAGTCATGGTTTTGCTTACGTTTGGAACAACCCGAGCTCAGTAAACGCTAAACGTTTTATTAATACATTTAAACAAACGTTAATCTATTGTCTATTGTTAATCGACGAATTTTTACAAAAATGGTATCATGATATGAGACTATGCGCACACTTAATACATAATATATGCATTTAAAATCCGATTTTGGTCTTAAAAACTATCAAAATTTAAGCATTTTTAGAAATTTACGCGTTGGTCTTAAAATAATTCGAACATCAGTCAATAAGTTACGAATGGATACCGATAGGTTTGCAGGTTAAGGGTATATCAACATGAACGTTTATGCACGTACTGCCAAATGGGCGAAATATAAGATGAATTCCATTTTATCCTGCAACGTCCATATTATTTAGATCTTAGATTTAAATTTGTAAAAAAAAATATTGGAAAAATCCAAATATGTTTAAGTTAGAAGAGCTTTTAAAAACCAATAATAGAGCTGACCTTATCAAACAATTGATTACCCTTTATTTTCATAAACGCAACAATGATGTGATTTAATATATATATGTATTGTATATTTGTTCATATGTATAATTATCTTTCTTTACCAAACTATACAATAGGGTCAATGATGAAATATAGATACGCATGTACATGGTATACTTTTGTTTCTGTACGTATTTGACAATGTTTGGATATGATAGATTTTGGCAGAATGCTTATGTGTATGTAAATAAATTGATATGGGATTCCATTTGTCTTTTACTACATATTCATCTGCATGATATCGTTCGCGATTCCCTTTTGAAGCTACTAATGTGACAAGTCAGTTTGTCTTCCAAAACTATATTGGGACCATTCTTTCCATGATACATTCATATATTTGTATGGTATATTTGTAAATGATCATAAACTTTGTAAAGTTTTAGTCAATAAAATATATTTTGATTCTGATATTGTATTAGCTTACCTGACCGCTAAATGAGTTTTTGGTCATACTAATTTGACAAAAGACAGACAAAATAGGATGTGGGTTGTTTCGTTATTTTGCTATTTACAGTAGAGCTATACTGATCCTCTTGGCTCTCCTGTATTAGCTTACCTGACCGCTAAATGAGTTAGTGTGGTTGGCATGACAAATCACATTGCATAACTCCGGAGAGAGATCTGGGGTTATCATGGCCCTCTTGTTTTTGCAAGTCGTTCTGTTAACCCTATTCCCACATACAATAAATCTGCTGCAGACGACTTGGAAACCATCAACCAACAACATGTCAACTCTTCCAACGTCCGAAAAGTTATTAAATGAAAAATTAAATCATTGAGGCAAACTATGAATGTGCTTATCATGAGCAATAACTTCTTTAGTCACAATGTTTTCAAAAGTCGTCTGCTGCAGAGGAGTGTATGTTGCAAACGGTACATTTTCTTAAAGGGCATCCATTATTACCTTTTGTATTGTCTTTGTAATGACTTGGCCGGGGTCGAACCCACGACTTACTGCTACCGAATGAGAGTGGAAGTAAACCAGTTTAACGTGTGAAGCAAAGGACCATCATGATATCAAATGAGCAGGGACATTTCTGAGGTGAGACTCCGCCAATAAAAGTTCACGCACATTGACTATTATGCGCATGCGTAAAGTTGGGTGTGGTGTGGGTGAATTCTCCTGAGAAAAATTGGATTTTAACTAATAATAACGGACTAAATGAAACACAAATATTTGTTCTACGTATTTAAACATATCGGACACATGCAGCAACAAGGAAAAGTGCCAAAAAACCCAAAACAAACGACACCAAAAAGGCTGCAAAAATAAAGGATAGCAAGGTACCATAATCTATTTTTAGCGAGGAACCGGTTTCACAAGATAGCACGAGCGCAGCGAGCGTAACAAAGGTAAACACTGAACCGACTTACTATACAAACTGTAACGATTATGTGTCAGCTGTTATGAGCCAGGGTTCTACACCAATTATGAATTTCTGACAGAAAACATCTTCTGGATTTCAAGCGCAAACGCCATCAAGATATATGAGTGAAAATCTCCTTTTTTATGGTTTTAAAGAAAATGCAGACAATACAAACTGTGAAGCATTGATAACAGATTTTATAACAAATTAAAATATGGACACATAATACACTCCATTATTGATTCTTCTCTGTAAACTTTATAATTATGTTGATATGTCAGGTCTTTTTACCTACACCACCTGGCAACCTTTGTATGTTTATTTTTGTTCTAATTGTATATCACTGATTTTGGCTATGAATATGTTTTTAATGTATGCCAATAGAATTATTTTATTTTATGTTATATAGATATAGATTATAAAAAGAGTATAGCGGTACATGTATATATATGTACGGTGGCATAAAGAAAAAGGGCAAAATAACAAAAATTCTTTATCGCTTAAACTGCTTGTCCAATCCCAATAATAATTTCTTCCTCACGTGACCATAATGTACAATGTACTTACGCCATACTAATTGGTTGAAAACATGACCGCTTGGTCAAAAGACAAAACTTGATATTATTCTCATCTGAATCAGCTGGTCAATACATGTTTGCAAATCTGTAAACATCTGGACACATTACTAAAGCCATATACAATCATCATCTTTTGATAATTATTTTATCTGTCATAAAATGTAAATATTTATGGAAAATAAATATGTTTAAACAAAAGCCATATTGATTGAATTAAAAGCATAGCTACCAGAGACTGGGGCTAGCTACTCTTTTAATATTGTTGGAAGTGATTATTTCGTTTGACCGTCAGAAAGTTGTTTAAATGCCTTGTGACAAATATACTGCTATGCTATTTCATTTACAGTGTCCATTCTTTGCCAGTTTTATTCCAGCTCTCATGCAAGTTTTCCTGATATTATCAGCTTCACATTTACTACTATATCACCAATCAGGTGATCGATTTAGGGTCATCTCTGTCCTCTTGTTTAGATCTCCCTTAATTATTAAAAAGAGGCTTTCGTGAAAAAAGCAAATTGTCAAACGGACCTCTCAAAAGTATAATCGAGCCGTCCCACGAGAAAACCAACATTGTGGACTCGGACATTGCCAACTTTCGGAAAATCTGGTGTCTCGAAAGCTCTAATGGAGTTTTAAAGGGGAAACTATTTATTCCGAGCAGGTAAAGTTTAGATATGAAGAAAATAATTGTCTGATTTTGAAATACTAATTGGTGCATAAACATTTCTTTAGTGACATTCTTAGTCATATCAATATAACAAAATACTTAAAGTACCAAATGAGCGTTATTTTGCTTCTTTTAGTGAAGCGATACTGGGCTTCTTATATTAGTGTTCCTGACCGCAAATTGTTTTTGCCATGACAAATCACATTGCATAACTCAGTTTAGCGATCTGGGGCCATCATGGCCCTCTTGTTTTTTGTGAAATGTGCTGTTAACCCTTTTCCCACATACAACAATTCTGCTGCAGATGACTTGGAAAATATCAGGTAAAACAAGTGACCTTTTTAGCTAACATATGCACAAAGTGCTCAATGTGAGCTATTGGGATCGCCTTTTGTCCGTTCTGCTTCGTCAACACAGAATTTCTTTAAACAACATTTCCTCTTGAACCACTGTATGGCTTTTGACTGAACTTGGTAGGAATGATCATTGGATAACCTTCTTTCTAATCTGTTCAAAGAAATTAAACCCATGCACAACTGTTGTTGCCTTTGCAACCAAAAGTCGTTGTTTTTTTAACTTTGAAAATCGTCTTGTCTAAAACTGAAAGACAAGAGAGTTGATATTTGATGTGCAGCAATGGCTAGTTGTCCTCTTCAACAATTGTTCCAATTATGCCCCCGTGGTCGTTTGCTTTACATAAAGATATGTAGTGAAAAACTTCTTGTCTGGAAGGTCTATAGCTTAGATATTTAATGTGTAGCATTGTATACTGGTCTTCTACCAAGATCGTTCAAATTATAATCCTGAGTCAAAATTGGCCCCTCCCTTATGGGCTACCTGTTTTACATAGGGAACAATCTTGTTATTAAATACGAACTGGTACATAAACAATTATTTAGTGACCTTCTAAGTCATATTAATTGACAAAAGACACACATCATATGTTTTTGTTTTTTTTCGATCTGTGGCAGTGGAGCTATACTGGTCCTCTTATGCCTCTTGTATTAGCTGACATTACCGTAAAATTAGTTGTTGTGGTTGGCATAAAAAAATCAAATAGGTGAGCGATCCATGCCAATCATGGCACTCTTGTTTACAGATAGAACAGTTATTAAATAATGTTCAAAACGTTGAGGCAAAATGATAAAGTGCTCATCAAACGTCGTCTGCTACAGAAGAGTGTAAGTGGGAAAGAGTTAATTTTATTACGAGATCTTAAGAATGATTAAACTTATAATAATGTATTTTACGCACCATGAACTTCGGACGGGGAAAAAACAACGGGGAAAACAAAAAACGCCCACGGAGGCGTAGGCCGTAAGAACGGCCGTGACCCACCATAAAGAACAATGCAATTTCAGTGAGTCATCGATATCGTCAAGTCTTTGTTTTGTTCATTTATTTTCCTGATATCCTCATGAATACAAACCATTTTCTTCATACAAACACTTTCAGAGAATATTTGAAAACAGTGTGACAAAAGGAGAAATTACTCAAATACAAGCAATTTCTCCTTCTGCCACAATGTTTTCAACTTTTTCAGTAATTTTACCTACAATTATAGAGATTATCCTTATTTTAAGTAGATATTTTCAAAGCTGTCTTCAGATTTGTTGTATGTTGGAAAGGGTTAACCCTTGCCTAAATGTATTTTAACTGTTTCCTTCTTGTAGATGCATTTTGACACATCTGTGACAGATGACATTTGAAAACATTCTGGCAAACGGTGAAATTGCTCACAATGTTTCAATAATCATAGTTTACATTGTAGAACATTTCTGTATATTTGCATTGATTTTTAGCTCACTTGACCTCGTAGTGCTCAAGGTGAGTAATTGTGATCACATTGTGTCCGTCGTAAGTCGTGTGTCGTAAACAATTGCCTTGGTAACACTCTCCAGGCTGCATTTTGCATCTGATCTTGATGAATGTTTATCAGAACATTCGTCTCCATTAAATCTTGGAAAATTTCGAAACTAGGCCATTTGAAGTAAAAAACAAGGTCACTATGTCAAATTGAAAGAAAATCTTGTTAACACTCTGGATGCCTCATTTTTAATTTGAGCATGTTAAAACTTTTTCAGAATGTTTGTCTTGATGATATGTAAGCCAAGTTAGAATATGGGTTATGTCGAACAAAAAAATAGTTCACTAGGCCAAATTAAAGGAAAATCTTGTTAATATTCTAGAGGCTGCAATTATTGCTTCAGCAGCTTAAAATTGTGTCAGAATGTTTGTCTTAATAATATCTAGGCCAACATCAACATGGATCATATTGAGTTAAAAACTAGGTCACTTTGTAAACTTGCATGACAATTGTGTTAACACTCTAGAGGCTGCATTTTTAACTTGTAAATATTAAAACTTTGTCAGATTGCTTCTCTTGATGATATGTAGGCCAAGTTTGAAAATGTGACATGTTAGGTCAAAAAATAAGTCACAAACCCAAATTTAAGGAAGATCGTGTTAAGATTTTGTCAGAATGTTTGTCATCATGGTATCTAGATCAACTTTGAATATAGGTCATAGCGACTTCAAATTATGAAGTCTATGCCAAATTGAAGAAAATCTTTTCAACACACTGGAGACTGCATTTTTAGCTCGACTATTCGAAGAATATGAGAACTATACTACTCACCCTGGCGTCGGCGTCGGCATCCGCGTCACACCTTGGTTTAGACTTTGCATGCAAGTACTTAAATAATACATGTATTGCATTGAAACTTTCTACGACCCTACGTAACAATCACACCTATGTCGATTATTAGGTTAGATAATTCTATCCTGATGCAAGTTATGGCCCTTTTAAAGTTTTGCGTGCAACTAAATTAAGAGTCCATATCCTTGATGCATTGCATTGAAACTGTATACAACCCTTCCCAGCTACCACACATATGTGAACAATTTTAAAATATGATAACTCTATCTAGTATATACAAATTATGGCCCTTTTTTACCAAGAAAATAAGTTAAAGTTTTGCATACAACTACATAAAGTGTCCATAACCTATAGTATTTGCTTGATGCATTGCTTTGAAACTTTATATAACCCTTCATACTATCATATTTATGACAAGAGATGAAGACATTGTGACATTAGCAGAAATTGACTCTCTTGGTTTTGTAAGTTGTTCCGTTAACTCTTTTCCCACATGCAACAAATCTGCAACTGAAGACTTGGAAAATATGTCAAATCTTTCACCGATAAAACAGTTATTACATTAAGTTGATCAAATTGCGGTTAAAGGTGAGATTGCTCATTTTCAGTAATTCATTCTTTTGCCCCAATGTATTCCAAAGTCTTTTATCGCAGAATCGTCAGAAAGCGTCTACAAGTGAAAAGGGGTTAAATTTGTCTTGCTTTGTACGTTTTGAAATTGAAACCTTTCCTACATACTTCAAATTTGCAGCAGAAAAATAGACGAGTTTAGAATAATCATCTTACATCATTTAACCATTTAATCACATTTATAAACTCATTCTTTACATTTTATCACCAATGGAATAACTATTTCTACTTTTGTACTTGCATTTCTTACTAGATACTTACAAATGAAATTGATATAGTTTATCGTAGAACAAGAGCAATCGTTTTTGGCAAAATCAAAATGACTCGGGCACGAGTACGTGGGTTCAACCTTCTGTCGGACTTTAAATTGTAGTAATGGCTGCCCTCTTTGTCGTGCGGGATTGGCATAACGACTTCCTTTCTGTCGTCAGGATAAATTGCCCAGCAATTACTGGAAACTTTACCGGAAACGCCGTGATATAACTTAAAAACGGTCGAAAGATGCGTAAAACGCTAAAGAACCATTCAATCAATGTTTGCACCATCACCGTCTGCAGTTTCAACGGTTTTGTTGTAACAAACTCTTCTAATATTGAAAAACCTGAATAAGTTACGAATACGTAACAGGATTAAATAACAAACATGTGATTTACAATGTTAAAATGTTAAAAGAGGTCAGCATCAACAATATTGCAATTCTTGTTGGCAACATCACCATCAGCAATTTGAATGTTTTTTATGATAAACTAACGCTTTTGTAATTAAAACCCCCGAACAAATATCATGTTTATGAATAGGTTGCATGTGCCTTATTATGTAAACAAGAGATCTTTCATCATCTACAACAACAACAAAAACACAATTTATTTGGCAATCTCACCATCTGCAATTTAAATGGGTTATTGTGATGACAACTGCTTCTGTTGATTAAACTCCTCCTTCTCCGCCCACACACACGAATGAATGTCAGGTTGATGAATAAGTAACAGGTGCCTTAATATAAGAAGAGGTATGTGTCAGCATCTAAAACAGCAGCAATATCACAATTAAGTTGGCAACATCACCATCTGCAATTTAAATGGGTTTTGTGATAACAACCGCTTCTGTTGTTAAAACCCCCGAATACTTAACAAATGAGTGTCAGGTTTATGAAAAAGTAACACTAAATTATGAAGGCAGCAGGTAATATATTAAACCCATCAGCATTAGAAATGTCTTCTTTTCCAACTATGATACAAATTGAGGTGTAGTACGATGCATTTCCGACACATCTATAAAAGTTGTTTGAACAGTGTGGTTTTCTCTTAAATTAATGGCGGCGACCATGACACAAAACAATGATACAGACACTAAATATTACATACCATTTTGTAATAATTTCTTGTAATTCACAAGGTGGAATCTAGTAAAAATTGGTCTGATAAAACGTCACAGCAGTGTATGTCACGTGAACAAAAATAATTAAATTATGTTTTAAGCCCAGGCAGGTCGAACTCTTAATTATAGTAAAAGCAAATAATGGGAATGTTTTTCAACTTTTTTTGAACAATATTATCGAAATAAGACTTCATTTGAAGAAGTATAAACGCTTGTATTTGACCTTTAAATGTTGAAAAATAACCAAGTATGTAAATTAGGTGACTGATCTTTATTAAACATGTGATTTATAAAGTTATACGATAATATGTCTCAGTATCTACGAAAGCAACAATATTGCCGTTGTGGTTGGAAACATCAACATCTGAAATTTGAATGGTTGGGTGTTGAACACCACTTTTTATGTTTTAAACCCTGAATAAGTAACAGGTGATTTATGAATTTACAAGAAGTCACTGTCAGCATCAATAACAAGAACACTAACACTATCAATAGTGTTCTTAGCATTATCCTAATCGGCAGTTTTCACAAACTTATGATAACAAACAGTTCATTGAATAAGTAGCTGATTACAAGAGGTAAGTATCTACAACAACAATAATATCACCATTGTAGCTGGCAACATCACCATCTTCAGTTTGAACGATTTTGACTTAACATACATGTATGCTTCATATGTTGAAAAAGATCCGAATAAGTAACGAATAATTTACAGGTGTTTGATTAAGTGAACGGGTTTTCAACACGTTACAAGAGGTCACAGTCAGTATCTGCAACAACAACAATGTCACTAATAATGCTGGCAACATCACCATATTCAGCTTGAACAATTTTGACTTAAAATACTTATATGCTTAACGAATAATTGGCTGATATTGGAATAAGTAACAGGTTATTTACTATGTAAATATCGTTCTCTGTCATTATCGACAGCAACAGCCTAACTCCCACTGTTGTTGATACCATCTATGTCTGCATTCTGAAGTGTTTGTGCTAACAGACGCTGTTAATGATGAAAAACAGCCTAAAAGGTAATAGGCGATTTAAAAAGTAACAAGAGGTCTCTGTCAGAATTTACAACATCAACATTATCACCATTGCTGTCGACACTATCATCTTTTTGTTGTAATGAAGACTTTTTAACTAAACATCGACGTAACCATGCCGTTTTGACCACAAGATGGTCAGAAGTCGTATATGTTAACACAGCTGCACAACATTTTTGACGCGATAATACTACCCCCTATTTTCGAATAGGGCAATGTGGGTATCAAAAGCAATTATGTAACCAAGTAGCACAGAAAAATCACAAAATAATTTCAGATCTGAATAAGTGTTGTGGATACGAAACAAATAACCAAATTCACATAATGGTATTAGTAATGAATACGAAACAAGGAAGGTTAATTGAGATCAACACGATTTAATACTTTCAGGACCGACTTCCCTAAAGAATTAGACTCTGCCATTTTCACAATCGGGCAACTGCATTGTTTCATGTTATAAGAGTTTTGATTATTTTAGTAACTAAAGAGAAAGCAAAAACCTCAATATTGCCATTCGTTTTGAAAGGGTTAAACTGTGTGTTCAAAGACAGATTTGTAACGTATTAATTGGTTAGAGGTATTGCAGTTAAAATGTTTGGTTTGAAAAAAAATCATGATGCGAGATCAGCGGGGACGTGCAAATTTAAATTGCATAAAGCCTGTTTGGTTTTATTTATAGTGAGTTTTCATATTTTTACTTATCTTTTCGAAGTCATCTTATACAGATGTGTTGTATATGGGAAAGGGTTGAAAAGCAATCCGGGAAGTTTTAATTCGGTTTCTTAACTTGGCTGTTCACCTCCGTCGTCTCAATCGAGTAAAAGGATAGTCTACTACAGCAACAGCTATATTTATGAGATAAATTGTGTTTGTAAATATGCCAAGGTTAATAAATAGACGATAATATCCAGATCGGAGAATGGTGCGTGCATATATTGGTTCGAATTGTTTATCATATCAAATGATATGGTATGTGGATTTTTTACTTCTACGTAAGTTGATATTTATTAACAGTTTTACATAGTAGACGTCCGTAACTTTTGATGATCACGAAGTTAGAATGCTCTACGATACATACGATATGCATCACATTTCAATGAAAAAGAAACTGTATACTACTTATCTAAGGTCAAAGGTGTCAGAATGAAATGTGACCGGATTCAAAGGCAGATATGCCATATGTTAATTGTTTACAGGGATAGCTATCTCCATTTAAAACAGAGGTACTTCGGCGTTCGTTTATTTGATCAGACGACACAGCATAACAGGCAGTTTGGCATAGACTCTATAAACTTTAAATACTCATTAGCACGTGCTCGGGATTTTTTTCAGTCATATCGCATGATAAAACAAGCGATCGGTTCTAACAATCGGAAAACGTATGTCTCTTATGTTTGTATGGGTTATCTTTCGTGTTTTATAAAATTTTGCAAATGACAATTTGATTGACTGACGCAAATGTTATTCTGAGCCGACCGGAATAAGGCGGTCATCAAGTCTATATACGAGAGAGCGAAGATTTAGATTTTTTTAAATTGAGATTGGACTAAATGTTTGGTGTTTAAAGCCTCTTTCAACAATTGTCCTTGGGAAGTTACCAGTACCACTGGTGCATTTATCCAATCACCAGCCAGGTAGTCGTAATGCTAAACCCCGAAACCCTGAGCGCCAAGGTGGACAGCCATTACTACCATTTTTAAAGTTTTTGGTATGACCCGGCCGTGGATCGAGCCAACGACCTCCCGCACCCGAATGCGAATGAAGTGACTCAAGAAACCATCATGATAGAAAATGAGCAGGGTCATTCAAAACGTTATCAAGTCTGTTTCGTATAATCAACATAAGATGAATACATTCATTGTGTTACTTCTACATACACATATAAGTTCATGTATAAAACAGATATAACATGCGGAGCGATAAAGAATGTAACAGCAATTTAAATGCTGTTTTTGTTCATTTGATGATCTTTTGCCGTTAAAGAGCTTCCGAACTACACTATATATCAGCAGTACAATTTAACACATCATGAACACATTAATTTAATCAAAATTCCGAAGGCACCGTAGTGGCGCTCTTGTAGAAAAACCTGTAAAGTGACAATCAGTATCTCGGTGTAGACCTTGCGATTTTCAATAAAAGTGATCTCTGGTGCGGGTTAATTTGAGAAAAGCTGCATCTTTTGACAGTATAATAATGTTAGTTTGGCAGAATATTTGTCTGGGTGATATTCAAGTTACGTTCTAAAATAGGTCATTATGTGTTCCAAATGAGGCCATACACAATTTAATAAAAATCTAGTTGGCACTCAATAGACCACCGTTTCAGCGCAAGAACGATGCTTATGGATGAACTTTTCCTGTTAGATTTGATGCCTCTGCAGCATACCTATTTTGGAAAACAATAACACAGAAGTTCCTTCATTCCCAATGTTTGGAACTCTATGGAGTTTATGCTATCAACGTTTCAGATGCAACATTTTTTTCTCCGATTTTTTTTTTTTAAATAATGACCTAATTATCATAGAAATGAAAGAAAACTAAAGTAGCCATTTGTTTTATGGATCTTTTCAATGATGACTGATATTGAAAAGGTCTGTTCAATGTAGTTTCTTCACATTGAGGGTTTTCTCCCTAGAAAATTTAAAATGCTTTGAAAACATTGTGAACAAAAACAAACACAAATTGCTCATAATGAACAATTTCTCTATTTGCCAAAATATTAAAATGATACAAATATAGACATATATGATAATGCTCGATCTCCAACTCAATTACTCTACACTTTCAGCTAATTCGCGCTAGAACGTATAGCGATGGTTGCACTGAGGTGACTTAGTGATGGAAAACATCTCAGTGTAATAATATTCCAAAGTACAGGTTTATAAGTTAAACAATGTGACATATACAGGTACTTTGCAATTCTCAGGTGACTTCAATGTTAAATATCAATAGAGAGACGTGTACTGAATTTTTATCATGGTTTAATCATTTAATACAAAATGTGTCAGAATAAAAGTGCATGTATCAAGTACATCCTGCGTCCATGAATCTGTCCGAACCTTGTCCGGCCCATATCTTAACCATGCACAATAGGATTTCCAAGAAAGATGGCACAAACTTGCACCATGATAAGCTGGCATGTAGTGCACACAATCCAGGTCTGTACCTCAAATTGCAAGGTCAAAGATAGAGGTCGAAGATCAAAATGAGTACTGTTTGATAGGACTAACTTTTTCGGCCCGCATCCCAACCATGCATCATGGGATTTCCAAGGTACTGGGCACACATGATCACCATAATGCGATGGTGTGTCATGCACAAGATCCAGGCCTGTGCCTGAAATGCCAAGGTCAAACTTAGACGTCAAATGACAAAATGCGAACTGTTTGATAGTACTGTACTTTTTCCGGCCCAATTATCAGCCAAGCATCATAGGATTCCTAGGTTATTGGGCAAATATCTTCACCACGATGAGGTGAAGTGTCTTGCACAAGACCAGACCTGTACATTAACATTCAATGTCACACTTAGAGGTTAAAGGACAAAATAAGAAACCATGCATCATAGGATTCCCAAGTTACTGGGCACACATGTTCACCATGATGAGATGATGATGGCAGAAGTGAAAAAGAAAATTGTTTTGCAATTGCATTGAAGAGTACTATATATGTGACAAAACCTTTGGCATGGGCTATACATGTTGCCTGTGGGCATCTAGTTTGAGAAAAATATATAATATTTCTAAAAAACTGCAACAATAAATGTATCAATGGTGTCAAAAGTGGTGCTTAGCAGAAAAAGGGCTGAAAGGTTGATGTTTGCATACAATTTAATTGTAATTTTATTCTTGAGTATAATCTACTTCTGATAGTAACCATCATATAAGACTATAATTGAATGTAATTTCCTCAAGTAAATTTATGTTACATTGTAGATTTGAAAGTAGGAAACATTTCTATAAATTTAAGTATATATTTGAATAGAGTTATAAAACAATTTTAGTAAAAGAAGAAATTGCTCATGACTAGCAATATCACCTTTCACCAGATTATGTCTTGGATGCCAACACCTCAACACAAATTCAAGTTGGAAATGCTTAATAGTATTTGTAATCAACAAGTAAATTAAAAATGTTCTACAGAGCAATATGCCATTCGAATTCGAATTGTTGGAAAAGCGTCTTAAAGTAATTGCGAGCTGCTGCATTGATGTAAATATAAAAACATTTAAGCATTGTCAACAATTTAGGGGTTTGTTGACACACTTTGCTTGTAACAACTTTGATTTCATTTAAGTTTTCTGGACCCATTTAGTACTATGCCATCACTAAGGGGTTAGAAGGTGATATAATTAGGATCATTTTGGTCCAGTGGATTTTAATATTTGCATGTGGATACATGTACTTGATACATGTACTTTAATTCTGACACATTTTGTATTTAAATGATGACACCATGGTGAAAATTCAGGTCATGTCTCTCTATTGATATTTAAAATTGTGTTCAATTGTGAGTTTACAATTTGAGATCACATGAGCAATTGCAATGTATATGTCACAATGTTTAACATATAAACCTGTTCGTTGGAATAGTATTACAATGAGATGACTCAGTGATGTGTGTGCAGCACTGAGTCACCTCAGTCCAACCATCTATGTACGTTCTAGCGAGAATTAGCAATCGATTCCAGAAGTGTAGCTCAATTGACTTGGAGATCGAGCATTATCAAATATGCCTATATTTGTATCAATTGTATATTATGGCAAAAAGAGGATTTGTTTCTTCATCATGAACATTTTTGTGTTTGTTTTTGTTTTCAAAGTAATTTTCTAAAATAAATCTGCTGCAGAGGCATCAAAACTCATAGGGAAAATTCATCCATTAGCAAAGTTGTATTAAAGATGGCCAAGTTGTTTGTGGTTTTACACCATATTTAACATTATTTCAGTTATATCATGTTGACAGTTCACTTATTTATACTCCCTGGGCAAACACTCTACGTTTTGAAATGTGAATTGTCCAAAGGCATCCAATTATGTCGGCCGTGACTGACGATTAAACCCAAAACACGCAGTTTGAAATCCCTGACAATAATCACTCGGCCACGACGAATTTCTGTTTCGGAAGTGACATAACCTATTTTGAACATAACCCTGATGCCATTAGGACACATATTCTGACACTGGGTTTCAATATGCTTAATTCGAAAATGTGGTCTATAAAGTGTACACACTATTTTATTTCAATATGACCTAGCGACCTGGCGATGAACAAGGGATAGCCCCCCAAAAATAGCTTCAAAATAACCAGAACAAACATTTTAATTCAGTTTCATCGTTCCTAAGCTAAAACGGTTGTCTATCGAGTGCTAACTAGATTTTTCTTAAATTCTGTATTGGCTTATTTTGAACGCATCATGACCCATTTTAGAACGTAACTTAAATTCACCAAGACAAACATTCTGACTAACATTATTCTACTGTCAAAAGATGCAGATCAAATTTACCGGTTCCAGAGTGCACTATTATTGAAAAATCTCAAGGCCTACACCGAGATACTTCTTGTTGCCTTGTAGCATTTTCTACACGACCGACACTACAATACCTTCGGCGCTTTGATTTACCATTTTTTCCGCGAAAGTGGAACTAATCTTCACGGAATTGAAACCTGTGTACTTTTATACATTTGTTTTATGATTAACATTATAAAAATCAAATATTTGTTATTATAAAATGTAATTTGAAGTTAAGACGGCTGAGTGGCCGGTGGTCTAGTAGTTCACACGCTGGATTGTCACTCCACAGGTCTGGTGTTCAAATTCTGGTCCAGGTTCAGGATTTTATGAGTGCTTTAAGTGTCTCCTATTCAACTAGAGGTCAAGTACTGGTATTTTCCAAGAAAATGTGCCTCGCTTGATCCAAGCAATAACGCACCAGGACTACCTGTCAGATGCTTGTGTAATGATAAGTTACACTCCGAAATGGGCATATAGAAGCTAAAACTGGTCTTTATAAGAACATTTCATTACAAAATCAATACTGAAATAGACACACAGTAGTGCACGCCGGACGATATCAAATCGAAATACACATGTGAAAATAACAAAATACACTCTCAATCTAACTATAAAGTGTTCGGAACGGTGGTCTATTATTGTTACCAAGATTATTATGAATTTAATAAAAGTGATTGTTACGAGCTGAATCTATCCTGCTATAAGTTTTCCCGTTGTTTATTTGTGTTACGTTAAAGACATGTAAATCGTGGTTGTCATATCTTAGTCGATAACATTTAGGAAGATATTCCAAGGTTAAAAATAACTCAAAATCAATGAAAACAGATTAGGGTAACAATTAGACATCAATATTGTGTAAATCGCTATATTCAATTTTAAAAATACTGACGTTAAAAATATGCCGAAATTATATATAGGCTCATTAACAAAGTTATTGTGTATGAGTTAGTAACTGTCATGTCAGTGAAAAAAGTTGTGATACAGTATATACTATTTCATTAACAAGTAAAGAGCACTACTGCAAATGATCGATTCTCCCAGGAGAGACCGGAGATAAAAGATAAATGTAGAAATGTTCAGAGAACCTGTATCCGTATTTCTTCTGTCGAAGTTATGTAAGGCCTCATATGCACAAGTATTCTTCTTGTTAAAACGGCATAAAAATCTACGGCGATTTTTTTTCCCGTCAATAGGTAACGTGTATGAACTTTGCAGATTTGCTATACAGTCTATCCAACATTTGTGTCCAGATAGGATTTTTCTATGCAGTCACGATACTGCTACGTTTTGATATTGAAACATAAAAACTTTCTAGAGGAATTAATTAAATATGATAATACGTATTCGAGAAAGGAACGAGCACAAATAACTTTATATGTGTTAATTTGCATGTAATAACACTCGTCGTCTATTTTGAAAATGAGTTCAAATACGAACTGATAAGGTTCAACTGACTTACCGGAAGTTACAAGTCCAAATTTCTGTAATATGACGTCATTCTTTTATCGTTACGCCAATGATGAATAAATACCCAAAGGCAAAACGACATAAACGGTATAAATACTAAATGTCTTAAGCCATATATCCTCCAATCTGATAGAGGGGAAAACACTTTCATGCCTTCAAATGAGGCCATTGTTTTAAAGAAATGATGTTATATGTGGGCCATCAGTAAAACACATAGCTTATATTTTAACATACTGAATTTCTAGTAGATTCATCTGTTTCTAACTAAAATGTGTTGATTGATCCAACTCTAATATCAGATTGGACAAATTTGGTACTAAGAATTTCAACATTATTTTCACTAGGTTATTAAAATACTCTTCATGTATGTATTCAAAATACATTTACAAAAGATTCCAAGCTATTGACACCAATCGTTTCATACTCGAGACCACAGTAACCAATGATGCCATAGAACTCTTCAAATTGAAGAGAAAATGCAAAGAAAAAGCCTTTTATGGTCACCGATTTAGGTCCGTCTGCGAAACAGGGCAATGTACACTAACTATATCAAACTAAAATAAGGTAAAAGCAAACTGAACATTGAAATCTGCAGATAAAGAGGATCAATCTCTTTTTAAATTCAGTAAACACTCAAAATAACTTTTACTCGAATAAACATGCATAACCAGTTTGTTTGAAAAATGAAGAAAACTTAGACTATTTTTCAACAGAAAAGGGTATATTATAAAAACTTAAAGGCAGTTCATAATATCAGAAATAAGTAAACCAGATACATCACATTTTTATCAAGGTTTCTAGTGAAAACATTTAACTCTTTGTACCCTTTTCAAAAGCTTTAATAATTGAGCAATAACAATTTAAAAAAAGAAACTAATCAACAATGATAACTCTGAGAAGCTGCACATGTTCAGGGTCTGATCAGATCCTTCACTACTCATGTTGTCAAACGACTTATTTCATATACATGTACACACAATCAGTTGTTGACACTTGTACTTATTAACAAACAACCTGATGCTGTTTCATGTTTTACACATTTAAAACCAGCAAAGGAGATAGGGGTTCAAAGTGAAAATATTGTTGGATAGGAAGATATTGTTCATTTTTGATATGTTCATTTTGGAGCAATTAGACCATTCCGACAATTTAGACATCAAGTAACTTACAATCAGGCTAGAATTGGAAACATTGTGGCAAAAGGAGAAATTGCTGATCATGGGCAGGTAGTCCTTTTCTCCACAGTGTTTTCAGAATTTGTCCGCTGCATATATGCGTCAACAATTTTTACTCAAAAAGCCTTTAACCTTTTTGTGTTTTCATTGAGTGATTTAAAGCAGCATATCAGGTAAATAATTAAAGAATGATATGGGGAATTTATATTAATCCTACAGAATTGAACTAATTTTCCTTATAAATACAGACGCATAATATTGAAATAGCTTATAAATGGGACTTTTTGTAAATATTTGTCAAAAGGTACAGTTTTCTCAGTCTGTTTTGCATAGTGTTTTCGTCTTTGTCTCAAGATTATATATTCAAACAGATCATGCAAATGTAGCCAGTTTCCCTGGAAGATTGTTGTGTGGAGTATTTCTTATAGAAAGCCAGGAGAAAATTAATAGGTGAACTGAAGTACAATTGAAAATAATGTTAAGCTCAAGTCATTCAATCAACCATGGTAAGAGTAAGTTCCCAAGTATATGTATTACTAGTTTACAAATAACTGGCATTTGTAAAACGAAATCAGAACATGCCATCTAGTGTTGTTTTGCATCAACATCCCTGGAAATCTCGCAGTCTGTTAAACTCCTGACCTTATTAAAAAATAAAACTACTAATTAAACTTAAATGAATGATATGTTGGGTGTTTTTCTATATGTTTCTCAAATTCCTTTTTGTAACTTTCTACATTTTGCCTAGTTTCTTGTAAGGGGACTGACACTGCTTAATTAATTGTTCTTGCTTTCACACGGCTCTGGCTTTGCCTATTATCATATTAAAATAATTTCATAGGAAGTACTTTACGAAGGGCAAGTCGATTATTTTTTGTACCTGTCAATATTATTTCATGGATTTAAAATATTGGACATATTTTAAAATTGAATATATGCTTAATGAGATGAAGATTTTTAGATAAATTGCTTAGGACGGTAGGACTCGTAAATAACTTATAATCAAATCACTGCATGATAGTGCTGCAATCAAGGGGCTAACTGCAGATCACGAAGAATGATTTACCGATTACAAAAATTAATAAATGTTTACACGAAATGGGTATAGCCTATACTCATATTGTATGGAATACAGTAACTTCGTACCCTAGTAACTTCGTACCCCAGTAACTTCGTACCAGAAATATTTCGGTAATTTCGTGCCCTTGAAGCTTGTCATTCGAAGCCGAAGCCGTCCTGTCAAATGTTTCCCCAATTCAAGAAAACAGCTAAAATATCATATCCCCTGTCCAGTTTTCTTGACAATAAGACAGTTATCAACATTTTGCAGTAAATGTAGCAAACATTGTACAGTTTAACAGGGAAAGAAGCTATGTCTATGACCTAGTCTTTGTCAAAATATGAAAGTAAGACTAGAATCAGTGGTCTGTTTTGCAAGAGAAAAAGCTATATTATATAAACATAAAGGCGGTCCACAATTTATGTCAGTAATAAGTCACCCTGGGACCTCACATAAGTGTTCTGTGCGCTGATTTAACTGAAATGTATCTGTTTTCTGTGTGATATATTGTGAATTCCAATTATCTGTGTGAAATTGTCTAATCTATACATTAAACATGGTGAAAACTGGTATACATTGTATCAGGAATATATAATTGTACTCTATATGGCTGATTGTATCAAATAAATTATTGTACTTTATTTTACATACTGGTAATAAAATTACACATATTTTCATGAACTGCTGCTAAAAGTTAAAACTCAAACTGTAGTTTAATGGTAAAACAACTCTTTTAACAATAGTTCTGAGTTCAAATCTCTGCAGCAATATGTTTTGAAAGAAGCAACTAAACTTAACAATTATACATGAAACCATTATGTTTTGGGGAATCATCAGAGTTGAAACCCTTATCACATTATTATCCAGGCTTCCGGTGAAAAGCTTTTATGACAACAGTTATTTACTCCCTGTACCCTTTTTCAAAAGCTTTTATAATTAAGCAATAACAATTAGAAAAAGGATTTTGAAGTTGATCAATAATGATTACTCTGAGAAGCTGATCATTTTTAAGGTCTGATCATATCCCTCACTGTCCATATTGTCAAACGACATATTTCATATACATGTATATATAACCGGTTGTTGACACCTGTACTTAGTAACGAATAAACCGATGCTGTTTGATTTTTAAAGAATAAAAACCAGCAAAGGAGATAGGGGTAGAAAGGGAAGATATTGTAGGATAGGAAGATATTGTTCGTTCATTTTGGAGCAATTACAACATCCCGACAATGTATTCTGATTAGTCACAGACATCAAGTCATTTACATCAGACAAGGGGCTTCATCCTTTTCAACAAACGTCAAACATACATCAAACCTGCAGAAGTTGACATTGACACTGTTGAGGTAAAAAAATGGAAAGCCAAAATTTAATTAATGAATAGAATTGGAAACATTAAGACAAAAGGAGAAATTGCTGATCATGAGCAAGTGGTATTTTTCTCGACAGTGCTTTCATTAAGCGGACGTGGACGTAATATACGTCCGAAAAAAAAAAAAAAACGTCCGATAATTGAGCACTGGACGTTTTTTATACGTCCAGAAATTCCCCAAAACGTCCGTAAATTTACACCTGGACGTTTTCAGAATATTCCTAAATAAAGTATAAAGGGTTAAACTGCAGTGATGGACGTGTAAAAAATCGATAATTGTTGTCGCACACTTACACGCTTACCCGAGTTCTTATCGTGTGTACCAGACATCACCTTGACGACGGCTTTGTTTGTAGGGAATGTAAAGAAAGGTAATTTAACTGGACTACGCTAATTGGATTAGAAGTTTGCCTAATCCGACGACGGTCTTTCTTTTAAAACCGTTAAACGGTTTCATCCAAATAATTATTAGATAATTACAATTAATTATGTCGGACATTTTTTTTATCTTTTAAAAATATTTGTTAACGAGTAATACCGATTATCCCTTTTGAAAATATAAACTTGGGATGTTTTCTTTATCTGTTAAAAATATTTGTTGACGAGTAATACCGATTATCTCTTCGGAAACTATAAAACTGAAGTTAATGTTTATGCAGTATGCATAACTATTCGGAAAATATGCAGCGAACATTGTTTAATTTGTTGTCAAAGTCTTCGTACGACGTTACGAAAGAAAACGTACCTTCTGATAAAACATGTCAGAACAAAAAGATCTTTCGGAAAAAGACTCTGTCTCTCAAAAACAGAAAGAAAACGTACCTTCTGACAAAACATGTCAGAAAAAAACAAACCTCTCGGACAAAGACTCTGTCTCTCAAAAACAGAAGAATCAACCTAAACTAGTTCAGGACAGATGGTTTAAAATGTATCCTTGGTTCGAAACTAATGATGAAAGAAACAAATTGTTCTGTCAAACTTGCAAAAGTGCAAATTTAAATAACAATTTTTTCACTGAAGGAGCCAGCAACTGTCAGCTCTCTACTCTTTATAAACATAATGAGAGTAGAGAACACAAGACTGCAGAAAGCATCATTAAACTCCGAGCAAATAAAGCTACACAACTGATAACTGGAGTGGAAGACGACGACTCCACTGATGATGAAGTTAATCATGATGATATTAAAAACGAGTCGGGTACAGTCAAACTGTTCAGGACAGTTCACAAAGCTGCTAAATGTCACCTTCCAAATGATTGTGTAAATGACCTGTTGGACTTACAACGTGAGAATGGGATTGATATACCGTTTCGTGATTTATCAAGTACAAGCGTGAGTCAAGGTTAAAGATATTTTGAGTAAAAATTGTTGACGCATATTATGCGTCAACAATTTTTACTCAAAATATCTTTAACCTTCCTATGTCTTTCCTTGAGGTAAATAGATTCAAGATTAATATGGGGAATTTTTATTCATAGTACAAAATTGAACTAATTTCCCTCATATAGACACACACTATTGAAATATCTTATACATGGGACTTTTAAAATAATATTTGTCAAAAAGTACATTTTCGCTGTCTTAATGCATATTGTTTGTCATCTTTGTTATACGTTGAGCCAGATCATGCAAAGGTAGCCAGTTGCCTTGGAAGATTGTTGTATCAAGTATTTTTTCTAGAAAGACAGGGAGACAAATGTTAGGTGACCTGAAATTCCATTGAAAATAATGTTAAGCAATCAACCATGGTAAGAGTCAGTTTCCAATTATATTTAATACTGGCATTTGTAAAAAAAAAATCAGAACATTACTCAATGCCTACTAGTGTTGACTTCCATCAACATCCCTGGAAATCTCTCAGTCTGTTACACTCCTGACCTTATAAAAAAAATAAACAGATATGTACTTATTAAACTTAAATACATCATAAGTTTAGTTGTTTTCAATATGATTCAGTAACTGACATAGCTTAATTAAGTGTTTTTACTTTCACACACGGGCGATGTTTTCCATTGCCTCTCACCTCTGATCTATGTGAGAAAGTAGTCAGTGGCTTCGAAAGAATGTTGTGTAAGTACTGGTGTGGGAAAGCCAGGAAAACATGGGTAGGTGCACTGACCGCCGTGATATGACCAAAGCTGTTGAAAGCGGCGTTAAACTCCAAACAAAAACAAACAAAAAGACTTTCACACGACCTAGGCTGTGCCTATTAACATACTAAATGTTTACCCGAAATAGGTACTGCCTATACTCATATATCGTAAATAAAACATGAATGAGTTTTTTCGTTCATAAGTAACAG
The DNA here is from genome assembly GCA_031761405.1 of Serripes groenlandicus. Lineage (NCBI taxonomy): Eukaryota > Metazoa > Mollusca > Bivalvia > Cardiida > Cardiidae > Serripes > Serripes groenlandicus. The sequence continues at coordinate 4,071,144 of JASEVX010000007.1, read as the reverse complement.
GTGTGAGAATCTTAACCCATGAAGCTTTCTGAAATAAAACTGACTAAAATCATGGGAGTTGCCATTTTGGGTATTAAAGAGACAAAAAATACATATTGAAAATTAATGTCGTCTTTTAATCATTTTCTTTTTTTAAATCGATATTAAAGATCTTTAAAGTGCTGTGTTATTTTCGTGTGAATTAACATTTGTACGAAAAAGATAAAAAAATAATAGAACTGTGTACGACATATGTTTTCCCGTGCGTCAAAAAATGCGGTAGGAATAGACTACTACGCACGAACCTAAATGATCAATGTACCGTAGCCAAGGACGACGTTGCGTCATCTCCGTAACACTTCATTTTGGCATAACGTCAAATGGAGCGATGTCGTTTCCCGCAAAAAAAAGGTCGGATCAACATGAAAGACCCAAATTTCTATACATGAACACTAGATTCACTCATACAAAGTTGTTATAAAATATATGCGTTGTGTAGTGTTAGATCAGATGAGACTGTGTATGAACAGGTCAATCTTCATCCCCATACGCAACAAGTACATAAAGGTAACTCAAATATATACAGGCGTAATAAGTCCTATAAATTAACAAACTAAAACAAATAAAAATAAAATTGTAAAAATCTTGGCAGTGAGATAAAATATCTGTAAATGAAAGTATAATTATTTATCCGACATTGTGGCAAAAGGATAACTTTCTCATAATTAGCAATTGTTCCTTTGGCGACACTCTTTTCCTAAGTCGTCTGCTGCAAAGGCGTCAGAAACTATCCCTATTAGGGAAAGGGTTAAGCAGAAATTCGACCCTTGTTGCAAAAGATAGTCGCCAGATGTGGCATCCAAAAAGAGCTGAAATAAACAAATTGTCCCATATATTATCAGTTATACATTTGCTTCTTTACCAATGCAGGTGATCGATTGAGGACCATCTTGGCCGTTATGATTAAACCTCGTTCATTAAACATGTATTCCTTGATTTTTTGAAAGTCTTTACTTTATTATTTTCTGTTCATAATAATAGTCGACGACAGCAATATGAATTCAGAACATTTTAAGAACATGCAAAAAATGGTGATTTTGGTTCGGCTTAAAATGGAAGCTTAATCGTAGTATGTGACCTCCACGCATGCCTATCAGAGACAATCTGTAATTAACGGTGATCCTGATTCGGCTTAAAATGGAAGCTTAGTCGAAGTATGTGACCTCACTTGCATATCAGAGACAATCTGTAAGTAACGGTAATCCAGATTCGTCTTTAAATGGAAGCTTAATCGTAGTATGTGATCTCCTCACATGCCTATTAGAGACAATCTGTAGGTAACGGTGATCCTGATTCGGCTTAAAATGGAAGCTTAATCGTAGTAAGTGATCTCCTCACATGCCTATCAGAGACAATCTGTAAGTAACGGTGATCTTGAATCGGCTTAAAATGGAAGCTTAATCGTAGTACGTAACGGCGATCCAGAATCGACATTAAAATGAACCTAATCAGAGTTGGCGTGCATTTTGGCTATTAACCTTTTCCAACATACAGACACTATCTGACGCATCTGTCGTAGACTATATGTACTTTAAAAAGCATGTGGCAAATGTAGAAATTGCTCTTAATTCCATTCTCTTGCCACAGTGTTTATATCTCTTTTGAGTAAATACATTTTAATTTTAAGAGGTTTTCGATATTTCTGCCCATAAGTTTTCAAAGTGTTTTAATATGAATATTTTGAAATCCATACCAACTGAACCATCAAGGAAGCGGATTATAAATTTGACATCTAGATATTTCTTCTCTTTTAAGATTTTGCACTCGGTGCTATATATGTAGTTGAAGATGGCGACAACGTTACCCTGTTTTGTGATTCTAGTGCTATGGAATATCCTATTTGGGGTGGTCCTGTGTACAATATACCCGGTATTAAAAGACGATTTTATGATATTGGAGATAAATCCAACAGACTGAGTTGGGACCCGGTGAACAACACGAGCCTGATCGTGCATGACGTGACAAAGAGAGACAGTGGCGTGTACATATGTTTTGGTCATTACGATTCTGAGAAACACGACGTTTACGTAATTGGTAAGTATGGGAACCTTGGAGGCACATCTTCAACGAAATCCCATAAACGTTAAACTTGAATCTAAATTGTTCATATAATAACAAAGCTCTTTTTTTCGCCTCTGTCGTATAGACATTTTTGAAACATTGTGGCAAAAGGAGGAAATACTCATTAATAAAAATCAAATATTTGTCATTATAAAGGGTTATTTTGACTTAATACGACTGCGTGGCCCAGTGGCCTAGAAGTTCACACGCTGGACTGTCAATCCAAAGGTCTGGGGTTCAAATACCGATCAAGGTTCTGAATTTGTATGAGGTGCTTTAAGTGTCTCACATTCAACTAGAAGTCTAGTACTGGTCTTTTCGAGAAAAGTGCATCGCTTGATTCAAAGGGTAACGCATCTGGCCTACCTCGTATTTAACTGTAGTCTCTTTAACTTATCTGCAAATGTTATATGCTTGTACAATGATAATTTACAATCGCAAACGGGCATATAGAAGATAAACCTGATCTCTATAATTACATATCATACAAAACCGATGCTGAAATAGTCACACGTAGGGCAAGTCGGACGCGATCAAACCAAAATAAATGTGAAAATACCAAAATACGCCCTGCAACTACCTACAAAGTGTTCGGAATGGTGGTCTATTATTTTTACCAAGATTATTATTAATTGAATTAAAGTGCTTATTTCGATCTGAATCTATCCTGCTAGAAGTTTTCTCATTGTTTATTTGTGTTACGTTAAAGACATGTAAATCGTGGTTGTCGTGTGTTAGTTGATAACATTTAGGAAAATATTTCGGGGTTAAAAATAACTCAATATCAATGAAAATATATAAAGCTGATAATTAGACATCAATATCGTGTGAATCGCTAGTTTTAAAATTATTGAAGTTCAAAAAATGCCCAAATTATATATAGGCTCAAAACCAAAGTACTTTTGTACTAGGAAGTAAATGTCATGTCAATGAAATAAAGTTGTGATACAGAATATACTATTTCATTATCAAGTAAAGAGCACTACTGCAGATGATAGACTTTCCAAAGAAAGACCGGATATACAAATCTATATGTTGAACAATTCAGAGAACCTGTACCCGTTTTTCTTCTGTCGAACCAGGTTATTTTTTTCTGCGCATTACCATTAACGTCACTTTTTATTTCTTCACATTAACATTACGTCACTTTTTATTTCTGCGCATAAACATAAAAGTCACTCTTGGTGTATGCGCATTGACATAAACTCTTGAACTTAGCATTTGGTTAACATAGTGCGAATCGTGCACGTATCGTCTTTTCTAAAATGGACAGAGACTTTGATTATGAATCGAGATTTTAATAAGCCTCAAAATAACACACGCAATAAATACAAAATCGATTACCGAAACTCATGTCATACACAACTAAACAGTTAATAAACGTACATATTGATTGAAGAACCAAGGTAGGTTATGAGAGAATTCACATGTTTAAATCGATAAAATCTACCTTGATATTTATAAATGGTCGATAGTGTTAGAAGATAAAGGTTACAAATGGAGAATTAAAGAATCCGCATAATACATTTAAAGAAGAAAAAAAAAAGAATATATAAACTAAGTTACAGCTGGTCATGTTTTAATGCCCTGCTAAAACAGAATACGTCAATCTCACAAACGTGTAAACTGATCTACTCACAACATTATCAATGAGTGCGATCTGGTGAACAGCTTGAAATGGTATTATTATCTCGCCCAGACGAGCGCTTTATTGTTAGACAGAGCGACCAATATGCGCAAACAGCGCGTGCATATATACATAAATTTACATGTATTACGGTTAACCCAATCCACCAACTTAGGTTATGACATTATATCTTGTACTTAAGTAATTTTCATTTAGCAAGCTTCACATACATGTATCTCCCATCAGAAGGGTCCTGGCCGCCCACGTAAAACCCCTTTTTTTAAAGAGGAACCGTGCATCCGTGGCATGCGCGAAACAACCAGTGTTTCTCAGAATACCCCTAGGGAAATATGGCTGTCGGAACTCAACCTAGTTTAATGTGTGAAGCAATATAACTTTCAAATAATCGAATAGCATTCTGTGTAAGCAGTCTAACGAGCGAAGTCTAGCGTGGAACTGACAAACACGCCCTATAACTACCTTATATATACTCATACCCGAGCGCACATCCCGTGCAGCACATCCCGTGCAACTACAATACACAATAACCCTTTGTGTGTTTACCGTGTTAAGACAAGCATTCTCTGCTTTACTACGTACCACAGAGAATTTGTAAGTCTGAACACCTTCTCAAATACAAAACAACACCTTCTTTGCAACGGCCCAGACGAGCGCTTGAACGCTACAAATTATAGTGCACTGAATGCTATTCGAATTCTAAAATCAAAGAACAATATTACAATTTTAACTGTTTTGTGACAAATAATTTCTTTTCTACAGAATCTTCAATATACCCATCCTTCGCTATGTCCGTTTTCCAACGCCCGTGACGCTTTAAACAACGATCAGAAACGCCACTGGCGTTAGCTGCAGCAGTAGCGCCACTGGCTCTCAGGGAATGAGTTCCTAGATGCAAATCTGGAGCAACTAATTTCAACCGAGAGACAATACATACTCTAGAACGAGAATAACTCAGCTTTTTGTTCCGTTTTAAAAGAAAGCACTTTGACCCGGATCTACAAGCCGCCCGAAAAAGATATAATTCGGAATCAACAGGCATTCCTGAGCACTGTAAATACCTTTTCAACATTGCAATCGGACAAGCGCTAGTTTCACCTTTTGCGATAAATACTTCTCTACCAGACCTATATACATCTGTTTTACTTTTCTTAACATACAAAACCAAATGATCCGTACTAAATCGTAGATCGCAACATCTTAAATCTACGATTTCGTTAAACCGTAAAAACCCAGCAAATCCTAATACAATCATAGATAAGCCCCGCAAAACGATGATGTCTCGTGACTCTAAATACATACTGCAAAGTTCAATCAAGTTCTGTGTGCTTATAACGTCCTTCTTTACTATGGGTTTGGAATTCAAACGTTTGGCACTTTCAACTAACATTAACACAGTTGAGTTTATCGTTGGATCGGGGTAATCGTTCATTCGATGAAGCCACTTGATAGCGTAAAGAGATGATGAAATCACTTTATCCGATTTTCCTGCATCGATCATTTGTGATAAATACATTGCGACGTGAATGGAGCACGCTGGCCTCGAAGAAATACCTTTTTTCTCACAGAAATCGTCAAACGCTCTGATTTGATAGCAGTATTTGGTCACAGTAGTATCAGCCCTTGCCGACACCATTTGTATAGCCATTGTGTCTATAATCCGATCTTGATCGACAATATGTACATCAGCCTCATCAAATTTACGTTTCAAAGACGCTCTTATGCCAATACCTGTTAAAAAGAATTATTTATCAAACACCATAAAACGTAAATAACATCTTTTCCCTTATTGGTTTTCTTCAAAAACGCAATGTAATGCAACCATGCTGAATGATAAAACATTCTCACCGAACATTCCATTGTTTCCTTTGCCTTTGCACACAGCGCCTGATTTTGGCAATTCAAGTGCACCTTTTACAAAATATTTATATTCGTTTTGCAAATCAGTAATAAACGGCCAAAATGGTGCAGACTGCCATTTTGGAATTATCAAAGTACCTCGAGCATTTTCCGATGCTAATTTCCTCAGACAGCTCATTATATGCTTTGGAGGCGGAACTAACCAATTCAGTTCACCGCGCCAAGTCTGATCAAATGCGTCTATAGCTTCCGTGCCAGGTACCCACCACCTAGAGTTAAACCTCCTACATTTATTATTATAATGTGTTGAAAACCTATCTACATCATGAGGACCCCACATTTTATCCAATTTTCTATAAATATCTTCAGAAATGGACCAATCATCACTATCCTGACACCTACTCAAATGATCTGCAAGAAGGTTATCACCCCTTGGGATCCAGACAGAGTTAAATGTGATCCTGTTCTGCTCACAAACTGAATTTATCGCTAATGATAAGTTATGGAGCTCATTAACTCTGCTACCAGCGTGTAAAATACGCTCAACATTTTGATTATCTGAAAATATCTTAATATGACGATTTTTCAATATCTTCAAATTACTCATAACAACCCGATGTACAGCTTCTAGCTCCCTCCATGTGGAACTTTTGAGCGACTCATCACTCGTCCATGATCCGAATATTTCGGAATTGGAAAGATGGCTTCCAATATTTAGATCGCTTACCGAACAAACATCCCTATCCTTAATTAACAAACCATTTCTATCATGCATGGGATGAATTTTACATATCTCATGCCAACCACAGTAATTAAGATATCTCTCTTCCGGGAGATAATTTTCACATCCCGGATCTACAAGACAACTCTCTCCCCGGAGTTTTGATCCCCCAATGAATCGACCATCAATATTGATCACATTTTCCGATAAACAATAACAACTCTCTTCCGGGAGTTTTACGAATCCGCCAACACGCGAAATACTAGTATCTATCGATCTATCAAAACCGACTTGCGCACTCGCTTCCGGGAGTCGCCCATCATTAAATATATAACGATCAAAGGAATTACCTCTGTCCACCACTAACTCGCAATTACCGGGAATTTGAGACGCGCGGCTCCCTTGCTCCTTAACAACGGTATTTTCTACCGGTGCGGATTCCGATCCGTCTCCTGACAAACATGCGTTACACATTTCAACAAATCCACCATAACCATGGGAACTTGCGTCAGCAAAAACGTTTGCTTTTACGACCGGATGTTGCCAATACAAACATCCCAAATCATTGAGACGTCTGGCGTTTATACGCCAATAATTCAATTCTCCTATAGCCTCCTTATTCACCTGAACAGGTGACTTCCAACTACAGCGATACATAATCCAAATATACAAGTTTCTAGTATGCAAACTAACGCGTTTACCAAGTACACTCTGCAGTGATATAATTTGACCGATAACCGAAGCTAGTGCCTTTACATGCACGGTTTTGAATTTATCATTCCTCACATCATACAAAACGGAGTCAATTTGAGTCTCCAACCGCTTAATTCTTTCTTCCGTTAACCTCAAAATATTGTCTTCAAAATTAAAAACATGACCCAACCAAATAGCTATCCTTCTCGGCAACCAATCGCATTTATCTTCTGCCAAAAGAAAACCGAATTCAACTAATGAACTCCTGACCAACTTGCTATGTCTTAAAGCAAGATCGAAATCCGTGTGACCACCTATACCGTCATCGAGAAACATAACAATATCAATGCACAACGATCTCCAATATTTCAGTAGCTGTCTGAGTACTTTGGTGAATATGTGTCCGGCTGTAGACAAACCGAAAGGAAGGCAATTAAAAACATAATAACGGTCAATTCCTTCGTCGGACCATGAAAACCCCAAATACGTTCTGTGGCATGAACAAATATCAATGTGATGATAAGCGCTTTTCAAATCGAATGTAAATACATAACTGAAAGGCTGAAAAATCGATTTTGCAACTTTAACGTCCTCAAATTTGACCTTAAACAAGTGTAAGCATGGATTAATATGTCTACAGTCAAGAACTAATCTAGGCTTGCCAGACCTACCGTATGCAACCGTTAATGGGTTGACTATCAATGGTTGTTCTTGAACAACTGAAATAATACCCTTTTCTACTAAACGGCCAATTTCGGACTTTACATAAATCGGATTATCCCTGGCGGATCTATTATTATTTAACTGAACTGTCACCGGAGTCTCGGCCAACGGTAACTTATAACCGTTATAAATGACATCCAAAATGTAAGCATTATTGGTATAAGCTTCCCATTTGCTATAGCTCTGTTTGAGTTTACCAACAGGTGACAAAACGCTTAATCCGGTTAGCTCTAAATGTTTACCCGAGTCGATAGTACCTCCCTTTTTCAAACCATTATAATTTGAACTAGCATTATCATCTAAACCAGTACATGATCCTTTGTCCTCAATGTTGAAAGACTGATTTATTAAGTCAACACTTGCCCCCTTTTTAACAATGTTTAAAATCGGACTCTCTATAGTCTCATTTTCACTTATGCTCGAATATTCAATTGTTTCCTTTTCCTCATTGTATTTTCCCGGATTTTGGCCACCTGATTTAAACTTGATATTCGAACCGGCTCCATGCCCCATTTCTATGCAATTAATGTTAACAATTTTTGTTATACCCTTTTCCGCAAAACATAATTGCTTTCTATTGGTATTCGTTTTACCTAAAGCCTTCGAAAGGCGGCCAACAATAAAACTACTTATCTTGTTATTGTAATTCTGGAGTGAGCATTCATTCTTCCAGTGCCCCGCCTTTCCGCAGATAAAACATAAACCTGGTTTCTTCACCGAACCCCCATGAGAATACGTCTGTCCCGTTCCTTGAGAGGGTAATGAGTCCCCCCTAGGCTGTCCCCGTCCGTAAGGAGTTGACCTTGACCTGCCTCTCTTTGTCTTTTCCCCTTTAGCCTTTCTCGAAGCCCGATATTCTGCCTTATGAATACGCTTCTCATCCTCGCTGTCACTTGCTATAGGGTTGCTCTCATATTCTGCAACCATTCGCCATCCCAATTCGGAGGTATCAGCAAGCTGAATTAATTTCTGACGCCGCTTTAGTATATCTTTTGCTGCAATGAAAAAGAAAAATGCAACGAGAATAGCCCGTGCTTCCTTTGCTACTTTAATAAACAAGAATTTAAGAATACCATTAAACTCGAAAACCTTTACATTTAAAACTTGCTATCATTTGTTTCCTTCAATAATATCATTTTTAGCCTCCGTAATCCTCTGGGAATCCATATTTAACTCGGCATGTTCCAACCTGGCAATAACCTTGGAATTCTGTTTAAATTGCTCCTCGTTACTTTTACGCTTGAATTTCGGAGCGTCTAGAGAAGAAATACTACTAGAAGAGGCAGAAGAGCTTGGATAACTTATCTTGTCTATAAGTCCACCTATTTCCCGCAACAAGTTGCCATGTGACTCCTGAATAACGTCTTTTACTCGGTTGTTCACCAAGGCGTTGATATCTTCTTCATCCATGTTGTCTCTGTGTAAGCAGTCTAACGAGCGAAGTCTAGCGTGGAACTGACAAACACGCCCTATAACTACCTTATATATACTCATACCCGAGCGCACATCCCGTGCAGCACATCCCGTGCAACTACAATACACAATAACCCTTTGTGTGTTTACCGTGTTAAGACAAGCATTCTCTGCTTTACTACGTACCACAGAGAATTTGTAATACCCGTTTTTCTTCTGTCGAACCAGGTTATTTTTTTCTGCGCATTACCATTAACGTCACTTTTTATTTCTTCACATTAACATTACGTCACTTTTTATTTCTGCGCATAAACATAAAAGTCACTCTTGGTGTATGCGCATTGACATAAACTCTTGAACTTAGCATTTGGTTAACATAGTGCGAATCGTGCACGTATCGTCTTTTCTAAAATGGACAGAGACTTTGATTATGAATCGAGATTTTAATAAGCCTCAAAATAACACACGCAATAAATACAAAATCGATTACCGAAACTCATGTCATACACAACTAAACAGTTAATAAACGTACATATTAATTGAAGAACCAAGGTAGGTTATGAGAGAATTCACATGTTTAAATCGATAAAATCTACCTTGATATTTATAAATGGTCGATAGTGTTAGAAGATAAAGGTTACAAATGGAGAATTAAAGAATCCGCATAATACTTTTAAAGAAGAAAAAAAAAAGAATATATAAACTAAGTTACAGCTGGTCATGTTTTAATGCCCTGCTAAAACAGAATACGTCAATCTCACAAACGTGTAAACTGATCTACTCACAACATTATCAATGAGTGCGATCTGGTGAACAGCTTGAAATGGTATTATCAAATTAGCGAGATTTAATCTTCACAAGTGAAATCCTGACATGCCTATTAGAGAACGTCTGTCAGTAACTGTGATCCTGACTCGAGTATAAAATGGAAGCTTAATAATCAAACTCTGGGAGGATCTCCTGGAATACCTTTCAGAGACAATCTGCACGTAACGGTAATCCAGATTCCGTTTAAAAATGGAAACTTAATCGGAGTATGTGACCTCCCCAGAGACCTTACAGAGACAATCTGTGCGCAACGGTAATCCTGATTCGGCTTAAAATGGAAGCTTAATCGGAGTATGTGTTCTCCTCATATGCCTATCAGAGACAGCATATAAGTAACGGTGATCCTGATTCGACTTAAAATGAAAGCTTAATCAAAGTATGTGACCTCCTCATATGCCTATCAGAGACAGCATATAAGTAACGGTGATCCTGATTCGGTCTAAAATGGAAACTTATCGTAGTATATGACCTCAGAGACAATTTGTACGTAACGGTGATCCTGATTCGACTTAAAATGGTAGCTTAATCGGAGTATGAGACCTTTTAAAAACATGTGGCAAATGGAGAAATTCCTCTTACTTCCTCTTACTTCCTCTCTTTAGCCACAGTGTTTACATCTCCTCTGAGTAATTACATTTTCATTACAAGAGGTTTTCGATATTTGTGCCCCGAAGTTTTTAAAGTGTTTTATGAATGTTTTGAAATCCGTACGAACTGAATCATTAACGATGAGGATTATTTCTTTTCTTTTAAGATTTTGCCATCAGTAGTATACATGTAGTTGAATATGGCGACAACGTCACCCTGTCTTGTGATATTAGTGCGATTGAATATCCTCAATGGCTGGGTCCTACTGATGATTTACCCGGTAATTCAAGAATACTTGATGATATTGGAGAGAAATCCAGCAGACTGAGTTGGGACCCCGTGAACAACAAGAGTCTGATTGTTCATAACGTGACAAAGAAGGACAGTGGCTTGTACTTGAGTTTTGGTAATAACTACCGTATTTTAGACATACACAATGTTTACGTACGTGGTAAGTAAGGGAAGCCCTGGAGACACATCTTAAACGGTACCCGCAAACGATAAACTTGAATATGAATTGTTCATATTCTAACAAAGCCCATTTTGACGCCTCTGTCGTAGAGATATTTTAATAACATTTTGGCAAAAGGAAAAATCGCTCGTGATGAGCAATTTCCCTATTTTGCCAGAATGTTTTAAATTTTTTGAGTAACTTCATTTCATTTCAAGAGGTTTTCTATATTTGTGTCAAGAAGTTTTTAAAGTGTTGCTGTGACTACTATCAAATACATATTAATTAGGCCATACCAACTGAATCATTAAGGATGCTGATTATAAATTTAATATCCAGATATTTCTTCTCTTGTAAAGTGTTTCACTCGGTGTTATACATGTAGTTCAAGGAGGCAACAATGTTACCCTGTCTTGTGTTACTAGCTTGAATAAATACCCTTATTGCATGGGTCCTCCGAATTATGTTTTGTACAATTTTCTCGGTGGTTCAAGAATAAACGATGATATTGGAGAGAAATCCAACAGACTGAGTTCGGACCCGTCGAACAACAAGAGCTTGAGTATTCATAATGTAATTAGGAATGACAGAGACGTAACCTTATGTCATGATCTAGTCGGTTTTGTGAGTCACAATAATCCGTAATTGGTAAGTATGGAAGCCATGGGGTACATATTAAATGCATTCCCCCACACGTTAAACTTGAATATAAATTGTACATATTATTACAAAACTTTGGAGGTTTTGCATGTTAATATGTCTTGATTTTCAAAACTTATGTTGTGGGTACTCTCAGTGAGATTAATATTTTGGGTATCCACAACATAAGATTTTGTTAAATAACAAGAGAGATATTGTGGAGGAAAGACCAGTTTACTCCTCCTTATCTAGTCTTCTGATTCTAAACTTTAAAAAGATGAAATCTGTGTATATATGTCTATCAAATTCAAAAAGTCAGCAAAACACTTTATATCTAAAAAACTATTTAATTATCAAATTTTCGATCACTTGGTCTTTATCAAGAAATATTATATTTTCTTAACCCAATACATCATGACTTTCTCCTTGGAAACAAAACACTAGATAATGTGAAGATAACTTGCGTTTTGCTAATGCAAACGTAACTTATTATTCAGTATATATATACCGTTTATATCGGACGTTCAATGTATCAGTACTGTAACCATACCAAAGGGGGATCAAGTATTTTTAACGCAGTCGTGACTAAACTCACTCAGTCGGGCTTCGTTCGTTCGTTCGAATTCCAATGAGACATAGTTGTCATTTTAGTTTTTTCCAATTTTCTCATGAATTCTTAAAAAAGGACAAAAATCTGAAAATGTTCTGCTTAATTTTAAAAAGCTTAAGTGATACGTATTTTTCTTTCTTTTAAAGAAAAACCTACACTTAACAAAGGTAGAGTTCTACTTTTTTAAACTTCTTTCAACAATTGTTCAGTTTATTTCACAGCGTTTCTAGGGTAAGTTATACATACTTCTAGTTCATTATCCTAACAGCAGCGAATCAGTCGTTGTGCCAACATAGCAGTGTTGAGTGTCAATAAGGCAAAGCAGTTAATACCATTTTAAAAGTATATTGTAAGACCCGGCCGCTGCTTGTACCCACGACGTCCCGCACACAAGATGAACGCTCAACCACTACATCACCGAAACAAGACACTTTAATTAACACTAAAAAAGAATGTTCTGGTAGTGTACGTCGAAGATAATATAGAAGCACATGTGTATAGTTACACGAGTATTTTATGCATGCTGTGTTATGTCGATCTTATTTTACTTATTCATTCAGTTAGACCTGAAAAACCGGAAATATGCAATAAAGAAATCCTAGATGAAGGAACTGAAGTCATTAGAGGAACAATGGAACAACAGTTTAAGCTTACATGTACATCTACTGGGGGATTCCCTAAACCTAAACTAGAATGGTTCCGAGACAACAACCAAACACAAAGTTTAAACTCCAATGAGACGTATGAAATAGATGCCGATGGTAACTACATTGTTGAACAGATATATACATTCACACCGACTAGACAAGACGATGGGGCCTTGTATTTATGTCAATCCTCATTTGATTCTTCACAACAGTTTTATCAAACGGATGAAGTAAAACTATTTTTAAATCGTAAGTAATATTTTACCGTGAGTTAGTCCATGTAAATTGTAATTGATCGTAGCTTGAGACTGTGAATATAATATTTTTACATTAAACTTGAATCTAAATTGTCCATATTTTTACAAAACTCTAGATTAAGGATGTTTTGTATGTTCTTTAATCCTTACTTGACTTCCAAAACCTATGTTGTGGGTACTCCCAATGAGAAAATTATTTTGAGTACCAACAACAAAAGGTTTTATTGAGGAGAGAAATATTGAGACGTAACATAACTATGTGTGCTAAAGTCGGATAGACGATGCAAAACACAATATATTATATACATGTACATGTGTATTTTCCGGGATTAAAATTCCGTACTTGACTAGGTCAATTACGGTACCGAATATGATGTGACATCATTTAACTATGATTTCACTTCTTTCGAAATACTGCAGTGAGGCATGATTCACACGACTTTTAATGAATATTATTGTATGTGTACAGCCTGTAGTTTCGTTATTGAAATAAATAGAAATCGTCATATTTTGTTTTATGTTTCTAGGTATATAAAAACAGGGATAGTATGTTACACTAGCGATAACTTGCTATGTAGTGTCTTCTCGGATCAGAGAACAATTGACATCTCTCTCGACATTCGGTCTCGTGAAATATTAATTTTGACACGCACCTCGTAGTACAAAACGAAGCCAGGTATCGCTACTGCAACAGAATAGTCTCTATATCACGAAGTGCGTTATATTTTGTAGTAAAACCAATGTCGCTGTCAATTACAACACATGCTGTGGTAGAAGGAATTTCAGGAAAGGCTGCAGTGTGCTCGGCAAGTCAATACAGACCAAACACTGCTGTATTGTGGTTACAGATAGATGATGATAATATTACCAGCGTTCCAGACATAACGTTAACACAGAATGTTACAACTCAAACGTTCACCATCGTAGCAATGTTAAAACTCATATTGAATCGAGAAAATAATGGTCAAAGAGTGTCGTGCCTTATTGCACATGATACTCTGCATACGCCACAGATTGCCACCGATACCATACACGTTTACTGTAAGTTCATTGTTATGTTATGTTTCATGCCTTTGTTCATTACAATGATAGATTGCCTGTTTTGATTAATGGTATGAAATGCCACTGTAAAACATATGGTCAAACACTGTACAAACAGGTGATCCGTTATTGTTAAATAAGAATATAATGCTGTTAGTAAAACGTAGACACGTCTAGCGCTGGACGTGTCAGTAATTTGAAACAGATATTTTGTTTAGAAATAAACTGCCAAAACTCATACAATATTGATTTGAGTTATCCGGGTTTATATCAATGACACATTGAGACAGATGTATAGTACCCTCTACTAGTGTTTAAACCAACTATAACTAATATAATCGGATCTCATTTCTCGTAGTGGCACAACATCATAGGCAAAATTGATTAACTTTATCATCGTCTGTTATATCATGTGCCTCTCATTACGAGTAAAACAAAAATGAACAATTCCAGATGCACCCGATGTAACAGTATCCACTACCAATGTGACCGTTCTCGATACAGCTGTACTTACATGCAATCCATCGGGATTACCTGCAATATATACATATTCAGATTGGAGACACAGCTGGCCAGGTCACGGGACAGTAACGCAGAATGACACGTTAGGGAATAACCAAACATTAAGACTTACATCGCTAACATACGAGCATTCCGGTGTTTACCATTGTTCTTGCAGTAATGGGGTTAGTGGTAGTTTAAACCCTAATGCGGGATATGGGTCAACACTTCTGCAAGTAGGAAGTAAGTTTCCTTTGCACACATTTTCTTTAAATCTACGTAAGTCTAAGGCGTCCAATACTGCGATTGAATTCATACATTCTCTTCATTTCTTTAATTTGTATTTAAATTGTTCTACCCATTACATTACTTGAAGAAATCATATTTTGAACATGTAGACACATATATTTAATATCACCGCGAGAACATTTAAGTTACAAATGTACATATGGTTATAATGTACTTAATTGAAATAAAAAACCAGTTGTCATTTGCATTTTTAGAACCGTTTATATAAATGTACTATTTTATTTTCAGCATTTCCAATCATATTAACATCAAGTCCAATACAAACATTTACTGCAACTCGGACTGATACTAGCGCATCTATAACCTTTTATAGTAACCGACAAAACCACACGGTAGAATGCTCACGAAATTCAACAAGGTTTAATTGTGATTGGTCCTTGGAAGATGTTGATATATCGTTACCTGTATTTGATTCGATTGTACGAACAAAAGGATGGACTGCAAAGGTTATCTTGTCGATTCAAGACAATAATGATTTGGGGACGTTTACGGTTACAATAAGTAACGATGTTGGTGCATCAACGATAGATGTGAACGTCTTGAATTCAGGTTTGTGTTCGATACATGAATTCAAAAGAGAAAAATATAATCTCAGAGTTTGATCATACAGCGATATTATCTTAGTATACGAAACATACCAACTACATGAGCAAGTATGTGCTGTCTACGTATGTTGAATTGTTTACTCCCTGTGTCAATATCATGTGTCATATTTCAATGACACATAGGCTCACGGGCCGGGGTGTTTTTTTTTTTATTTTTATTATTCTTTTTTGTTATGTTTTTTTTATACACATGTTATTATAATAATATTATATTATTTATATAAGTATACATGCCCTACATGTTTGATTTCATTTAAAAGATAAGTTGTTCATGGTATGAGGTGATGAACCGTGCTACAAGCCAGGACATTAATGACTGGTTTCACTGATAATCGGTTTTAACACGTATGAAGAGGTCAAGATGCAATTACTATTACAGTGTGATTTGTCTCAGGCAGTCGCCAAGGGGAAAGTCAAAACATGACTAATGAATACAGGTTGCTGCTTAACCAAAAGTCAATTAAACAACAAATTGATTTGGTTAATCCTACAAGTGGGCTGGTTAACAGAGGTGACTGCTAACACAAGTATAACTATGCTACTAGTAGTAGTAGTAGTAGTATAGTAGTAGTAGTAGTTGTAGTAGTAGTAATAGTAGTAGTAGTAGTAGTAGTAGTAGTAGTAGTAGTAGTAGTAGTTGTAGTATTATTGTAAGTGTTCGCTTGTTTGTTCCTTTATATGAATATGTGTATGTACTTATGCCGCATATATTCATAAGTATACACATGTATATATGTTTGTAAATAGTAAAACTTGCAGACATGAGGGGACTTACATAGACATTATCTGCTGTCTTATTTATTGATATAATAAATATATATTATATTATTTATTATTATCATTATTATTATTATTATTATTATTATTATTATTATTACAGAAGCCATACAACCAGAACAAACGTCAAATGTTGCATTACTTTATGGGGTAGTTGGTGGTGTTGTAGCATTTATAGTCTGCACCATAATTGTTGTGGTTGTGGTATTTAAAAGACGATCTACAGGTAATTATCTTTGATATTTACTAAGAATCAAAGTACTGACAGTACTGATGGGAGCGGTGTATTTTTTTTAAAATGTTTGCAACCTCTCAGGAAAACCGGAGATCACCTAGATTGTTCAACGCCCATATGGATTAATGGATTCAGTCCTTGTCATGCGACTTGTATATCTTGTTAAGGATATATATGTTTTAACTGCACATAGTTGATTCTGTTATGATACACCTTAGATATTAAGGATTTTGGAATATATGTCTTGGTGTACAAATATGTTTTTATGAAACACATTAACAAATATTTTAGTTAGTTCATTTAAATAGTTTACACTACAACCTCGGAACGTATGGTGAGTTGAAAACGATTACACTCTCTCTGTCCTTAACATTATAGATAACACTCACACCCACACGTATAAAATATATTATATATATAGTTTTTATTCACAATTATTCAAAAGTTAATAATTATAAGACAATGAAAACTGAACATATCAAATTAAAAACTGTAGAATTGTGTAACTAATAAATTCACACCAAAATAATTTCATCGTAAATATTCATTACTAGTATTTTTTTGTTCAATTTATTTTCCGAATTGTTCACAGTCTCTCTAGTTTACATGGAATGTGTTTTCTTTTCTGGTTTTCATCTTTAGTGAATGCGTGAGTGCATGTTCAAATATTACATGCTATTTTGGCAATAAACATGTTTAAACTATACAATAAGTTAACCTGATACAGGCTCACTTTTTCCTCTTTGACGAAAATCTCAATTTAATTTTGCAGAATACATCCGACGGAATACATCCTTGCACAGGTAAGATTGTTGTGCTGAGTCATTTTCTTACACATTTAAAGTCACCAATAACTTTTTCAGCATAGATAGCACATTCCGTCACGATGAGATATAGTAAACACATTGGCAGACGAATAGATAAGCGAACTGGCCGCCGGGATATAATTGAAATATCAACCGATTAATTTTGAAAATATTCAATATCGGTATATTGGTAATAACCGATGTGTTTTATGCGCATACACCATAAACTGTAAAACGTGACATTTAATAAGATGTTCAGTCTTATCTAAATCTAAAATTGTAGCTATATTTTTATAATCAAGGATTTATTCATTATATATGAATGCTTTATTACAAGCAACAAACGACGTTGTTAGTAGTAATTACTCAGATCCAAATACTAGTAAGAGTGAACCAGTGTCCAGGTATTTTTGTATCGAAATCCTCCAGGCCTCCCATGTCCGCATTGTAAAACAGAATGTGTATTGAAACAGACACGGTATTTATCAGTGTTCGTCATATTTCAAATATCAGTATATGATTGGTTTGAATTCTGTTTACTTCGCTTTAACAGTATGCTAGTTAACAAACGCCGTTTCCTACGTCATTTACAAGTACTACCGGTTGTATTTATTCGGACACCGATGGTTTAGTCGGCATGTTATCACCGCAAGTCTGAGCTCCGGAGGGATTCCATTACTCCCATCTTTTTTGTATTACCCGACCGAGGATTATACCCTAATCTTCCGCCCTTAAGTCAGACAGTCTAAGCTCACCTCTGTAAATCTTCGAATTAATATGACGCCGCTAAGACCTTCTGCACATAATCTGAGAGTCGTAAAAGGCATATGCTCGAACTCGCAGATGCCCTACTATGAAATATACTGTCAATGTTGTAACACAAACGATATTGAATATGTTTAGCAATTCCTGTTGTCATGTCCTGTATACTTTGACGCCAGAAAGAATACTAATTAAACCTTTTGTTTAAGCCCACGTGTCTGTATATTGTGTATATATATTTATGTTTGTTAATGACTATATACTTCGTTTACATCATAAATAAACGTTCTGTTGTTTTCTGTTCTGTTTTGATATAATATAGGTAATGTTAAGTTGATTGAAAGAAAATGGATTCTTCGTGTATAAGGTCAAATTCAATTTCTGTAAAGAAATTCTGTCATTCATGTTCTTGGGAGATGGCTAGGTGTACTTACTTATTTCAGGGACAATATCCAATCACATGAGCCTGCTAACCCTACATCAGGTATTGTCTTGGAAAATAGCGATTATGGAAAGATGTCGAATGGTTTGTATACAACTCTACCATATTTACTATAGAAATATTTGCCAGGTGCACAATCATTGTTCATACCAGAGTGTATGTCAAAACCCATATGGTTGAAAATACAGGAAAGTCGAAACCCATATGATTGAAAGTACAGGGAAGTTCCTACACATATTATTGAAAAAACAGGGAAGTAAAAACCCATATGGTAGAAAATAAAGGGTACTCAAAACCCATATGGTTGAAAATACAGGGAAGTCAAAACCCATATGATTGAAAATACAGGGAAGTCAAACCTATATGGTTGAAAATACAGGGAAGTCAAAACTAATATGAATACAAATACAGGGTACTCAAACCCATATGATTGAAAATACAGGGAAGTCAAAACCCATATGATTGAAAATACAGGAAAGTCAAAACCCATATGGTTGAAAATACAGGGTAGTCAAAACCCATATGATTTAAAATACAGGGTAGTCTAAACGCATATGATTGAAAATGCTGGGAAGTTAAAACCCATGTGGTTGAAAAAACAGGGAAGTCAAAAACCATATGTTTGAAAACACAGGGAAGTCAAAACCCATATGATTGAAAATACAGGAAAGTCAAAACCCATATGGTTGAAAATACAGGGTAGTCAAAACCCATATGATTTAAAATACAGGGTAGTCTAAACGCATATGATTGAAAATGCTGGGAAGTTAAAACCCATGTGGTTGAAAAAACAGGGAAGTCAAAACCCATATGTTTGAAAACACAGGGTAGTCAAAACTCATATTATCAAATTTATAGGATATAGAAAACGATGGATTTTGCAGGTGTTCAGCTCCCACCCTTCATTGATTGGTAATATTCAGTCACAGGTGATGAATGAATTAAGGTTATAATTGCTTTATAAAGCTTGATTAATTATATTTACATGGTTGCTCTGTATCTTAAAGGGATATAACTTGTATAAAGAAAAGACGAAAAAAGTTAAATTGATAATTTTATTGTATCTCATTGTATCATTCAATACACAAAAATACATTATTATCACAAATATATAATTTATCATTAAGCACATTTGCAGCAATTACTGTATCATTATAACATTTACATTTGGTATGTAAAAATACCTGAAGGGACTTTCTTCCATTTACATATTGTGAACAAAGGCACAGAAGTCTTATTTGATATACAAGTATTTTGGGGAACCCAGTCGACACTTTGTTATATTATATACAAACAGTATTGTAATAGTTCGAAAGATTGCAAATAAATCATACAAGAACAATTTGTTTTGAGTTACAAACTACAATAATAGTTGATGTAGATATTCAATTATTTAAAGCAGTAAACAAAAGACATATTAAGATAGTACATATTAGTATCATGGTAATTACGATAAACACAATCAAAGGTTGTGACAACAGATTAAAGAAACCTAAATGTTATTGTTTTCATATATAGAAGATCTGACATGAGTTGTCATTTCATATAAAGTTTTATTGAACGAGTTCAAGAATTTTTTATCACAAGACGAAACACACAAAAAATCGTTCTTTCACTTTTAGAAAATAGACCCAACATGTAATACTTAATAAACTGTTAACTAATCATACAACAACATATTTTTATGACCTATAATGGATCCTTTACCTCGTCCATCTAACGTGACGTTTGTGTTTACCGGATACACGTTCTCAGCCATTGTGTTTACATTCGCGGATGAATACAACAATAGTGATTCGGTCATGTTATATTACACATCTGACATATAAAGAAATACTTAATGGGTATATTAGATCGGATACAAGCATTGCCATGTGATAAAAAGAAATTATCATTTACAAGCATATAACTTTTAATCATAATACAATCACTTCAGACTGCTAGACCTACATCAGGTATTGTCTTGATTATTTATTCAGTCTCTTCTACTTTATATTTATGCCAATATTGTTTTATTTCGCATTTAACTTAATGATTTATCATTCAAAGAACGTTTCCCCTCCCCCATTCACCCCCCCCCCCCTCACACACACACACAAACACTAACACTATTCTATTTGTGTTTCTGTTTTCTTCCAGACCTTGAATTGGAGCCATTATACGGTGAATTAGAGGTACTAAAGGAAAATGCCGATTATGGAAAGATGTCGTCTGGTTTGTATATAACTATAACATATTTACTATAGAAATATATGTCAGGTGCACACTCACTGTTCATATCAGATTGTATGTCAAAACCTATATGGTTGAAAATACAGAGTAGTCAACGACCATATGATTGAAAGAACAGGGAAGTTCAAACCCATATGATTGAAAATGCAGGGAAGTCAAATCCTATATGGTTGAAAATACTGGGAAGTCAAAACCCATATGATTAAAAATACAGGGTGTTCAAAACCCATATCGTTGAAAATACAGGGAAGTCAACACCAATATGATTGAAAATACAGGGGACTCATAACCAATATGATTGAAAATACAGGATAGTCAAAACTCATATGGTTGAAAATACAGGGAAGTAAAAACCCTTATGATTAAAAATACATAGTAGTCAAAACCAATATTGTTGAAAAAGCAGGGTAGTCAAAACCCATATGGTTAAAACAAAAAAGAGAAGTCAAAACCCATATGATTTGAAAATACAGGGATGACCAAACCCATATGATTGAAAATTCAGGGAAGTCCAAACCCATATGGTTGAAAATACAGGGAAGTCAAAACGCAAATGATTGAAAATACAGGCTGGTTAAAACTCATATTGTTGAAAAAAGGGTAGTAAAAACCCATATGATTGAAAATACTGGCTGGTCAAAATCAATATGGTTGAAAATATAGTGTAATCAAAACACATATGATTGAAAATACAGGGAAGTCAAAACCCATATGGTAAAAAAAAAGAGAAGTAAAAACCCATATGATTTGGAAATACAAGGAATTCAAAACCCATATGATTGAAATTACAGGGAAGTCAAAACCCATATGGTTGAAAATACACGGAAGTCAAATCGCAAATGATTGAAAATACAGGCTGGACAAAACTCATATGGTTGAAAACAGGGTAGTAAAAACCCATATGTTTGAAAATACAGGGTAGTCAAAATCAATACTGTTGAAAATATAGGGTAGTCAAAACCCATATGCTTTAGAAGTCAAATCCTATATGGTTGAACATACTGGGAAGTTAAAACCCATATGATTGAAAATACAGGGTGTTCAAAACCAATATCGTTGAAAATACAGAGAATTCAACACCAATATGATTGAAATTAGAGGATACTCATAACCAATATGATTGAAAATACAGGGTATTCAAAACCCATATGATTGAAAATACAGGGAAGTCAAAACCCATATGGTTAAACAAAAACAGAGAAGTCAAAACCCATATTATTTGAAAATATAGGGATGACCAAACCCCTATGGGTGAAAATACAGGAAAGTCAAAACCCATATGATTGAAAATACAGGAAAGTCAAAACCCATATCGTTGAAAATACAGGGTAGTCAAACCCATATGGGTGAAAATACAGGGAAGTTAAAACCGAAATGATTGAAAATATAGGGTAGTCAAAACCGATATGGTAGATAATACACGGTACTCAAAACCAATATGATTGAAAATACAGGGTACTCAAAACCCAAATTCCCGTACTATACGTATTCATCCCCTTTTGTGTTTATGAGGAATTGTGGTAAACAAATTAGTATCAAACCAATATACGCTGTTCATTCCTCTGGAATGCAACATGGTTATCGAGCAGTTAATATGGATCTCGATAAAAACAAGCAGCAACCGAACTTTCAGAATTTCTGTTAATTCATATTTTACCAAGACACTTAAATAATACCAATTTATTTCAGGGAGTGAGTCAATGATTTCGAAGGACAAAGTGGACGAAAACCTCGAATTGAAGGAATGAGTTGTAGTGACATTAAGTTTTTATCAGAATTCATAAAATTTGCTAGTAATATATTTTGTTACTTCTGTACTATATTTTCATATTTGATTAATACAATGCAGTTTATCCATATATTTTTTCCAAACTATTACCCGTTTTTTTCAATAAGTAAAAGGTACCTTAATATGTAATAAGAAGTCTCTGTCATCATCTACAACAACAACAACAATTCTGCAATTTCGTTTGCTACATCACCATCTGCAGTTTTGTGATAGCAACCGCTTCTTTGAATGAAAATCCCTGAATAAATAAAGAATAAGTAAGATTGTTAATAAGTAACAATAGGTCTGTGTCAGAATCTTCAACAAGAGAAATAGCACAATTCATCTTGTCAACATCACCATCACCATGTTCAGATATAGGTCATATCCTGCAATAAACATCATCACAATGCCAAATTGTGCGACAATCTTGTTATCACTCCAGATATCGGATGTTTTGGTCCAGAAGATTTAAACGGTGTCATAATGTGTGTCTTAATTGTATCTAGGCCAAGCTCAAAACTGATTTATGTGAGATCAAGAACTAGGTCACAAGGTCAATTCGAAGAATAATCATGTTTATGATCTTCATGTGTCATTTTCATCTTTAGCATGTTAAAATTTTGTCAGAATAATTTCATTAATCGTATCTAGGCTAAGATCAAAATTTATTTAATAAAGGTCATGTCCTGTCATAAATTAAGTAACTTGGCCAAAATATAAGAACAATATTGTTAGCGCCCTAGAAACTGCATTGTAAGCTCCAGCAGCTTGAAACGTTATCAGAATGTTTGTCTGATGATATCTTGGATACGTTTGAAATTAAGGAATGTTAGTTTAAACAACTAGGTCACAAGATTTAATTGAATGAAAATTGTGTTAGCACTCTGGAGGCTGCATTTGAATATATAGTATGTTAAAACGTTGTCAGAAAAATTGCTTTGATGATACAGAGAGTTTACAAGTTTGAATATGGGTCATGACCATGTCATGTCCATGTCGGGTCAAACACCAGGTCACTTAACCATACTGAAGTAAACTAGTGTTAGCATTCTAAATGCCACATTTTTAAATTGTGCATGTTGAAACTTTATCATAATGTTTGACGTTATTATATCTAGGGTAAGTTTAAATATAGGTCATATTTAGTCAAAAACCAGGTTACTAGGCCAAATATGAGAAAAATCGTGCTAACAATCTAGAAACCGCTTCTTTGTTTCAGCGACTTGCAGTTTTGTCAGAACGTTTGTCTTTATAATATAGGTTAAGTTTGAATATGGGTCATGTGGGATCGAAAACTAGGTCTCAAAGCCAAATCAAAAGATCACTTGTTTATACTTTGAAAGCCGTGTTTTTAATTTGAGCATGATGGAACTTTGTCAGAATAAACGTTTTAATAATATTTAGGCTAGGTTTGAACATGGCCCTAGTCCAGTCAAAAGTAAGGTCAAAAGGTAAAATTGAAGGAAAATATTGTTAACACTCTAAATTTTCCTTACCTGACCACAAACAGAGTTATTGCAATTGACTATGTCGTTGGTATAACTCAGGTGAGTAATCCAGGGCTATCATGACCCTAAAGTTATAAGTAAATACTGTCAATATTGATCTCGTTTTTAGTGAGCGATTGAAGGCCTGATGGTCATCTTGGTTTCATAAGCATGCAATTACAGTGCTTTTGATGCCAGATATTATTTTTTCCATTTGAAATTATTATTTAATCATTATTTAATGTTGTAAATTGTTTATTCTCAATGTACACGGGTCATTATATGATTTAATAATTGATGTTATACTTTTTTGTTACTTTTGCTGTTAATTATATTTTGTTATTTACTTTGATTCATGCAGAATTCTGGTTTCCGTGGCATCTGAAAGAAGAAAAATGAAAACATTCTCCTGCTAAACCGGTTAACCGAATTCCAAATAAGTGTGTAGAAAAAGCATATTGGTTGGTCAACAAACATGGCCACCTGTGTTGTTTTGTCTTTCTGGCTTTAGTGAATACTTTAAAGGTCTCCTCTGAAAGTATATGGCCGACAAATAATTGAGTAGAAATGTTCCTTGGGTGACCCTCTATCAGATTCCTTCTAGCCATATTGATTGGTTGAAACAAATGGCGGCCAGGGGGGAGGGGGGGGGGTCTGTTTTACCGTATATGTCTATACTGAAAACACTAAAGTCTTCTCGTCTGAAAATAATTGATCGAAAATCATGGGTGTCAAAGGCGTTGCTCTTATGACATATATGGCTATAGTAAAAACTTTAATCATGTTATCAAACAGTATCTGGCTGATTTCCAAATATTCTTTTAGAAATGGTCCTTGACCCTCTCTCAGCTAACTTCAAGCCATGTTGATTTGTAAAACAACCAGAGCCTACAGACTGTTTTATCCTTTATACCTAGAGTGTAAGATTGAAATATTGAGAAAAATTAATGTCTAATTTTGAAATATTTACTGGTACATAAACTTTTATTTTTTGACCCTCTAAGTCATATAGATTTGACAAAAGACAGACAAAATAGGATGTGGGTTATTCGCCTCATGTACTTTTAATTTCTAGGGTTCTTTCACACTTAATAACCAGATGTTGTACGGTCTTAAAGCTATGAAAATTTTACTTACAAATCTTAAACGTTATAACACATCTCAAAAAGTAGCGCTACAGTTATTGATGCTTTTGTTACCCCTATACTTTATTGTGGTTGCGAAGTCTCTGGGTTAACAAATCCAATTAATCTGGAAAAACTACACTTACAATTTTGTAAAACGATTCTTGGGGTAAGACAGTCTACATGTAACCCGGCAGTGTACGGGGAACTAGATAGATATCCCCTTTATATTAATCGCTATGTAAGAATTTTAAAATATTGGTTTAAACTTATACATACTGATAACCTTATACTATCGTCAATTGCACAGGACGCCATGCTCGAAAATAATAATTGGTTCACTAAATTACTTTATATTTTAAGTAGCCATGGTTTTGCTTACGTTTGGAACAACCCCAGCTCAGTAAACGCTAAACGTTTTACTAATACATTTAAACAAACGTTAATCTATTGTCTATTGGTAATCGACGAATTCTTACAAAAATGGTATCATGATATTGAGACTATGCGCACACTTAATATATAATATATGCATTTAAAATCCGAGTTTGGTCTTGAAAACTATCTAAATTTAAGCATTTTTAGAAATTTACGCGTTTGTCTTAAAATAATTCGAACATCAGTCCATAAGTTACGAATGGATACCGATAGGTTTGCAGGTTAAGGGTATATCAACATGAATATTTGTGCACGTACTGCCAAATGGGTGAAATATAAGATGAATTCCATGTTATCCTACAACGTCCATATTATTTAGATCTTAGATTCAAATTTGTAAAAAAAAATATTGGAAAAATCCAAATATGTTTAAGTTAGAAGAGCTTTTAAAAACCAATAATAGAGCTGACCTTATCAACCAATTGATTACCCTTTATTTTCATAAACGCAACAATGATGTGATTTAATATATATATGTATTGTATATTTGTTCATATGTATAATTATCTTTCTTTACCAAACTATACAATATGGTCAATGATGAAATATAGATACGCATGTACATGGTATACTTTTGTTTCTGTACGTATTTGACAATGTTTGGAAATGATAGAATTTGGCAGAATGCTTATGTGTATGTAAATAAATTGATATGGGATTCCATTTGTCTTTTACTACATATTCATCTGCATGATATCGTTCGCGATTCCCCTTTAAAGCTACTAATGTGACAAGTCAGTTTGTCTTCCAAAACTATATTGGGACCATTCCTTCCATGATACACTCATATATATATATATATATATATATTTGTTATGGTATATTTGTAAATGATCATAAACTTTGTAAAGTTTTAGTCAATAAAATATATTCTGATTCTGATATTGTATTAGCTTACCTGACCGCTAAATAAGTTTTTGGTCATACTAATTTGACAAAAGACAGACAAAATAGGATGTGGGTTGTTTCGTTATTTTGCTATTTACAGTAGAGCTATACTGATCCTCTTGGTTCTCTTGTATTAGCTTACCTGACCGCTAAATGAGTTAGTGTGGTTGGCATGACAAATCTCATTGCATAACTCCGGAGAGAGATCTGGGGTCATCATGACCCTCTTGTTTTTGCAAATCGTTCTGTTAACCCTATTCCCACATACAATAAATCTGCTGCAGACGACTTGGAAACCATCAACCAACAACATGTCAACTCTTCCAACGTCCGAAAAGTTATTAAATGAAAATTAAATCATTGAGGCAAACTATGAATGTGCTTATCATGAGCAATAACTTCTTTAGTCACAATGTTTTCAAAAGTCGTCTGCTGCAGAGGAGTGTATGTTGCAAACGGTTCATTTTCTTTTGATAATTATTTTATCTGTCATAGAATGTAAATATTTATGGAAAATAAATATGTTTAAACAAAAGCCATATTGATTGAATTAAAAGCGTAGCTACCAGAGACTGGGGCTAGCTACTCTTTTAATATTTTTGGAAGTGATTATTTCGTTTGGCCATCAGAAAGGTTGTTTAGAATGCCTTGTGACAAATATACTGCTATGCTATTTCATTTACAGTGTCCATTTTTTGCCAGTTTTATTCCAGCTCTCATGCAAGTTTTCCTGATATTATCAGCTTCACATTTACTACTATATCACCAATCAGGTGATCGATTTAGGGTCATCTCTGTCCTCTTGTTTAGATCTCCCTTAATTATTAAAAAGAGGCTTTCGTGAAAAAACAAATTGTCAAACGGATCTCTCAAAAGTATAATCGAGCCGTCCCACGAGAAAACCAACATTGTGGACTCGGACATTGCCAACTTTCGAACAATCTGGTGTC
Source organism: Serripes groenlandicus (assembly GCA_031761405.1). Lineage (NCBI taxonomy): Eukaryota > Metazoa > Mollusca > Bivalvia > Cardiida > Cardiidae > Serripes > Serripes groenlandicus. The sequence goes on along the minus strand of JASEVX010000007.1, from coordinate 4,043,601 downwards.
TCGAAAGCTCTAATGGAGTTTTAAAGGGGAAACTATTTATTCCGAGCAGGTAAAGTTTAGATATAAAGAAAATAATTGTCTGATTTTGAAATACTAATTGGTACATTTCTTTAGTGACATTCTTAGTCATATTAATATAACAAAAGACTTAAAGAACCGAATGAGCGTTATTTTGCTTCGTTTAGTGAAGCGATACTGGGCTTCTTATATTAGTGTTCCTGACCGCAAATTGTTTTTGCCATGACAAATCACATTGCATAACTCAGTTTAGCGATCTGGGGCCATCATGGCCCTCTTGTTTTTTGTGAAATGTGCTGTTAACCCTTTTCCCACATACAACAATTCTGCTGCAGATGACTTGGAAAATATCAGGTAAAACAAGTGACCTTTTTAGCTAACATATGCACAAAGTGATAAATGTGAGCTATTTGGATCGCCTTTTGTCCGTTCTGCTTCGTAAACACAGAATTTCTTTAAACAACATTTCCTCCTGAACCACCGTATGGCTTTTGACTAAAGTTGGTAGGTATGATCATTGGATAACCTTCTTTCTAATCTGTTCAAAGAAATTAAACCCATGCACAACTCTTGTTGCCTTTGCAATCAAAAGTCGTTGTTTTTTTAACTTTGAAAATCGTCTTGTCTAAAACTGAAAGACAAGAGAGTTGATATTTGGTGTGCAGCAATGGCTAGTTGTCCTCTACAAAAAAATTTCCAATTATGCCCCCGTGGTTGTTTGTTTTACATAAAGATATGTAGTGAAAAACTTCTTGTCTGGAAGGTCTATAGCTAAAGATATTTAATGTGTAGCATTGTATACTGGTCTTCTACCAAGATCGTTCAAATTATAATCCTGAGTCAAAATTGGCCCCTCCCTTATGGGCTACCTGTTTTACATAGGGAACAATCTTATTATTAAATACAAACTGGTACATAAACAATTATTTAGTGACCTTCTAAGTCATATTAATTGACAAAAGACACACATCATATGGTTTTGTATTTTTCGCTATGTGGCAGTGGAGCTATACTGGTCCTCTTATGCCTCTTGTATTAGCTGACATTACCGTACAATTAGTTATTGTGGTTGGCATAAAAAAATCAAATAGGTGAGCGATCCATGCCAATCATGGCACTCTTGTTTACAGTTAATAAATAATGTTCAAAACGTTGAGGCAAAAGGATAAAGTGCTCATCAAACGTCGTCTGCTACAGAGGAGTGTAAGTGGGAAAGAGTTAATTTTATTACGAGATCTTAAGAATGATTAAACTTAGAACAATGTATTTTACGTGACCCACCATAAAGAACAATGTAATTTCAGTGAGTCATCGATATCGTCAAGTCTTTGTTTCGTTCATTTGCCACAAGGTTTCCAACTTTTTCAGTAATTTTACCTACAATTATAGAGATTATCCTTATTTTTAGTAGATATTTTCAAAGCTGTCTTCAGATTTGTTGTATGTGGGAAAGGGTTAACCCTTGCCTAAATGTATTTTAACTGTTTCCTTCTTGTAAATGCATTTTGACAGATCTGTGACAGATGACATTTGAAAACATTCTGGCAAAAGGTGAAATTGCTCACAATGTTTCAATAATCATAATTTTACATTGTAGAACATTTCTATATATTTGCATTGATTTTAAGCTCACTTGACCTCGTAGTGCTCAAGGTGAGTAATTGTGATCACATTGTGTCCGCCGTAAGTCGTGTGTCGTAAACAATTGCCTTGGTAACACTCTCCAGGCTGCATTTTGCATCTGATCTTGATGAATGTTTATCAGAACATTCGTCTCCATTAAATCTTGGAAAATTTCGAAACTAGGCAATTTGAAGTAAAAAACAAGGTCACTATGTCAAATTGAAAGAAAATCTTGTTAACACTCTGGATGCCTCATTTTTAATTTGAGCATGTTAAAACTTTTTCAGAATGTTTGTCTTGATGATATGTAAGCCAAGTTAGAATATGGGTTATGTCGAACAAACACATAGGTCACTAGGCCAAATTAAAGGAAAATCTTGTTAATATTCTATAGGCTGCAATTATTGCTTCAGCAGCTTAAAATTTTGTCAGAATGTTTGTCTTAATAATATCTAGGCCAAGGTCAAACATGGATCATATTTGGTTAAAAACTAGGTCACTTTGTAAACTTGTATGAAAATCGTGTTAACACTCGAGAGGATGCATTTTTAACTTGTAAATATTGAAACTTTGTCAGATTGCTTCTCTTGATGATATGTAGGCCAAGTTTGAAAATGTGACATGTTAGGTCAAAAAATAGGTCACAAACCCAAATTTAAGGAAGATCGTGTTAACACTCTAGAGGCCGCAATTTTTTATTCAACAGTTTGAGATTTTGTCAGTCTATGCCAAATTAAAGATAATCTTTTCAACACACTGGAGACTGCATTTTTAGCTCGACTATTCGAAGAATATGAGAGCTATACTACTCACCCTGGCGTCGGCGTCGGCATCCGCGTCACACCTTGGTTAAGACTTTGCATGCAAGTACTTAAATAATACATGTATTGCATTGAAACTTTCTACGACCCTACGTAACAATCACACCTATGTCGATTATTAGGTTAGATAACTCTATCCTGATTGTTATGCAAGTTATGGCCCTTTTAAAGTTTTGCGTGCAACTAAATTAAGAGTCCATATCCTTGATGCATTGCATTGAAACTGTATACAACCCTTCCCAGCTATCACACCTATGTGAACAATTTTAAAATATGATAACTCTATCTAGTATATACAAATGATGGCCCTTTTTTACCTAGAAAATAAGTTAAAGTTTTGCATACAACTACATAAAGAGTCCATAACCTATAGTATTTACTTGATGCATTGCTTTGAAACTTTATATAACCCTTCATACTATCATATGTATGACAAGAGTTGAAGACATTGTGACATAAGCAGAAATTGGCTCTCTTAGTTTTGTAAGTTGTTCCGTTAACTCTTTTCCCACATGCAACAAATCTGCAACTGAAGACTTGGAAAATATGTCAAATCTTTCACCGATAAAACAGTTATTACATTAAGTTGATCAAATTGCGGTTAAAGGTGAAATTGCTCATTTTCAGTAATTCATTTTTTTGCCCCAATGTATTCCAAAGTCTTTTATCGCAGAATCGTCAGAAAGCGTCTACAAGTGAAAAGGGGTTAAATTTGTCTTGCTATGTACGTTTTGAAATTGAACCCTTACCTACATACTTCAAATTTGCAGCAGATGACTTTCAAAACATCTAATTAGAAATCTTTAGAAAAAGTTGAATTAATAAAAAGAGTTCAAAATATTGTTGCAAAAAGGGAAATTGCTCATCACGAGCCATTTTTACTTTTGCAACAATGTTTTCAAAAGTCGTCTGCTGCAGAGACGTCAAAATGCATCTACATGTGGGAAAGGGTTATTTGCCCTTATAATTATATCTAGACCCCTTATGTCCAGACAATTTTTCCGCAACCACCAACTTGAATTAATTCAACTATTGGAAGCTTCTTTAACAAGAGATATGCATATTCAAACCATGTTCCGTCTCCATGATTATCACATAATTATGGCCCTTTGAAAGTATAGTACAATTTGTGTCCGGACTATTTCTCAGCAACAGAAAAATCGGAACTCAATGAATCTAAGGGAAGCTTCAGATATAAGAGGAGATGTTCATGTTATGATAAACAGTAAAACAAGAACGCCACAAGAGAACGCCAACGCTCGTCTCCTTTTTTCTAAGAAAAAGAGGCATTACTGAATAAGTATTTAAGCTAGAGTTATGCAACTTGGTGTAGACGTGCGTAATGTTTCTAGAAACATGTGTACTAAGTTTCATTTAAAAATATTGAACGACTTTTAGGTTATGAGGTAAGGTTATAGTTGTGTGACGACCCAGACGAATTAAAAAAACCGCAGACGAATACGACGACACCAAGGGTATCCCAATACCCCGACTCTTTTTTCTTAGAAAAATAGACGAGATTAGAAAAATCATCTTCCATCATTTAACCATTTAATCACATTTATACACTCATTCTTTACATTTTATCACCAATGGAATAACTATTTCCACTTTTGTACTTGCATTTCTTACTAGATAATTACAAATGAAATTGATATAGTTTATCGTAGAACAAGAGCAATCGTTTTTGGCAAAATCAAAATGTAGTAATGGCTGCCCTCTCTGGCGTGCGGGATTGGCATAACGACTTCCCCTCTGTCGTCAGGATAAATTGCCCAGCAATCACTGGAAACTTTACCAGAAACGCCGTGATATAACGTAAAAACGGTTGAAAGATGCGTAAAACGCTAAAGAACCATTCAATCAATGTTTGCACCATCACCGTCTGCAGTTTCAACGGTTTTGTTGTAACAAACTCTTCTAATGTTAAAAAACCTGAATAAGTTACGAATACGTAACAGGATTAAATAACAAACAGGTGATTTACAATGTTAAAAGAGGTCAGCATCAACAATATCGCAATTCTTGTTGGCAACATCACCATCAGCAATTTGAATGTTTTTTATGATAAACTAACGCTTTTGTAATTAAAACCCCCGAACAAATATCATGTTTATGAATAGGTTGCATGTGCCTTATTATGTAAACAAGAGATCTTTCATCATCTACAACAACAACAAAAACACAATTTATTTGGCAATATCACCATCTGCAATTTAAATGGGTTTTGTGATGACAACTGCTTCTGTTGATTAAACTCCTCCCCTCCCCCCCCCCACACACACACGAATGAATGTCAGGTTGATGAATATGTAACAGGTGCCTTAATATAACAAGAGGTATGTGTCAGCATCTAAAACAGCAACAATATCACAATTAAGTTGGCAACATCACCATCTGCAATTTAAATGGGTTTTGTGATAACAATCGCTTCTGTTGTTAAAACCCCCGAATACTTAACAAATGAGTGTCAGGTTTATGAAAAAGTAACACTAAATTATAAAGGCAGCAGGTAATATATTAAACCCATCAGCATTAGAAATGTCTTCTTTTCCAACTATGATACAAATTGAGGTGTAGTACGATGCATTTCCGACACATCTATAAAAGTTGTTTGAACAGTGTGGTTTTCTCTTAAATAAATGGCGGCGACCATGACACAAAGCAATGATACAGACACTAAATATTACATACCATTTTGTAATAATTTCTTGTAATTCACAAGGTGGAATCTAGTAAGAATTGGTAAAACCTCACAGCCGTGTATGTCACGTGAACAAAAATAATTAAATTATGTTTTAAGCCCAGGCAGGTCGAACTCTTAATTATAGTAAAAGCAAATAATGGGAATGTTTTTCAACATGTACATGTCTTTTTTTGAACAATATTATCGAAATAAGACTTCATTTGAGAAAGTATAAACGCTTGTATTTGACCTTTAAATGTTAAAAAATAACCAAGTATGTAACTTAGGTGACTGATCTTTATTAAACATGTGATTTATAAAGTTATACGATAATATGTCTCAGTATCTACGAAAGCAACAATATCGCCGTTGTGGTAGGAAACATCAACATCTGAAATTTGAATGGTTGGGTGTTGAACACCACTTTTTATGTTTTAAACCCCGAATAAGTAACAGGTGATTTATGAATTTACAAGAAGTCACTGTCAGCATCAATAACAAGAACACTAACACTATCAATATTGTTCTTAGCATTATCCTAATCGGCAGTTTTCACAAACTTATGATAACAAACAGTTCATTGAATAAGTAGCTGATTACAAGAGGTAAGTATCTACATCAACAATAATATCACCATTGCAGCTGGCAACATCACCATCTTCAGTTTGAACGATTTTGACATAACATACATGTATGCTTCATATGTTGAAAAATATCCGAATAAGTAACGAATAATTTACAGGTGGTTGATTAAGTGAACGGTTTTTCAACACGTTACAAGAGGTCACAGTCGGTATCTACAACAACAACAATGTCACTATAATGCTGGCAACATCACCATACTCAGCTTGAACGATTTTGACTTAACATACTTATATGCTTCTTATGTTAAAAAACCCGAATTATTAACGAATAATTGGCTGATATTTAAATAAGTAACGGGTTATTTACTATGTAAATATCGTTCTCTGTCATTATCGACAGCAACAGCCTAACTCCCACTGTTGTTGACACCATCTATGTCTGCAGTCTGAAGTGTTTGTGCTAACAGACGCTGTTAATGACGAAAAACAGCCTAAAAGGTAATAGGCGATTTAAAAAGTAACAAGAGGTCTCTGTCAGCATCTACAACATCACCATTATCACCATTGCTGTCGACACTATCATCTTTTTGTTGTAATGAAGACTGTTTAACTAAACGTCGACGTAACCATGCCGTTTTGACCACAAGATGGTCAGAAGTCGTATATGTTAACACAGCTGCACAACATTTTTGACGCGATAATACTACCCCCTATTTTCGAATAGGGCAATGTGGTTATCAAAAGCAAGTATGTAACCAAGTAGCACAGAAAAATCTAAAAAAAAAATTTCAGATCTGAATAAGTGTTGTGGATACGAAACAAATAACCAAATTCACATAATGGTATTAGTAATGAATACGAAACAAGGAAGGTTAATTGAGATCAACACGATTTAATACTTTCAGGACCGACTTCCCTAAAGAATTAGACTCTGCCATGTTCACAATCGGGCAACTGCATTGTTTCATGTTATAAGAGTTTTGATTATTTTAGTAACTAAAGAGAAAGCAATGCATATTTCAGATGAGACAGCTCGTTACGTTGCAAAATCCTCAATATTGCCATTCGTTTTGAAAGGGTTAAACTGTGTGTCCAAAGACAGATTTGTAACGTATTAATTGGTTAGAGGTATTGTAGTTAAAATGTTTGGTTTGAAAAAAAAACATGATGCGAAATCAGCGGGGACGTGCAAATTTAAATTGCATAAAGCCTGTTTGGTTTTATTTATAGTGAGTTTTCATATTTTTACTTATCTTTTCGAAGTCATCTTATACATATGTGTTGTATATGGGAAAGGGTTGAAAAGCAATCCGGGAAGTTTTAATTCGGTTTCTTATCTTGGCTGTTCACCTCCGTCGTCTCAATCGAGTAAAAGGATAGTCTACTACAGCAACAGCTATATTTATGAGATAAATTGTGTTGATAATATCCAGATCGGAGAATGGTGCGTGCATATATTGGTTCGAATTGTTTATCATATCAAATGATATGGTATGTGGAATTTTTACTTCTACGTAAGTTGATATTTATTAACAGTTTTACTTAGTAGACGTCCATAACTTTTTTATGATCACGAAGTTAGAATGCTCTACGATACATATGATATGCATCACATTTCGATGAAAAAGAAACTGTATACTACTTATCTAAGGTCAAAGGTGTCAGAATGAAATGTGACCGGATTCAAAGGCAGATATGCCATATGTTAATTGTTTACAGGGATAGCTATCTCCATTTAAAACAGAGGTACTTCGGCGTTCGTTTATTTGATCAGACGACACAGCATAACAGGCCGTTTGGCATAGACTCTATAAACTTTAAATACTCATTAGCACGTGCTCGGGATTTTTTTCAGTCATATCGGATGATAAAACAAGCGATCGGTTCTAACAATCGGAAAACGTATGTCTCTTATGTTTGTATGGGTTATCTTTCGTGTTTTATAAAATTTTGCAAATGACAATTTGATTGACTGACGCAAATGTTATTCTGAGCCGACCGGAATAAGGCGGTCATCAAGTCTATATACGAGAGAGCGAAGATTTAGATTTTTTTAAATTGAGATTGGACTAAATGGTTGGTGTTTAAAGCCTCTTTCAACAATTGTCCTTGGGAAGTTACCAGTACCACTGGTGCATTTATCCAATCACCAGCCAGGTAGTCGTAATGCTAAACCCCGAAACCCTGAGCGCCAAGGTGGACAGCCATTACTACCATTTTAAAAGTTTTTGGTATGACCCGGTCGTGGATCGAGCCAACGACCTCCCGCACCCGAATGCGAATGAAGTGACTCAAGAAACCATCATGATAGAAAATGAGCGGGGTCATTCAAAACGTTATCAAGTCTGTTTCGTATAATCAACATAAGATGAATACATTCATTGTGTTACTTCTACATACACATATAAGTTCATGTATAAAACAGATATAACATGCGGAACGATAAAGAATGTAACAGCAATTTAAATGCTGTTTTTGTTCATTTGATGATCTTTTGCCGTTAAAGAGCTTCCGAACTACAATATATATCAGCAGTACAATTTAACACATCATGAACACATTAATTTAATCAAAATTCCGAAGGCACCGTAGTGGCGCTCTTGTAGAAAAAACTGTAAAGTGACAATCAGTATCTCGGTGTAGACCTTGCGATTTTCAATAAAAGTGATCTCTGGTGCGGGTAAATTTGAGAAAAGCTGCATCTTTAGACAGTATAATAATGTTAGTTTGGCAGAATATTTGTCTGGGTGATATTCAAGTTACGTTCTAAAATAGGTCATTGTGTGTTCCAAATGAGGCCATACACAATTTAATAAAAATCTAGTTGGCACTCGATAGACCACCGTTTCAGTGCAAGAACGATGCTTATGTATGAACTTTTCCTGTTAGATTTGATGCCTCTGCAGCATACCTATTTTGGAAAACAATAACACAGAAGTTCCTTCATTCCCCATGTTTGGAACTCTATGGAGTTTATGCTATCAACGTTTCAGATGCAACATCTTTTTTTAAATAATGACTTAATTATCATAGAAAGGAAAGAAAACTAAAGTAGCCATTTGTTTGGTGGATCTTTTCAATGATGACTGATATTGAAAAGGTCTGTTCAATGTAGTTTCTTCACATTGAGGGTTTTCTCCCTAGAAAATTTAAACTGCTTTGAAAGCATTGTGAACAAAAACAAACACAAATTGCTCATAATGAACAATTTCTCTATTTGCCAAAATATTAAAATGATACAAATATATACATATATGATAATGCTCGATCGCCAACTCAATTACTCTACACTTTCAGCTAATTCGCGCTAACACGTATAGCAATGGTTGCACTGAGGTGACTTAGTGATGGAAAACATCTCATTGTAATAATATTCCAAAGTACAGGTTTATAAGTTAAACAATGTGACATATACAGGTACATTGCAATTCTCAGGTGACTTCAATGTTAAATATCAATAGAGAGACGTGTACTGAATTTTTATCATGGTTTAATCATTTAATACAAAATGTGTCAGAATAAAAGTGCATGTATCAAGTACATCCTGCGTCTATAAATCTGTCCTAACCTTGTCCGGCCCATATCTTAACCATGCACAATAGGATTTCCAAGAAAGATGGCACAAACTTGCACCATGATAAGCTGGCATGTAGTGCACACAATCCAGGTCTGTACCTCAAATTGCAAGGTCAAAGATAGAGGTCGAAGGTCAAAATGAGTACTGTTTGATAGGACTAACTTTTTCGGCCCGCATCCCAACCATGCATCATGGGATTTCCAAGTTACTGGGCACACATGATCACCATAATGAGATGGTGTGTCATGCACAAGATCCAGGCCTGTGCCTGAAATGCCAAGGTCAAACTTAGACGTCAAATGACAAAATGCAAACTATTTGATAGTACTGTACTTTTTCCGGCCCAATTATCAGCCAAGCATCATAGGATTCCTAGGTTACTGGGCAAATATCTTCACCACGATGAGGTGAAGTGTCTTGCACAAGACCAGACCTGTACATTAAAACTCAATGTCACACTTAGAGGTCAAAGGACAAAATAAGAAACCATGCATCATAGGATTCCCAAGTTACTGGGCACACATGTTCACCATGATGAGATGATGATGGCAGAAGTGAAAAAGTAAATTGTTTTGCAATTGCATTGAAGAGTACTATATATGTGACAAAACCTTTGGCATGGGCTATACATGTTGCCTGTGAGCATCTAGTTTGAGAAAAATATATAATATTTCTAAAAAACTGCAACAATAAATGTATCAATGGTGTCAAAAGTGGTGCTTAGCAGAAAAAGGGCTGAAAGGTTGATGTTTGCATACAATTTAATTGTAATTTTATTCTTGAGTATAATCTACTTCTGATAGTAACCATTATATAAGACTATAATTGAATGTAATTTCCTCAAGTAAATTTATGTTACATTGTAGATTTGAAAGTAGGAAACATTTCTATAAATTTAAGTATATATTTGAATAGAGTTATAAAACAATTTTAGTAAAAGAAGAAATTGCTCATGACTAGCAATATCACCATTCACCAGATTATGTCTTGGATGCCAACACCTCAACACAAATTCAAGTTGGAAATGCTTAATAGTATTTGTAATCAACAAGTAAATTAAAGATGTTCTACAGAGCAATATGCCATTCGAATTCAAATTGTTGGAAAAGCGTCTTAAAGTAATTGCGAGCTGCTGCATTGATGTAAATATAAAAATATTTAAGCATTGTCAACAATTTAGGGGTTTGTTGACACACTTTGCTTGTAACAACTTTGATTTCATTTAAGTTTTCTGGACCCATTTAGTACTATGCCATCACTAAGGTGTTAGAAGGTGATATAATTAGGATCATTTTAGTCCAGTGGATTTTAATATTTGCATGTTGATACATGTACTTGATACATGTACTTTAATTCCGACACATTTTGTATTTAAATGATGACACCATGGTGAAAATTCAGGTCATGTCTCTCTATTGATATTTAAAATTGTGTTCAATTGTGAATTTACAATTTGATATCACATGAGCAATTGCAATGTATATGTCACAATGTTTAACATATAAACCCGTTCGTTGGAATATTATTACAATGAGATGACTCAGTGATGTTTGTGCAGCACTGAGTCACCTCAGTCCAACCATCTATGTACGTTCTAGCGAGAATTAGCAATCAATTCCAGAAGTGTAGCTCAATTGACTTGGAGATCGAGCATTATCAAATATGCCTATATTTGTATCAATTGAATATTATGGCAAAAAGAGGATTTGTTTCTTCATCATGAACATTTTTGTGTTTGTTTTTGTTTTCAAAGTAATTTTCTAAAATAAATCTGCTGCAGAGGCATCAAAACTCATAGGGAAAATTCATCCATTAGCAAAGTTGTATTAACGATGGCCAAGTTTGTTGTGGTTTTACACCATATTTAACATTGTTACAGTTATATCATGTTGACAGTTCACTTATTTATACTCCCTGGGCAAACACTCTACGTTTTGAAATGTGAATTGTCCAAAGGCATCCAATTATGTCGGCCGTGACTGACGATTAAACCCAAAACACGCAGTTTGAAATCCCTGACAATAATCACTCGGCGACGACGAATTTCTGTTTCGGAAGTGACATAACCTATTTTGAACATAACACTGATGCCATTAGGACAAATATTCTGACACAGGGTTTCAATATGCTTAATTCGAAAATGTGGTGTCTAAAGTGTACACAATATTTTATTTCAATATGACCTAGCAACCTGGCGATGAACAAGGGCTAGCCCCCCAAAAATAGCTTCAAAATAACCAGAATAAACATTTTAATTCAGTTTCATCGTTCCTGAGCTAAAACGGTTGTCTATCGAGTGCTAACTAGATTTTTCTTAAATTCTGTATTGGCTTATTTTGAACGCATCAAGACCCATTTTAGAACGTAACTTAAATTCACCAAGACAAACATTCTGACTAACATTATTCTACTGTCAAAAGATGCAGATCAAATTTACCGGTTCCAGAGTGCACTATTATTGAAAAAGCTCAAGGCCTACACCGAGATACTGCTTGTTGCCTTGTAGCATTTTCTACACGACCGACACTACAGTACCTTCGGCGCTTTGATTTACCATTTTTTCCGCGAAAGTGGAACCAATCTTCACGGAAGTGTAACCTGTGTACTTTTATACATTTGTTTTGTGATTAACATTATAAAAATCAAATATTTGTTATTATAAAATGTAATTTGAAGTTAAGACGGCTGAGTGGCCCGGTGGTCTAGTAGTTCACACGCTGGATTGTCACTCCACAGGTCTGGTGTTCAAATTCTGGTCCGGGTTCTGGATTTTATGAGTGCTTTAAGTGTCTCCCATTCAACTAGAGGTCAAGTACTGGTATTTTCCAGGAAAAGGTGCCTCGCTTGATCCAAGCAATAACGCACCAGGACTACCTGTCAGATGCTTGTGTAATGATAAGTTACACTCCGAAATGGGCATATAGAAGCTAAAACTGGTCTTTATAAGAACATTTCATTACAAAATCAATACTGAAATAGACACACAGTAGTGCACGCCGGACGAGATCAAATCGAAATACACATGCGAAAATACCAAAATACACTCTCAATCTAACTACAAAGTGTTCGGAACGGTGGTCTATTATTGTTACCAAGATTATTATGAATTTAATAAAAGTGATTGTTACGAGCTGAATCTATCCTGCTATAAGTTTTCCCGTTGTTTATTTGTGTTAAGTTAAAGACATGTAAATCGTGGTTGCCATATCTTAGTCGATAACATTTAGGAAGATATTCCAAGGTTAAAAATAACTCAAAATCAATGAAAACAGATTAGGGTAACAATTAGACATCAATATTGTGTAAATCGCTATATTCAATTTTAAAAATACTGACGTTAAAAGTATGCCGAAATTATATATAGGCTCATTAACAAAGTTATTGTGTACGAGTTAGTAACTGTCATGTCAGTGAAAAATGAAGTTGTGATACAGTATATACTATTTCATTAACAAGTAAAGAGCACTACTGCAAATGATCGATTCTCCCAGGAGAGACCGGAGATAAAAGATAAATGTAGAAATGTTCAGAGAACCTGTATCCGTATTTCTTCTGTCGAAGTTATGTAAGGCCTCATATGCAGAAGTATTCTTCTTGTTAAAACGGCATAAAAATCTACGGCGATTTTTTTTCCCGTCAATAGGTAACGTGTATGAACTTTGCAGATATGCTATACAGTCTATCCAACATTTGTGTCCAGATAGGATTTTTCTATGCAGTCACGATACTGCTACGTTTTGATATTGAAACATCAAAACTTTCTAGAGGAATTAATTAAATATGATAATACGTATTCGAGAAAGGAACGAGCACAAGTAACTTTATATGTGATAATTTGCATGTAATAACACTCGTCGTCTATTTTGAAAATGAGTTCAAATACGAACTGATAAGGTTTAACTGACTTACCGGAAGTTACAAGTCCAAATTTCTGTAATATGACGTCATTCTTTTATCGTTACGCTAATGATGAATAAATACCCAAAGGCAAAACGACATAAACGGTATAAATACTAAATGTCTTAAGCCATATATCCTCCAATCTGATAGAGGGGAAAACACTTTCATGCCTTCAAATGAGGCCAATGTTTTAAAGAAATGATGTTATATGTGGGCCATCAGTAAAACACATAACTTATATTTTAACATACTGAATTTCTAGTAGATTAATCTGTTTCTAACCAAAATGTGTTTATTGATCCAACTCTAATATCAGATTGGACAAACTTGGTACTAAGAATTTCAACATTATTTTCACTAGGTTATTAAAATACTCTTCATGTATGTATTCAAACTACATTTACAAAAGATTCAAAGCTATTGACACCAATATTTTCATACTCGAGACCACAGTAACCAATGATGCCATAGAACTCTTCAAATTGAAGAGCAAATGCAAAGAAAAAGCCTTTTATGGTCACCGATTTAGGTCCGTCTGCGAAACAGGGCAATGTACACTAACTATATCAAACTAAAATAAGGTAAATGCAAACTGAACATTGAAATCTGCAGATAAAGAGGATCAATCTCTTTTTAAATTCAGTAAACACTCAAAATACATTTTACTCGAATAAACATGCATAACCAGTTTGTTTGAAAAATGAAGAAAACTTAGTCTATTTTTCAACAGAAAAGGCTATATTATAAAAACTTAAAGGCAGTTCATAATATCAGAAATAAGTAAACCAGATACATCACACACGTGATCTGTCCTCTGAAATAACTGAAACAACAGAGAAATGTATCTGTTTTATCAAGAGTTCTGAGTTCTAGTCTCAGCAGGTTTATACCATTATGTTGTGGGGAATCATAAGTTTGTTTTACTTAAACACTTATCACATTTTTATCAAGGTTTCTAGTGAAAACATTTTACTCTTTGTACCCTTTTTAAAAGCTTTAATAATTGAGCAATAACAATTTAAAAAAAGAAACTAATCAACAATCACAACTCTGAGAAGCTGCACATGTTCAGGGTCTGATCAGATCCTTCACTACTCATGTTGTCAAATGACTCAGTACATATACATGTACAGACAATCAGTTGTTGACACTTGTACTTATTAACAAACAACCTGATGCTGTTTCATGTTTTACACATTTAAAACCAGCAAAGGAGATAGGGGTTCAAAGTTCATTATTGTTCATTTTTGATAAGTTCATTTTGGAGCAATCACACTATTCCGACAAATAAGAGATCAAGTAATTTACAATCAGGCTAGAATTGGAAACATTGTGGCAAAAGGAGAAATTGCTGATCATGAGCAGGTAGTCCTTTTCTCCACCGTGTTTTCAGAATTTGTCCGCTGCATATATGCGTCAACAATTTTTACTCAAAAAGCCTTCAACCTTTTTGTGTTTTTCATTGAGGGATTTAAAGCAGCATATTAGGTAAATAATTAAAAAATGATATGGGGAATGTATATTAATCCTACAGAATTGAACTAATTTTCCTTATAAATATAGACGCATAATATTGAAATAGCTTATAAATGGGACTTTTTGTAAATATTTGTCAAAAGGTACAGTTTTCTCAGTCTGTTTTGCATAGTGTTTTCGTCTTTGTCTCAAGATTATATATTCAAACAGATCATGCAAATGTAGCCAGTTTCCTTGGAAGATTGTTGTGTGGAGTATTTCTTATAGAAGAAAATTAATAGGTGAACTGAAGTACAATTGAAAATAATGTTAAGCTCAAGTCATTCAATCAACCATGGTAAGAGTAAGTTCCCAAGTATATGTATTACTAGTTTACAAATAACTTGCATTTGTAAAACGAAATCAGAACATGCCATCTAGTGTTGTTTTGCATCAACATCCCTGGAAATCTCGCAGTCTGTTAAACTCCTGACCTTATTAAAAAATAAAACTACTAATTAAACTTAAATGCATGATATGTTGGGTATTTTTCTATACGTTTCTCAAATTCCTTTTTGTAACTTTCTACATTTTGCCTAGTTTCTTGTAAGGGGACTGACACTGCTTAATTAATTGTTTTTGCTTTCACACGGCTCTGGCTTTGCCTATTATCATATTAAAATAATTTCATAGGAAGTACTTTACGAAGGGCAAGTCGATTATTTTTTGTACCTGTCAATATTATTTCATGGATTTAAAATATTGGACATATTTTAAAATTGAATATATGCTTAATGAGATGAAGATTTTTAGATAAATTGCTTAGGACGGTAGGACTCGTAAATAACTTATAATCAAATCACTGCATGATAGTGCTGCAATCAAGGGGCTAACTGCAGATCAAGAAGTATGATTTACCCATTACACAAATTAATAAATGTTTACACGAAATGGGTATAGCCTATACTCATATTGTATGGAATACAGTAACTTCGTACTCTAGTAACTTCGTACCCCAGTAACTTCGTACCAGGAATATTTCGGTAATTTCGTGCCCTTATAGCTTGTCATTCGAAGCCGAAGCCGTCATGTCAAATGTTTCCCCAATTCAAGAAAACAGCTAAAATATCATATCCCCTGTCCAGTTTTCTTGACAATAAGACAGTTATCAACATTTTGCAGTAAATGTAGCAAACATTGTACAGTTTAACAGGGAAAGAAGCTATGTCTATGACCTAGTCTTTGTCAAAATATGAAAGTAAGACTAGACTCAGTGGTCTGTTTTGCAAGAGAAAAAGCTATATTATATGAACATAAAGGCGGTCCACAATTTATGTCAGTAATAAGTCACCCTGGGACCTCACATAAGTGTTCTGTGCGCTGATTTAACTGAAATGTATCTGTTTTCTGTGTGATATATTGTGAATTCCAATGTTCTGTGTGAAATTGTCTAATCTATACATTAAACATGGTGAAAACTGGTATACATTGTATCAGGAATATATAATTGTACTCTATATGGCTGATTGTATCAAATAAATTATTGTACTTTATTTTTACATACTGGTAATAAAATTACACATATTTTCATGAACTGCTGCTAAAAGTTAAAACTCAAACTGTAGTTTAATGGTAAAACAACTCTTTTAACAATAGTTCTGAGTTCAAATCTCTGCAGCAATATGTTTTGAAAGAAGCAACTAAACTTAACAATTTATACATGAAACCATTATGTTTTGGGGAATCATCAGAGGTGAAACCTTATCACATGATTATCCAGGCTTCTGGTGAAAAGCTTTTATGACAACAGTTATTTACTCCCTGTACCTTTTTTCAAAAGCTTTTATAATTAAGCAATAACAATTAGAAAAAGGATTTTGAAGTTGATCAATAATGATTACTCTGAGAAGCTGATCATTTTTAAGGTCTGATCATATCCCTCACTGTCCATATTGTCAAACGACATATTTCATATACATGTATATATAACCGGTTGTTGACACCTGTACTTAGTAACGAATAAACCGATGCTGTTTCATTTTTAAAGTATAAAAACCAGCAAAGGAGATAGGGGTTAAAAGGGAAGATATTGTAGGATAGGAAGATATTGTTCATTTTGGAGCAATTACAACATCCCGACAATGTATTCTGATTAGTCACAGACATCAAGTCATTTACATCAGACCAGGGGCTTAATCCTTTTCAACAAACGTCAAACATACATCAAACCTGCAGAAGTTGACATTGACACTGTTGAGGTAAAAAAATGGAAAGCCAAAATTTAATTAATGAATAGAATTGGAAACATTGTGACAAAAGGAGAAATTGCTGATCATGAGCAAATGGTCTTTTTCTCGACAGTGTTTTCATATAGCGGATGTGGACGTAATATACGTCCGAAAAAAAAAAAAAACGTCCGATAATTGAGCACTGGACGTTTTTTATACGTCCAGAAATTCCCCAAAACGTCCGTAAATTTACACGTGGACGTTTTCAGAATATTCCTGTATAAAGGGTTAAAATGTAGTGGTGGACGTGTAAAAAAAATCAATAATTGTTGTCGCACACTTACACGCTTACCCGAGTTCTTATCGTGTGTACCAGACATCACCTTGACGACGGCTTTGTTTGTAGGGAATGTAAAGAAAGATAATTTAACTGGACTACGCTAATTGGATTAAAAGTTTGCCTAATCCGACGACGGTCTTTCTTTTAAATACCGTTAAACGGTTTCATCCAAATAATTATTAGATAATTGCAATTAATTATGTCGGACGTTTTCTTTATCTTTTAAAAATATTTGTTGACGAGTAATACCGATTATCACTTTTGAAAATATAAACTTGGGATATTTTCTTTATCTGTTAAAAATATTTGTTGACGAGTAATACCGATTATCTCTTCGGAAACTATAAAACTGAAGTTAATGTTTATTCAGTATGCATAACTATTCGGAAAATATGCAGCGAACATTGTTTAATTTTTTGTCAAAGTCTTCGTACGACGTTACGAAAGAAAACGTACCTTCTGATAAAACATGTCAGAAAAAAAAGAATCTTTCGGAAAAAGACTCTGTCTCTCAAAAACAGAAAATAAACGTACCTTCTGACAAAACATGTCAGAAAAAAAAAAAACTCTCGGACAAAGACTCTGTCTCTCAAAAACAGAAGAATCAACCTAAACTAGTTCAGGACAGATGGTTTAAAATATATCCTTGGTTCGAAACTAATGATGAAAGAAACAAATTGTTCTGTCAAACTTGCAAAAGTGCAAATTTAAATAACAAATTGGCCACTGAAGGAGCCAGCAACTGTCAGCTCTCTACTCTTTATAAACATACTGAGAGTAGAGAACACAAGACTGCAGAAAGCATCATTAAACTCCGAGCAAATAAAGCTACACAACTGATAACTGGAGTGGAAGACGACGACTCCACTGATGATGAAGTTAATCATGATGATATTAAAAACGAGTCGGGTACTGTCAAACTGTTCAGGACAGTTCACAAAGCTGCTAAATGTCACCTTCCAAATGATTGTGTAAATGACCTGTTGGACTTACAACGTGAGAATGGGATTTATATACCGTTTCGTGATTTATCAAGTACTAGCGTGAGTCAAGGTTAAAGATATTTTGAGTAAAAATTGTTGACGCATATTATGCGTCAACAATTTTTACTCAAAATATCTTTAACCTTCCTATGTCTTTCCTTGAGGTAAATAGATTCAAGATTAATATGGGGAATTTTTATTCATAGTACAAAATTGAACTAATTTCCCTCATATAGACACACACTATTGAAATATCTTATACATGGGACTTTTAAAATAATATTTGTCAAAAAGTACATTTTCGCAGTCTTAATGCATATTGTTTGTCATCTTTGTTATACGTTGAGCCAGATCATGCAAAGGTAGCCAGTTGCCTTGGAAGATTGTTGTATCAAGTATTTTTTCTAGAAAGACAGGGAGACAAATGTTAGGTGACCTGAAATTCCATTGAAAATAATGTTAAGCAATCAACCATGGTAAGAGTCAGTTTCCAATTATATTTAATACTGGCATTTGTAAAAAAAAAATTAGAACATTATTCAATGCCTACTAGTGTTGACTTCCATCAACATCCCTGGAAATCTCTCAGTCTGTTACACTCCTGACCTTATAAAAAAAAACCAGATATGTACTTATTAAACTTAAATACATCATAAGTTTAGTTGTTTTCAATATGTTTCAGTAACTGATATAGCTTAATTAAGTGTTTTTACTTTCACTCGACCTAGGCTGTGCCTATTAACATATTAAATGTTTACCCGAAATAGTTACCGCCTATACTCATATATCGTAAATAAAACATAAATGAGTTTTTTCGTTCATAAGTAACATGTGTGAGAATCTTAACCCATGAAGCTTTCTGAAATAAAACTGACTAAAATCATGGAAGTTGCCATTTTGGGTATGTATAAAGAGACAAAAAATACATATTGAAAATTAATGTCGTCTTTTAATCATTTTCTTTTTTTAAATCGATATTAAAGATCTTTAAAGTGCTGTGTTATTTTCGTGTGAATTAACATTTGTACGAAAAAGATAAAAAATGAATAGAACTGTGTACGACATATGTTTTCCCGTGCGTCAAAAAATGCGGTAGCAATAGACTACTACGCACGAACCTAAATGTTCAATGTACCGTAGCCAAGGACGACGTTGCGTCATCTCCGTAACACTTCATTTTGGCATAACTTCAAATGGAGCAATGTCGTTTCCCGCAAAAAAAAAGGTGGGATCAACATGAAAGACCCAAATTTCTATACATGAACACTAGATTCACTCATACAAAGTTGTTATAAAATATATGCGTTGTATAGTGTTAGATCAGATGAGACTGTGTATGAACAGGTCAATCTTTATCCCCATACGCAATAAGTACATAAAGGTAACTCAAATATATACAGGCGTAATAAGTCCTATAAATTAACAAACTAAAACAAATAAAAATAAAATTGTAAAAAACTTGGCAGTGAGATTAAATATCTGTAAATGAAAGTAAAATTATTTATCCGACATTGTGGCAAAAGGATAACTTTCTCATAATTAGCAATTGTTCCTTTGGCGACAATCTTTTCCTAAGTCGTCTGCTGCAAAGGCGTCAGAAACTATCCCTATTAGGGAAAGGGTTAAGCAGAAATTCGACCCTTGTTGCAAAAGATAGTCGCCAGATGTGGCATCCAAAAAGAGCTGAAATAAACAAATTTTCCCGTATATTATCAGTTATACATTTGCTTCTTTACCAATGCAGGTGATCGATTGAGGACCATCTTGGCCGTTATGATTAAACCTCGTTCATTAAACATGTATTCCTTGCTTTTTTGAGAGTCTTTACTTTATTATTTTCTGTTCATAATAAAAGTCGACGACAGCAATATGAATTCAGAACATTTTAAGAACATGCAAAAAATGGTGATTTTGATTCGGCTTAAAATGGAAGCTTAATCGTAGTATGTAACCTCCACGCATGCCTATCAGAGACAATCTGTAATTAACGGTGATACTGATTCGGCTTAAAATGGAAGCTTAGTCGAAGTATGTGACATCACTTGCATATCAGAGACAATCTGTAAGTAACGGTGATCCTGATTCGTCTTTAAATGGAAGCTTAATCGTAGTATGTGATCTCCTCACATGCCTATCAGAGACAATCTGTAAGTAACGGTGATCCTGATTCGGCTTAAAATGGAAGCTTAATCGTAGTAAGTGATCTCCTCACATGCCTATCAGAGACAATATGTACGTAACGGCGATCCAGAATCGACATTAAAATGAACCTAATCAGAGTTGGCGTGCATTTTGGCTATTAACCTTTTCCAACACTATCTGACGCATCTGTCGTAGACTACATGTACTTTAAAAAGCATGTGGCAAATGTAGAAATTGCTCTTAATTCCATTCTCTTGCCACAGTGTTTATATCTCTTTTGAGTAAATACATTTTAATTTTAAGAGGTTTTCGATATTTCTGCCCATAAGTTTTCAAAGTGTTTTAATATGAATATTTTGAAATCCATACCAACTGAACCATCAAGGAGGCGGATTATACATTTGACATCTATATATTTCTTCTCTTTTAAGATTTTGCACTCGGTGCTATACATGTAGTACATGTAGTTGAAGATGGCGACAACGTTACCCTGTCTTGTGATTCTAGTGCTACGGAATATCCTATTTGGGTTGGTCCTAATACTACTGTGTACAATGTACCCGGTAATGCAAGAATACTTGATACTATTGGAGAGAAATCCTACAGACTGAGTTGGGACCCGGTGAACAACAAGAGCCTGATTGTTCATGACGTGACAAAGAGTGACAGTGGCGTGTACATGTGTTATGGTGAATATGATATTGAGAAATACGATGTTTACGTAATTGGTAAGTATGGGAAGTTTTGGAGGCACATTTTCAACGAAATCCCATAAACGTTAAGCTTGAATCTAAATTGTTCATATAATAACAAAGCTCTTTTTTTTCGCCTCTGTCGTAAAGACATTGTAGAAACATTGTGGCAAAAGGAGGAAATGCTCATTAATAAAAATCAAATATTTGTCATTATAAAGGGTTATTTTGACTGAATACGACTGCGTGGCCCAGTGGCCTAGAAGTTCACACGCTGGACTGTCAATCCAAAGGTCTGGGGTTCAAATACTGGTCAAGGTTCTGAATTTGTATGAGGTGCTTTAAGTGTCTCACATTCAACTAGAAGTCAAGTACTGTTTTTTTCGAGAAAAAGTGCATCGCTTGATCCAAAGGGTAACGCATCCGGCCTACCTCGTATTTAACTATAGTCTCTTTAACTTATCTGCAAATGTTAGATGCTTGTACAATGATAATTTATAGTCGCAAACGGGCATATAGAAGATAAACCTGATCTCTATAATTACCTATCAATAGTCACACAAGTCGGACGCGATCAAACCAAATAAATGTGAAAATATCAAAATACGCCCTGCAACTACCTACAAAGTGTTCGGAATGGTGGTCTATTATTTTTACCAAGATTATTATGAATTGAATTAAAGTGCCTATTTCGATCTGAATCTATCCTGCTAGAAGTTTTCTCGTTGTTTATTTGTGTTACGTTAAAGACATGTAAATCATGGTTGTCATATGTTAGTTGATAACATTTAGGAAAATATTCCAGGGTTAAAAATAACTCAATATCAATGAAAATATATAAAGCTGATAATTAGACATCAATATTGTGTGAATCGCTAGTTTTAAAATTATTGAAGTTCAAAAAATGCCAAAATTATATATAGGCTCAAAACCAAATCACTTTTGTACTAGGAAGTAAATATCATGTCAATGACATAAAGTTGTGATACAGAATATACTATTTCATTAGCAAGTAAAGAGCACTACTGCAGATGATAGACTTTCCAAAGAAATCTATACAAATCTATATGTTGAACAATTCAGAGAACTTGTACCCGTTTTTCTTCTGTCGAACCAAGTAATGTAAGGCCATATAAGAACTACTATTCTCCTTGTTCATAATGAATGATTGCTGATTACCGGCAGGTTTTTTTTTTATGCGCATTACCATTAACGTCACTTTTTATTTCTTCACATTAACATTACGTCACTTTTGATTTCTGCGCATGAACATAAAAGTCACTCTTGGTGTATGCGCATTGACATAAACGACACGCTTGAACTTAGCATTTGGTTAACATAGTGCGGATCGTTCACGTATCGTCTTTTCTAAAATGAACAAAGACTTTGATTGTGGTACTCTCAGTGAGATTAATCTTTTGGGTATCCACAACATAAGATTTTGTTAAATAACAAGAGAGATATTGTGGGGGAAAGACCAGTTTACTCCTCCTTATCTAGTCTTCTGATTCTAAACTTTAAAAAGATGAAATCTGTGTATATATGTCTATCAAATTCAAAAAGTCAGCAAAACACTTTATGTCTAAAAAACTATTTAATTATCAAATTTTCGATCACTTTGTCTTTATCAAGAAATATTATATTTTCTTAACCCAATACATCATGACTCTCTCCTTGGAAACAATGAACTAGCTAATGAGTAGATAACTTGCCTTTTGCTCATGCAACCATGTTCATGACGAATAGGACAAATTCAATATAATTCCCTATAGCTCTAAATGAGGGGCGTTTTGCATGTTCTAAAATCCTTATTTGATCTCCAAAAGCCATGTTGTGTGTACTACAATTAATAGCCTCACTGACATAAGTTTTAATGAGGACTAACATATATATCAAGTGGCATTGTCAAGTGAACTTCCCGCTAGACAATGCATGTTTTCGCGCCGAATTTTAAAAAGCTTAAGCGATACGAATTTTTCGATTTTTTGGAAGAAATTACCTTCACTTAAAAAAGGTTAGAGTTCTACGTTTTTAGGATAAGTTACTAATACCACTGGTTAATTTATCCTTACACCATTCAATCAGTCGTTGTGTCATTATAACAGTGTCGAGTGTCAATAAGGTAAAGAAGTTAATACCATTTTAAAAGTATTTTGTTAGACCCGTCCGGGTCTTGTACCCACGACGTCTCGCACACGATGTGAACGCTCAACCACTACATCCCCGAAACAAGACACTTTAGTTACCACTAAAAAAGAATTGTCTGGTAGTGTGCTTTGATGATAATATAGAAGCTACCGGTTAAACGAGTAGTTTATGCATACTGTGTTATGTCGATCTTATTTCACTTATTCATTCAGTTAAACCTAAAAAACCGGAAATATCCAATAAAGAAATCCTAGATGATGGAACTGAAGTAATTAGAGGAAAAATAAGACAACTGTTTAAGCTTACATGTACATCCACTGGAGGATTCCCTAAACCTAACCTAGAATGGTTCCGAGACAACAACCAAACACAAAGTTTAAACTCCAATGAAACGTATGAAAAAGATGCCGATGATAACTACATTGTTGAACAGACATATACATTCACACCGACTAGAAAAGACGATGGGGCCTTGTATTTGTGCCAATCCTCCTTTGATTTTCCACAACAGTTTTATCAAATAGATGAAGTAAAACTATTTGTAAATCGTAAGTAACATTTTAACGTGAGTAAGTCCATGCAAATGGTAATTGATCATAGCTTGAGACTGTAAATATAATATTTATACGTTAAACTTGAATCTAAATTGTCCATATTCTTACAAGGCTCTAGATTAAGGATGTTTTGTATGTTCTTTTATCATTACTTGACTTCCTAAACCTATGTTGTGGGTAATCTCAGTAAGACGAGTATGTTGAGTACCAACAACACAAGGTTGTTTTGAGGAGAGAGGTATTGAGACTTATGACGTTACAGAGCTGTGTGTGCTAAAGACGGACAGACGATGCAAAAAACAGACTAAGTTGGGACCCGTCGAACAACAAGGGCTTGCCATAACGTAATTAAGAATGACAGAGGCGTATCTTTTGTCATGATCTAGTCGCTATTTTGAGTCACGATAATCCGTAATTGGTAAGTATGGAAGCCATGGATGTACATATTAAAAGCACTCCCCCAAACATTAAACTTGAATGTAAATTGTGCATATTATTACAAAGCTCTAGATTTGGGATGTTTTGCATGTTAATATATCTTGATTTCCAAAACTCATATGGGTACTCTCAGTGAGATGATTCTTTTGATTATCCTTAACATAAGATTTTGTTAAATAACAAGAGAGATATTGTGTGGGAAAGACCAGTTTACTCATCCTTATCTAGTCCTCTGATTCTAAACTTTAGAAAGATGAAATCTTTGTATATTATGTCTTCCAAAGGCAAAAAGTCAGCAAAACACTTTATATCTATAAAACTATTGAATTATCAAATTTTCGATATCTTGGTTTATCAAAAAATATTAAATATTCTTAACCCAATACATCATGACTTTCTCCTTGGAAAAAAAAACTAGATAATGTGAAGATAACTTGCGTTTTGCTAATGCAAACGTAACTTATTATTCAGTATATATATATACCGTTTATATCGGACGTTCAATGTATCAGTACTGTAACCATACCAAAGGGGGATCAAGTATTTTTAACGCAGTCGTGACTAAACTCACTCAGTCGGGATTCGTTCGTTCGTTTGAATTCCTATGAGACATAGATGTCATTTTAGTTTTTTCCAGTTTTCTTAAGAACTCTTCAAAAATGACAAGAATCTGAAAATGTTCTGCTTAATTTTAAAAAGCTTAAGTGATACGTATTTTTTTTTCTTTTAAAGAAATTACCTACACTTAACAAAGGTAGAGTTCTACTTTATTAAACTTCTTTCAACAATTTTTCAGTTTATTTCAGAGCGTTTTTAGGATAAGTTACTAATACCACTGGTTAATTTATCCTTACACCATTGACTCAGTCGTTGTGTCATTATAACAGTGTTGAGTGTCAATAAGGTAAAGCAGTTAATACCATTTTAAAAGTATTTTGTAAGACCCGTCCGGGTCTTGTACCCACGACGTCCCGCACACGATGTGAACGCTCAACCACTACATCACCGAAACAAGACACTTTAGTTACCACTAAAAAATAATTTTTCTGGTAGTGTCTGTCGAAGATAATATAGAACCACAGGTGTATAGATACACGAGTATTTTATGCATGCTGTGTTATGTCGATCTTATTTCACTTATTCATTCAGTAAGACTTAAGAACCCGGAAATATGCAATAAAGAAATCCTAGATGGAGGAACTGAAGTTATTAGAGGAACAATGGAACAACTGTTTAAACTTACATGTACAGCTACTGGAGGATTCTCTAAACCTAACCTAGAATGGTTCCGAGACAACAACCAAACACGAAGTTTAAACTCCAGTGAGACGTATGAAATAGATGCCGATGGTAACTACATTGTTGAACAGACATATACATTCACACCGACTAGACAAGACGATGGGGCCTTGTATTTGTGCCATTCCTCCTTTAATTCTCCACAACAGTTTTATCAAACAGATGAAGTAAAACTATTTTTAAATCGTAAGTAATATGTTAACGTGAGTTAGTCCATGTAAATTGTAATTGATCGTAGCTTGAGACTGTGAATATAATCTCTTTACATTAAACTTGAATCTGAATTGTCGATATTTTTACAAAGCTCTTGATTAGGGATGGTTTGTATGTTCTTTAATCCTTACTTGACTTCCAAACCTATGTTGTGGGTACTCTCAGTGAGATAATTATTTTTAGTACCAACAACAAAAGGTTGTGTTGAGGAAAGAAATATTGAGACGTATGACGTAACAGAGATGTGTGTGCTAAAGTCGGATAAACGATGCAAAACGCAATATATTATATGCATGTATATTTTCCGGTATTAAAATTCCGTACTTGACTAGATCGATTACGGTACCGAATATGATCATAGTGCGTCACTGAAATATGATGTGACATCATTGAACTATGATTTCACTTCTTTCGAAATACTGCAGTGGGGCATGATTCACACGTCTTTTAATGAATATTATTGTATGTGTACAGCTTGTAGTTTCGTTATTGAAATAAATAGAAATCTTCATATTTGGTTTTATGTTTCTAGGTATATACAAAAAGGGGAAGTATGTTGCAGTAGCGAAAAATTGCTATGTAGTGTCTTCTCGGATCAGAGAACAATTGACATCTCTCTCGACATTCTGTCTTGCGAAATATCAATTTGTCCAAAAGGATATTCTATATATCACGAAGTGCATTATATTTTGTAGTAAAACCAATGTCGCTGTCAATTACGACACATGTTGTGGTAGAAGGAATTTCTGGTGAGGCTGTAGTGTGCTCAGCAAGTCAATACAGACCAAACACTGCTGTATTGTGGTTACAGATAGATGATAATAATATTACTAGCGTTCCGGACATAACACTCACAGACAATGTTACAACTCAAACGTTCACCATCGTAGCAATGTTTAAACTGATATTGAATCGCGACAATAATGGCCAAAGAGTGTCGTGTCTTATAGCACATGATACTCTACATACGCCACAGATTGCCACCGGTACCATACAAGTTTACTGTAAGTTTATTGTTATGTTATGTTTCATGCCGTTGTTCATTACAATGATGTATTGCCTGCTTTGATTAATGGTATGAAATGCCACTGTAAAACATATAGTCAAACACTGTACAAACAGGTTATTGTTAAATAAGAATCTAATGCTGTTAGTAAAACGGAAACACGTCTAGCGCTTGACCTGTCAGTAATTTCAAATATATATTTTGTTTAGAAGTAAAATGCCAAAACTCATACAATATTGATTTGAGTTATCCGGGTTTATATCAATGACACATTGAAACAGAAGTATAGTACCCTATACTAGTGTTTAAGCCAACTATAACTAATATAAAACAGTGTATCTCATTTCTCGTAGGGGCACAAAATCATAGGCAAAATTGATTAACTTTATCATCGTCTGTTATATCATGCGCCTCTCATTGCAAGTAAAACGAAAGTTAACTATTCCAGATGCGCCCGATGTAACAGTAACCACTACCAATGTGACCGTTCTTGGTACAGCTGTACTAACATGCAATCCATCGGGATTACCTGCAGTATATACATATTCAAATTGGACACACAGCTGGCCAGGTCACGGGACAGTAACGCACACTGAAACGTTCGGGAATAACCAAACATTAAGAATTACATCGCTAACATACGAACATTCCGGTGTTTACCATTGTTCCGCCAGTAATGGGGTGATCGGTAGTTTAAACTCGAATGCGGGTCATGGGTCAACATTTCTGCAAGTACGAAGTAAGATTTCCTTTGTACACTTTTTCTTCAAATTTACGTAATCTCAGGCGTGCGATAATGTGATCGAATAAATTAGTCACATTTTTTTCATTTCTTTAATTTGTATTTCAATTGTTCTACTCATTACATGACTTCACGAAATCATATCTGGAACATGTGGACACAAACATGGAATATAAGCGTGAACATTAAAAGTATATGGGTTACACCAACCAAACGTTGAGAACATTTAAGTTACACATGTACATATGGTTATAATGTCTTTAATTGAAATAAAACATCAATTTTCAATTGACTTTAGAACTGATTGTATAAATGTAATATCTTATTTTTCAGCATTCCCAATCATATTAACATCAAGTCCAATACAAGCATTTGCGGAAATTCAGACAGATACTAGCGCATCTATAACTTTTTATAGTAACCGAAGAAACAACATGGTAGAATGCTCACGAAATTCAACAAGGATTTATTGTGGTTGGTTCTTGGAAGATGTTGATATATCGTTACCTGTAATTGATTATATTGTGCAAACAAAAGGATGGACCGCAAAGGTTATCTTGTCTATTCAAGACAACGATGATTTGGGGACGTTTACGGTTACAATAAGAAACGATGTTGGTGCATCAACGATAGATGTGAACGTCTTGAATTCAGGTTTGTGTTCGATACATGAATTAAAAAGAGAAAAATATAATCTCAGAGTTTGATAAAACAAAAATATTATCTTAGTATAAGAAACATACCAACCACATGAGCGATTTAATTGTTTACTCTCTGTGTAAATATCATGTTTCATGTTTCAGTGACATATAGGCTCACGGGTCGGGGTGTTGTTTTTGTTTTCTCATTATTCTTGTTTGTTATATGTATGTTTTGTAATACGCATGTCACTATAATAATATTATATCATTTATATAAGTAAACATACCCTATATGTTTGACAACATGTAAAACATAAGCTGTTCCTGGTATGAGGTAATTAACTGTGCCACAAGCCAAGACGATAATGACTGGTATCACTGACAATCGGTTTTAACATGCATAAACAGTTCAATATGCAGTTACTATTACAGTCAGATATGTCTCAGGCAGCCGCCAAGGGGAAAGTCTAAATATGACTAATGAACACAGGTTGCTGCTTAATACAAGTCAACTAAACAACAAATTGTATTGGTTAATCCTTAAGTTGCTGTTTAACACAAGTTAGCTGCTTAACAGAGGTGAATGCTAACACAAGTTTAACTATGCTGCTATTTTCATTATTAAGTTTTGACCATTAACAATATTAATATTGATATTATTATCATTACTATTCTTGTTGATATTATTATCATTATTATCATTATTATTATTATTATCATTATTATTATTATTATTATATTATTATTATTATTATTATTATTATCATATATTATTATTATTATCATATATTATCATTATTATTATTATCATATATTATTATTATTATAAGTATTATTGTTAGTGTTCGCCTGTTTGTTCTCTTATATGAATATATGTATGTACTTATACAGTATATATGTTCACATGTATATATGTTCACATGTATATATGTTCACATGTATGTTCACATGTATATATGTTGACATGTATATATGTTTGTAAATATTGAACCTTGCAGGCAGGAGAGGACTTACATAGGCATTGTCTGGTGTCTTATATATTGAAATGTCAAATATATATTATACTATTTATCCATACAAACAGAACAGACGTCAAATGTTGCATTACTTTTGGGGGTAGTTGGTGGTGTTGTAGCAGTGATAGTCTGGACCATAATGGTTGTTGTTGTGGTAAGGAAAAGACGATCCAATGGTAATTATCTATTATATTTACTTATAGACAAAGGACTGACAATACTGATGGAAGCTGTGTATTGGAGACGAACATTAATATAGTTTGGTGCTTCATATGTGTTTGTTTCTCCTTTTCTTTTAAATCCTTGCAACCTCATAGACAAACTTCAGATCACCTAGAATTTTCAACGCCAATAATGATTAATGGATTAAGTCCTTGTCACGTGACTTGTATATCTGGATTAACATATATATTTGTAACTGCACAGGTGATTCTGTTTAGATTCACCATAGATATTAAGGTATATATAGTTTTTGTTCACAATTATTCAAGAGTTAATAATTATAAGAAAATGAACACTGAACCTATCAAATTAAAAACTGTAGAATTATGTAACTCATAAATTCACACCCAAAATAATTTCATCGATAATATTCATTACTAGTATTTTTTTGTTCAATTTATTTTTCGAATTGTTCACAGAGTGTCTCTAATTTATTTTGAAGGTCTTGGCTTTTATTTTTTAGTTTTTGTCTTTAATGAATGCGTGAGTGCATGTTTAAATAGAACATCGTGTTTTGGCAATAAATGTTTAATCTATACTATAAGTTAACCTGATACATGCCTACTGTTTTCTCCTTGACGATAATCTCTATTTAATTTTGCAGAATACACACGAGGGAATACATCCTTGTACAGGTAAGATTATTGTGCTGAGTCATTTTCTTACCAAATATTTCTTTCAAGAAATAAAGTAGGCTTATTGCGCTTAGACATTTAAAGTCACCGATGACTTATTCAGCATGGATATCACATTCCGTCACGACGAGATATAGGAAACACATTTGCAGACTAATAGGTAAGCGAACGCGACACCGGGATATAATTAAAATATGAACCGATTAATATTGAAAATATTCAATATCTGTACATTGGTAATAAAGGATGTGTTTTATGCGCATTAACCATACACTGTTAAACGTGACACTTAGCAAGATGTGCAGTCTAATCTTAGTCTAAAATGTCAGCTTTTTTATTATCAAGGACTATCTCATTATATATGAGTGCTATATTACAAACAGCAATCGATGGTGTCAGTAGTAATTACTCAGATCCAAATAAGAGTGAATGAAAAGTCCAGTTCTTTTTTTAGCGAAATCCTCCAGGCCTTCCATGTCCGCTTTGTTTCCATCAACATGATTTTACCGCATAATATCTCTTGTAATACGGAATGTTCATTGAAATAGAGACGGCATTTTTCATTGTTCGTTATCTTTTAAATGTCAGTATATGATTGGTTTGAATTCTGTTTAGTCGTTTTAACAGTATTGTAGTTATAAAACGCCATTTTCTACGTCATTTACCAGTACTACAGTTTGTCTTTATCCTGACATAGTCGCGATGTTATCAACGCAAGTCTGAGCGCCAAGGAGGGATTTCATTACTGCCATATTTTTTGTATTACCTGACCGGGGATTAAACCCTAGTCCTCTGTCCTTAAGGCAGACACTGTAACCTTGCCACTGCACCACAAATACAATGTGTGATTTCTTTTAATAATGAGCCGTATTTAGATATTTTAAATGTAATCTTCGAATTAATATGATCAGACAAAGACTGTCTGCACCTAATCTCAGAGTCGTAATAGGCAGATACTCGAAATCGCAGGTGCCATAACATGAAAGATACTGTCAATGTTGTAACACAAACGATATTGAAGATGTTAACCATCTCCCCTTTGTCATGTCCTGTATACTTTGACGCCAGAGAGAATAATAATGAAACCTTTTTTTTATAAATACACTTCTATGCAATATGACTTAAATTGCTGAAATCAGAAAACCAAACAATTGTTTAAATAAAACGGCCAGTTATGTAAAAATCGCTTCAGAAATTAGATTACAAATACTAAAATGCAACTTTTTTTCAAACTTCAGCCTCTTTATTAGAAAGTTTCTTCCGATGCACATTTTCTTTCAATGATGTTTTTTTTAACCCCCATTTCATACCAATGTGTCTGGTTATTTGTGATATGTATTTACGTTTATCAATGACTATGTACTTTGTATACATCAACATAAACTATGTGTTCTTTTTTGTTCTGATATAATATCGGTAATGTCAAGTTGATTGTTAAATAATGGATTCTTCATGTTTTAGGTCAATTTCATTTTCTGTAAAAATAATATGTCATTCATGTTTATGGGAGATGGCTAAGTGTAATTATTTATTTTTAGGAACACAATCCAAGCACCTGAGACTGCTAACCCTACATCAGGTACTGTCTTGATAATGTATTTAGTCATATATTTTATTTTTATGTCAATTTCTATTTTTTTCGAATTTCACTAATAAAAATATCATTCAAAGAACGTTTTCCCCCATACTTTAGTTGTGTTTTTGTTTCCTTCCAGCCATTGAAATGGAGCCCATACACTGCGAAAACTACAATATAGATTCGTGCGTATACCTTCCTTTATTAGAAGACACGAACTAACAGTCTTTACATTAGTTTAAGTCGATTAATCTCAACATCGATCACCTTTTGATTGACAGCTTTCTTATTAGAGGTTATTTCTCCCTAGCTTATGATTTACTTTGCATATCTCCGGCAAAAAGTCAATTATCATATAATGGCTGTTTAAGGGCATCGTATGACAAACTCATCGTTTAATCAAATAAAGCTTTTTTTAAATGTTTGATTATGCATATGTATGGCCCTGGATCGCTCACCTGACTTATGTAATGTTATTTGTCATGCCAACCACAACAAATCTACTGCCAAAGAGCGAAGAGACATACGCTATGTTGTAAAGTTAATATGCCCTAGAAGATCACCAGAGAAATGTTAATGTACCAGTTAATTTATATTTAACAAGTTTAACAGTAGTATCATTTGAATTATCCTGGTAGAGGACCATGACACAATATTACACACCAAATATCTAAGCTCTTTGCCTTTATGTTTCAGACAAGATTTTTTGTGAAGTTTTTACCTAATCATCTCTATGTAAATCAGATGACCCTCGGGTAGGTGCCAACT
This sequence comes from Serripes groenlandicus, assembly GCA_031761405.1. Lineage (NCBI taxonomy): Eukaryota > Metazoa > Mollusca > Bivalvia > Cardiida > Cardiidae > Serripes > Serripes groenlandicus. The sequence goes on along the minus strand of JASEVX010000007.1, from coordinate 4,011,294 downwards.
TTAAGCAAGAGGCATAATTTGAACAATCTGTGTAGAGGACCACTAGACAATGCTACACACCATAATCTAAGGTCTAGGCCTTTCGGTTACAGACAAGAAGTTTTCCAAAGTGTTTCCCTATATATATCTTTGTAAAACAGGTAAACTCCGGGTCGGGGCCAAGATTTACCCCAAGGGCATAATTTGAACTATCTTTGAAGAGGACCTGTAGAAAAGGTTACACACCAAACAGTAAGCTCTAGGCCTTTCGGTTTTCAGACAAGAAGATTTCAAAAATAGAAAAAAAAGTTATTTTCGGTTGCCATGCCAACCTGAGTTCTGCATAGATGTTGTCTTTGAACAACTTTGAAAGAGGGTCACCAGGAATTAATCCTAGCAAAGTTTCAAAATGCATGCAGTGGTTTTCGAGGAGATGTCATTTAAAGACATTTTTGACGACGGACATCAAGCCATCACAAAAGCTCACCGTGTTCTTATTCTCAGGTGAGCTAAAAACAAATGTAGACAACAAATATTTGTAGATAAGTAGAGGAACAATAAATGTCGAAATAAGTGTACGATACGTATAGATTCCCTTTTGGGTCTTTTCAGGCTTGTTTATGAAGAATTGGAGGAACTAAAGGAAAACGCCCGCGAATATGGAAATGTTTTGACTGGTTTGTATATAACTCAAACATATTTAGAAATATTTGCCAGGTACACAACCACTGTTCATATCAGAATGTATGTCAAAACCCATATGGTTGAAAATACAGAGAAGTCAAAATCCATAATTTATATGATTGAAAATACAGGGAAGTCAAAACCCATATGATTGAAAATACAGAATAGTCAAAACCCATATTATCAAATTTACAGGATAGTCATAATGATAGAGATTGCAGGTGTTAGACAAACACCCCACCTCCCCTTCATTGATTGGTATTAATTCGGTCAAAGGTGATAAATGAATTAAGGTCGTACTTGCTTTATAAAGCTTGAGTAATTATATCTACATGCTTGCTCTATATCTCAAAGGGATGTGATTTTTACAAAGAAAAGACGAAAAAAGTTAAATTGATACTTTTATTTAATCTCTGTGTATCATTAGAAGTTCCTGATAATAAGTTATTCTTTCCTTTTCTTTTTAAATTGATTTTTGACATTTATTCAAACATAACACAATTGATAAATGTTAAACACTTTCACATAACATAATAAAACAAAGGGCTAAGCAATATTTGATCAATTAGCACACTGAAAATTCGTTTTTACTTTAAAATAATGCTTTCCCATATGTCTAGTCATTTTCAATGCATTCTGGCAAAATATGGAAATCCTCTTCTTGAGGAATTCCGAGTTTTTTCAATTCCTGATAATAATTCGAATTCCTTATATCAGAAATTGAATATTTGATTATCAGAAAATGTATTTCTTGATATCAGAAAATCGTCAGTATTTTCTGATATCAAGAAATCGAATTTTTGATATAAAAAAATACTGACGATTTTCTGATATCAAGAAATACATTTTCTGATATCAAGAAATATATTTTCTGATATCAAGAAATACATTTTCAAGAAATATATTTTCTGATATCAAGAAATACATTTTCTGATATCAAGAAATATATTTTCTGATATCAAGAAATACATTTTCTGATATCAAATATTCATTTTCTGATATCAGGAATTCGATTTCTTGATATCAAAAAATACTGACGATTTTCTGATATCAAGAAATACATTTTCTGATATCAAGAAATACATTTTCTGATATCAAGAAATACATGTTCTGATATCAAGAAATACATTTTCTGATATCAAGAAATACATTTTCTGATATCAAATATTCATTTTCTGATTTCAAAAAATACTATCGATTTTCTGATATCAAGAAATACATTTTCTGATATCAAATATTCATTTTCTGATATCTGGAATTCGAATTCTTGATATCAGAAAATCATCTGATAAGGAAAAATAGAGCATATTTCTTGATATTTTTTAACATCAGGAATTCGATTTTTTGATATCAGAAAATCAAATTCTTGATTTCAGAAAATAATGAATATTTTCTGATATCAAAAAATCGAATTCCTGATATCAAAAAATAGATTTTTGATATCAGAAAATCTATTTTTTGATATCAGAAAATACTGTTTATTTCTTGATATCAAGAAATCCATTTTCTGATATCAAAAAATGATTTTCTGATATCAAAATATCGAATTTCTGATATCAAAAAATAAGGAATAAATAGTAAAACGGCGCCTCATAATATCATGGTAGTTATGATTAAAACAATCAATGGTTTTGACAAACAGATTAATTAAAGAATTATCATTTTAAAGCATATAACTTTATTCAAAATCCAATAACCTCAGAATGCTAGACCTACACCAGATATTGTCTTGATTATATATTTTTATGTAAATTTCTTTTTATTTCGCATTTCACTTAATGATAAATTCATTCAAAGAACTATGTTGACTGGTTTGTATATGACTCTAACGTATTTACTATAGAAATGTTTGCCAGGTGCATGATCACAGTACATATTGTAATTATAACAAAGAGGTCGCTCACACATATACAAATACAGCACATTTTATAATTGACTGTTTAGTTAATACCGTACATTAGTAATTTGTCATAGCCTTTAAATTATGTTAATTCATTAAACAACGGAAAATAACAAAACCACTATTATTACAACAACCTTGTGGTAATTTCTTTTATCTCAAACAAATTTACGCTGTTAATTTCTCTTCATTGCAGCATGATTATTGAGAAGTTCTTTTAATGTGGATCTCGATAAAAAAAAAAGCATCGAGCAAACTATTCAGAGTATCTGTTAATTCATATTTCCCTAAGACACCTAAAAAATATCGATCTATTTCAGGGAGTGCGGCAATGATTCCGAATGACAACATGTACGAAAACCCCGAAACTAAGGAATGAGTTGTATTGAAATTGAACGTTATCCAGAATTCATACAGTTTTGTAGTAATCTATTGCGTTAGTTCTGTAATATATTTTTACATTTTTTTAATACAATGCAGTTTATCCATATGTTTTTTCTAAACTGTTAAAAATCAAAGCCCCGAATAAGTATCCAGTTTGTCAATAAGTCAAACCTTAATATGTAACAAGAAGTCTTTGTCATCATTTACAACATCAACAATTTCGTTCACCATCCGCATCGTTGTGATAGCAATCGCTTCTTTGAATGAAAATCTCCGAATAAGTAACGAATAAAAAAGATTTATAATAAGTAACAATATGCCTTTGTCAGCATATTCAACAAGAGAAATAGCAAAGTTCCTCTTGTCACCATTACCAACTTCAGATATAGGTCATATCCTGCCATATACTTGGTCACAATGCAAAATTGATTGAAATGGTATTGGTCCAGCAGATTAAAACTTTGTTAGAATGTGCGTCTTGATATTATTTAGGCCAAGTTCAAAACTGGGTCATGTGAGGTCAAGAACTATGTCACAATTTCAATTTGAAGGACAATCGTGTTAGCACTCATCATGCGACTTTAATCTTTAGTATGTTGAAACTTTTTCAAAATGACTTAATGATATCTAGGTTAACATTAAATATAGGTCATGCCCTGTCATAGATTAGGTAATTATGCCAAATTGTATGGAAAATATTAGTAACACTCTAGAGACCGCATATTTTGTTCTAGCAGCTTAAAACTAGGCCAACTATGACATTGGTGTATGTAAGGTTAAAAAACTATGTACCAAGATTAAATTGAATGAAAATTGTGTTAACACTCTGGAGGCTGAATTTGTATCTTTAGCATGTTAAAAGGTTGTCAGAAAAATTGCATTGATGATACATACAGTTTATACATATAGGCAAAGTTCGAATATGGGTCATGTCGGGTCAGAAACTAGGTCACTTAAGGATGTACTGAACTGAAAAGTGAATTTTTCATAATATTTAACTTTTATTATAACATTGTTTTTTTGAAAGTTTGATGTATGTTAAATAAAGAAAACACAAAAAAAAGGTAGGGTAGTGGGCTTTGTTTTTTGCTAGATCAGTTTATGAAAGCCTTATGATACGCATTTTTTTTGCTATTTTAGCACATGAAAAAAATACAAGCTTTCACACAAATTGCCAATATTTGAAAGATGATATGCTAATTGTTTGTCTTCCTGTGGTTTAAATCTCATTCTGAAGTTATTTTATCCATATCTTTGGAAGTTCATGTGATACGTTGTAATTAAACCTAAAAAATAAACACTTATTTTCCATAATGAGAACCCATATTTGTCAGGTGTAAGAATAGACAAATTTAAAACTTTTAAATAAGGGAAAAACATATTTATAATATTTAACTTTTTCTGAATCTTATTCAGGTTATTGCAATAACTATCATTTATCAAAATTTAAAAAGAAAAGTATATGTCATTGGGCAAAAATCTTCAAATGTCATAAAAGTTTTCCAATATTTTCTACTTGTTTTAAAAACAATATGATACTATACAAGTTATAGATTTAAATTGATATATATCGACTTTAATATGTACTTTTTACCCAGTTATATTGTTTAATCAAACATGGCCACTGGACAGCAGCTCACGAAAAATGTGAAGGCTCACGAACAAATTAGGCCCTTTGTCTAAACCGAATTCAAACCACTTTGTTTTAAATTGTTAAGCATTATAAACAGGTATAATGACTAAAAAGGTTTTAATTGTCAACAAAATCAGAAGATTTAATAACAATAATTTTTTTTTTTTTTAAATTTCAACTTCTCAGTTCAGTACATCCTTAATCAAACTGGAGTAAAGTATTGGTAACACTCTGACTGCTGCATTTTAAAATTAAGCATGTTGAAACTTTGTCAGAATGTTCGTCTTTATTATATCTAGGCTAAGTTTGAATATAGGTCATATTTCGTAAAAAACTAGATAACCAAGCCAAATATGAGAAACATCTTATTAACACTCTAGAGACCGCATCATTGTGTCCGCTACTTGAAGTTTTGTCAGAACGTTTGTCTTGATGATATCCAGGTTAAGTTTGAATATGGGTTATGCCCGAACCATGTGAATTTTCTGACCACTCATGATTAGTTATGAGTCTAAAAGGGAAGACTATATCACATGATATACTTATAGTGATGTTGATAATAATGAATATATATATCTTATAAAATTCGATGATTCTAGAGTAAATGACTTTACACAAACAATTAAATCCAAAAATATAGAAATTCAACCCTATGCAATAGTATAGAAAAAAATGATAATATAGATAACATAACCAAATCTTTCGTTTCTATCATCAAAGAAAGTGGACTTAACGTTTTGGTAAGACATTCAAAGCTAAAAATAAAAATCACGATAGTCCGAAAACAAATAACATGCCTTGGTTAAACAAAAACTGCTTTGACGCTAGGAACCAGCTTGAAAAGGCAAGGAACGCTTTTAAAAGAAACAAAGCTTCAAATGAATTTCGTACAAACGGTCACCGAAAATTCAAATTACAATAAAACAAAACGAATAAATAAACGTTAATGTCAACAACAAGAAAGAGATAAACTTACGAAATGAAGTAAATCGAATCCAAAACAATTTTGGAAATCAGTGAAAAGAAAATACAGCAAACAACAGAAACAAGCACATTCCTTAACTGTCACATAATTACATGGTCATTTTAAAACTCTGTACGCGAGCAATGTTGAAGAAAACAAGAAAGTCAATGGTACACACACTGGCAGTAAAGAGAATAATGAAAATGATGATATCTTTCAAAATAATAACACCGCTGTCAACCAAAATGATGACAATAGCGCTCAATCAGAAATGAAAATAATGACAACATCATATACGACGAGGATCTCGATGTCAAAATCACTATGTCTGAAATACGTACCGCTGTATTTAGTCAAAATGATAACAAAAGCAGTGGTTTACAATATATGTGTAGAAATGTATAAACATTCTTTTAGCGAAACATGTCACTAAAGCTATTTAACAGAATGTTATCAAAGGGAGAGTATCCAACCTGTTTCGGGGAGGGAATAATATGTCCTGTATTTAAAGGAGGCATCACGATGATAAATATTCTGTCAACATTTTACTCACAAATTGTTTTTAATAGATCGTCAACATGGAGCGAGAAACACGAACAAGTAATACCGAATCAATTTGGATTACAAAAAGGCAAATCCACAATAGACAGTATCTTTGTACTACACTCCGTAATTGCTAAAACACTCTCTAGTAAGTCAAAAGTATACTGTGCTATGATCGACTTTGAAAAATGATTCGATAAAATTGACAGGTTTTTTCTTTTCCAAAAACTGATAACAGAAAATGTTTGCTTTAAAGCCTGCGTTAGATATAAATCCGAGATGTCGCATTTTTCAAGTCCGACATTGGCGTGATACAAGGGGACCAGTGTTCAACAATAATGTTATCATTTTTCGTAAATGATATATTAATGAATCTTAATACCAGCATAGATGGCTTATTCACACTTGACGAAATAAAAATGTTTATATTAATGCTCGCTGACGACGCGGCGTTATTCGCAAAAACACTACAAGCGTTACAGTCATTATTAAACGACCTATAGGTGTACTGTAATACATGGGGTCTTAAAGTAAACACAAAAAGACAAAAATAGTAATATTCGAGAAAGGTAGATCTACACAATTGGATTTCGTTTATTATGGTGTAACATTAGAAATTGTAGAAACCTTCGAATACCTAGGTATAAATCTATTCAAAAACGGAAATTGGTTTAGAAGTCAAAAACAAGTTAAGCGAGCACGCATTGTTCGCCTTACACAACTTATTTATAATATTTAAACATAGATTGAGCTTACCTTTAAAGATAAATGTAAACTCGTTGATAGTCTAGTTGGCTGAATAGTATACTGAACTACGGGGCTGGCTTATTTATCACCTTTGCAAAATATAGAAAGTATACACTATAAATTTCTCCGTAAAGTGTTATGTGTTCGTATCCCATGAACATAATTATAAAATATTGGGAACAACTTTTAAACCCTGCAAATAATACGCTTACAAAACAAATATACCACATGTTACATAGAGACGCTTCAAACAGAAATAACTACTGCGGACTTAACTGGGCATCGCATGTAAAAACCATTCTCAGTGAAATAGGATTGTCATATACATGTATGTAGTTAAATCAAGAATTTTCAACTATTAACATAAGCATGATAAGCCAACAAATAATCGATTCATATAAACAAGAATTGCATTTCTCTATAAACAACTCAAACAGACTGCAAAGTTACTGTCAATTTAAAGATAATCTTGAACCAGAAAATTAATTAAACTGTGTTTATTTAAAACGAAATAGAATGGCATTAACTAAGTTTCTAGTTTCAGCGCATGACCTTGCTGTCGAAAATGGCAGATTTATAAATATTCCAAATGCTGAAAGATCATGTAGCTGTAATATAAATACCGTTGAAAATGAATATCATGTTACTTGTTTGTTCAAAATATGTAAATCTAAGAAGATAGTATTTGAATCCATACTTTTTCCATCGGCCATTTATAACAAAAAACTGTTACTTTTGTCATCAAACTTGCCCAAGGTAATAATCAGCCTATCAAAATTCATACATTTTATTCTTATAAACAGAACCAATAATGATTGATCGATATTATAATCTTCAGTTTAAATTAAGACTTAAAAAACAACAACATTCAAGCAAGTTATGCATTCACGTGTTACACATGTATGCTTATGTTACACCATTTTGTTAATATTATTAATTGATTAATGAATCTATAATTATTCAATTTATTGACTCTACTCTGTAAACTTTATATGTTGATATGTCAGGTCTTTTTACCTACACCACCTGGCAACTTGTGTATGTTTATTTTTTTTTCTAATTGTATATTACTCATTTTGGCTATGAATATGTGTTTATTGTGTGCCAATAAAATTATGTTATGTTATGTTATATAGATATAGATTATAAAAATGTATTACATGTATATGTACGGTGGCATAAAAAGGGCAAAAATAACACAAAATCTTTATCGCTTAAACTATTGTCCGATTCCAAAAATAATTTCTTCCTCGGGTGACCATAATGTACAATGTACTTAAGCCATATTGATTGGTTGAAAAACATGACAGCTTGGTTAAATGACAAAACTTGAATATTATTCTCATCTGAATCTGCTGGTCAATACATGTTTACAAATACGTGAACATCTAGACACATTACTAGAGCCATATACAATCCACATCTTTTGATATTTGTTTTATCTGTTGAATTAAAAGCATAGCTTCCAGAGATTGGGGCTAGCTACCATTTTACTATATTTGAAAGTGATTATTTCGCTTGGCCGTCAGAAGGTTGTTTAGAATGCCTTGTGACAATTATACTGCTGTGATATTTCATTTACAGTGCCCATTCTTTGCCAGTTTTATTCCAGCTCTTTTGCAAGTTTTCCTGATATTATCAGCTACACATTTGATACTATATCACCAATTAGGTTATCGATTTAGGGTTATCTTTGTCCTCTTGTTTAGACAACAGATTTACCTTTATTATAAGAAAGTAATTTTGTCAAACAGATCATTCAAAAGTATAATAGGGCCGTCCCAAGAGAAAACCAACAGTCCGGACGCTGCGTAAAGTATCGACCCAGACATTGCCAACTTTCGGGGAATCTGGTGTCTCGAAAGTTCCAATGGAGTTATAGAGGGGGAAACATGTTAAATTGCTCCCACGAATTAGTTAATCAATGCATTTTTTCATTTCACACGATTATGTTAGAAAACCTCTGCTTTTTAATATGATATTTTTAATATGATTCTATCATTTTTTACATTTTGGTCCTTTTTAGATTTGTTAGGGCAACTAAAGTTTCATTGAAATAAGAAGGAGCTTAAAATACACACAACAAACCTGCAGAAGATAATTTAGCAATCAGCTTGTTGAAAATATTGTTTATATGAATTTAAGTATTTATCATTGAATAATGTTGAAAAGACATTGTTCTCCTTTTACAACAATCTTTTCAAAACACATCTGCTGCAGAAGCGTCTCGATGTGGGAAAAGGGGACAACTGACCTTTTTACGTATTCATCATGATATTGTTCTATCAACTCTTATCTACATGCAAATACATTTTGAAACTTCAGCAAACGGATTTTGAAAACATAATTAGTAATTTCTCCTTTTGCCACAATGTTTTAAATTATTTTCAAACATTATATTTAAATACGTATAGAGTTATTGACCATACTTTTTCCCCGATGTTTTCAAAGTTGCGGATTTAATGTTAATTGGACAGGGGGGAAGAAGACACAGGCGAGAATGGGTTGATAAATCAAAATACTTGACAATTAAAAACTGGCAACTAAATGATGTAGGTATGCAAATACTTAAACCTTTTTAAATCACAATAAGCTAAACAAAAATATGTAGATTAAACCAGTCAATTTGTTGATTATAGCAAGGAATTTCATAGATATGCTTAACCCTTTCTCACGTTCACACATGCAGGCACTTCTGCAAATCTATATAATTGTTTGTATAATTACTGAAAAAAGTTGAAAACATTGTGGCTAAATTAGAAATTGCTCGTTTGATTAATGCGTCAAAATACATCTTAAAGTTGGGAAAGGTTTAAAACCCTTTACCACATGCAGGCACATCTACAGCAGATACATTTTGAAAACATTGTGACAATGGGAGAGAAGCTCATACTGATTAATTTCTCCATTTCTCATATGTTTGTTACTCTATTGTAATAATGTACTTTACTTTTTGGAGATTTTCCATAATGTCATAATGTTGTTTTCAAATTTCTCTGCTGCAGATTAGATGAACATATCTAGGCAAACTATGGAAATTCTCTACAAATGAGTATAATAAGTTGAGAATAATAACTGAGAAGAAATGAAAACATTGTTTTCAAAAGTCTTCTGCTGCTGATGCGTCTGCAATGTGAGAAGATTGAAGCGAGCAATTTCTCCTTTTGCCACAATGTATTCCACTTTTAGTCATAGGTTATCCATTCAATTATAGAGGTTTTGACAAAATATGTCGTCTGCTGCAGAATTGTCGTATTGGGTTATGTTTATGTGTCACAATTGAAAATTGCTATCTTTTGGTGTTCCCTTAGCACTTTCCCTCATACGACAATTCTGCAGCAGACGACTTTGAACCTATTTGTAATAAAAAATACAAAATTTCTATAATTGAATGGATAACCTATGACTAAAAGTGGAAAACATTGTGGCAATAGGAGAAATTGCTTGGTGGATTTTTAATCATTAAAAATATTGAATTATGAATACTAATTGTTTATACAGTACTAAACTCTACAGGGTTAATTGCACTACTTCCTGTAGAGCTACTTTATGATAATTAATTTCATTGGCTACAGCTTGGGTTATTTATCCAATCAGTGATTGTTATGAATGTTAAAATACTGTCAGCTGATTGGTTGAATAAATTACATTGAAGGAAAGGAAGAGCGCCAATATTCACAGTTTGAAAAGAGTTTGATCAGTCAGGAAGTCAAAATTGAAGAAAAATAGCCCGCCCGCCCACCACTAACTTAAATGTTTGTTTGTCTAAAGTGATGTTTCATGTTCATGTTGTTTTCATGTTTTGTAAATATGTAAGTGATGTCATTGCTTTATTGTTAAATAGTCTGTGCTTGTGATTGTTATTAGCATTGCATGTATGTTGCTAGACTGGCATTTCAGTGTAATATCAGATTGGTTATGATAAGTCAATTTAATTATTACATGTATGTATAATTGTCCTTGTAAGTAATACTTCTTTAGTATTCTAAAGTAAAGACTTCTTGATGAGTAATAAGAACAAAATAATAATTATATTAATATCATATCGGTTTTTGTTATCTGTTGATACCCTTAATAATAGGAAAGAATAATTCTACTTATTTAACAACTTTCTCTGTGTTTACCCTTTCCCACATACATATAGTTTCCTACAGCAACGTTTTAAACTCTATTCAACTCAGATCAATACTTTCATTTACAGAGATTTTCCATATTGTTGACAAGATGTTTAACAAAATCGTCTGCTACATTTTTTTTTTTTTTCGGGAAAGCTTAAATACTGATGCCGTGAAGTGACTGATCAATCAAAGAGTTAAGAGTAAAATATTAATACTTGGTCAAAAGTCACTGATTAAAATATTGAGTTTATTGAAAAAGTATACAGACAGTTATTTCTGAATAACCCACTGAATGCCTTATAATAAAATTCATAAACATCCTCATAATCTCAATTTTTTGATTACAATTATCATCGAATACGGACGGTGGTAACTTCTTCATACTGTCCCAACTTTGAGTTCATATGATACAAGGTCCTCCTCCACGTTATTCGGGTATAAAGCCTTCTGCTTTCAAGGTGGTCTTTTTGTAATTTGTGGGTCCATGAAATGGAGAACAAATATCGAGATGTTCTTCAAACCTTTCCAACATACGAGAAACATACAGCAGAACAGACAAGAAATCTTTTGAAACCTGTCAATCCGAAAGCTCATTTTCAATCCATTTTCCTTCTTTGTGCAACAAATTATTTCATAAACATTTGTCATTCAGGATTGTTGAATTGAACAACTTTTTCGAAGACTGGCAGACAACTATGAAAAATGAAGTAAAAAGATTGAAAATCTCTACGATATTACTATGATTATTGCCTAGATTTAAAAGCATTGAGGCAACAGGTGAAATTGCCCATAATTGACTACAAATTAGCCGTCCCGCGAGGAAGAACCAACATTGTGGATTCTTGCGTAAAGTTTCGACCCGGATCAGCTTATATATTATTTTAAGCTCGCTCAATACATCATATGCAAAGTTTACGTTGTATATTGCTCATTTATTATTTTTCTAAAGTCTTTTGCTTTGCCTCTCCCCTCACTAGTCTTAGATTCTAGATAGTGAGACCATTATACTCTCTCTCTCATCCACTCTTTCCATCTCACTCCCTTCTTCTCTCATCTCAGTCTCTCTCCTTCTCCTCATCCTCTCTACCTCTCCTCTTCTCTCATCTCTCTCTCTCTATCTCCTCATCTCTCTCATCTCTCTCTTCTCTCTTCTCTCTCTCTCTCTCTCTCTCTCTCTCTCTCTCTCTCTCTCTCTCGAACTGCACAGGCTGAGCTTGGACGATACATTACGCAGAGACCCATATTGTTGGCGGCTCAAATGCTTTAGAATGCCTCAGCAGTTCTAGTGTTAGGTATGACCGGTCTTGGCATCCAACCTTCAAGATCCCACACCTGGGGCAGACAGTCACACTTACACCACAGAGGTGGTCAATTTTTAAGTTTGTAATTTTGATCATAATTGTCATTTGCTCCGAAAGTTGCTTTTCGTTAGCTGCCTTTTTGTGCAGTCGAATAAAAAGAGGTCTGGCGTATGTCGGTAATGAACGCTGTAATGCCTGGTTTCTCTCGGTGAAGTTGATTCATCCTTCTGGATCTACAATGGCTGCCATTCCTGCACGTCCTTCGGACCCTAAAATAATTTAAAGAATAAACAACGCGTTACAAGCAGACAAGGGAGCTCTTGTGTGGACAAGCTTCTATACGATTGTCTATATTTAAAAGTATTATTCCTTCCATGTTTCTATCATCTTTATTCAGCAACGAGCAACGTGGTTGTGATGTTGTTAAGCTAGACAGAGACTCGTTAGAATCACTTTTACGTGAAACGTACTATTTCGTCTAATTGCTAACTGTAGACACTCTTGAAGAAAACGTAAAATGTAGCATTGTTGGAAAGTAGAAAATAGTGAAACGAGCAATTTTCATCTTAATCACTATGCCACATGTTCTATTTAATTCTGGTCTAAGCTTCAAGTTATAACATTTACTCAAGATATTTTCAATGTATTAAACTTTTAAAACTGTTATCCAAACTACTTGTTTATAGTCAAATACAAAAAGACAAAGGCTACTTATGCCATTATGTTTTCAAAATATAATTAAAGTACCTCTTCAGAACACAAGGTTTATTTGGCAGTGTCATTAATGCCAAGCAGACATTGTTTATTTGGTAGTTTCCTTAATAAATGATTCTGGAGCGTAAAAAGTGACATTACAGGAATAGTATGCCTAGAAACATTGTAATCACATTTGGTTAAAAGATAAGATAAATATCAGAGCTCTATATAAGGGGTGGTTTGCTTGTTTGCTTGTTCTAAAATGCTTATTTGACCCTCTAACCCTATGTTGTAGGTACTTAAAAGAATCGTCTCAGTAAGACAATTTTTTTTATTACACACAACATACGGTTTGCTTTTATATCAAGAGAGAAATTGTGAGGAAAAGAGCTGAATACCTCTCCTTATCTGTACCTCTGAATTAAAGACTGCACCAGTGAGAGCAAATAACCCTTTCCCTTTTACAGACACCTCTGCAGCGGACGACTTTTAAAAATATTATGACAAAAGGAGAAATTGCTTATAATGAGCAATAAACCCATTGTCACAATGCTTTTTAACGTAATTCACTAATTACTCTTTCAAATGTTTGCCTACAAACATTTTAAAGTTGTCTGCTGCTGAATTGGTCTAGAGCAAAACTCACACATATTTTCTCTATTCTGAATAAAGGTATTATATTTGCATTGTATTAATAAATTAACCCTTTCTACAGCAGACGACTTATGACAACATTGTGAACAAAGTAGAAATTTGGTCATAATTGTATCTGCGGAATGAGGAATTTTATCTTTTACCACAATGTTTTTAGCTCTATTTAATGGTAATAATTTGTCTTATAAAGATATTTAATATAAACTGCTGCAGATTTTATGTACATGGGTCAATTATATGACTCAGAATCATTGAAAATGTCTTGGCAAAAAAAAAAAATTCATGGAATTTGACAATGAGGTACTTTTTATTAAGAAGCCATCTCCTTATCTGATTTTCTGTTAACAATTCCCCTTATATAAACCATTTTTGGAAGTTAAAATTTATGTGTAAAAAGGGAAAATCATCTTAAAACAAACAGATGTTGATGAAAATACGACAAGAATGTCATCTATCTATGAATAGACAAGGTATTGTTGCAGACAGTGGCTCATGGTTTTAGCCCTTTCCCTTATATAGACGCTTTCTGACGCCTCTGCAGCAGACATCTTTTTAAAACATAGTGACAAAATAAGACTTCTACTTTTGTTACAATGTTTTCCACTTTTAGTCAAATGTTATCCATTCAATTATAGAGATATTCTATTTCTGACAACAGACGTTCATAGTCGTCTACTGCAGAATTGTCGTATGAAGGAAAGGGTAAATCCCCCCACACCTTCCCCCTTCCAAAATACGACACATTTGTTGCAGAAGTATTTGAAAGCAATTAGTCAACAATTAGTAAACTTTCTATAAGAGAAAAAAGAATTATCAAAAGGAAGAATTGTGCATCATGAGCAATTTCTCTTTTTGCCACAGTGTTTTCAAAAATCGTATGTGGCATAGGTGTCAGAAAGGTTCTTCGTGTTGGAAAAGACACTTCATGTTGAGTGTCCTGGAATAAAAAAGAAAGGAAAGATATGTTTTGTAATAAATAAGTTAACCCTTCCCCTGTTGCAGACGTTCTGACGCCCCTCGAGAGCTGACCAATTTACAAATCAATGTGGCAAAAGGAGTTATTGTTCGCAATATTTTCAAATTCATGAAAAACAAATTATACTTTCATTCATAGAGATTTTACCTATTTTGTAGATGTTATAACAATTGTCTACTGCAGATTTGTTGTTTGTGGAAAAGGATTAAGACTTAACTTAAGTGTAATAGCAAAAGAAGTTCAACTTGGCGATCTTGCTGATTGTCGTCTCTACTTCAAATGTCGATATCCGCGTCATCGGAATGTGTCGCCAGTTCTGTCCCGGAAATACATATATCCATACTCATCCATAATTAATACATCACCTGAAACGAGAGTGCCAAAACTACATCATTGTATATTCGTCAAGGTATATTACTTTTTATGAAGCAGAAGACTCTAAAAGGTATAATGAGATATTAAAGTGATTTCAACAATCTTTCAGTCATATTACGACTACCAGTTTACGTATCGATGTGTTTCCCGGCTTTCAAATACTAGTACTCTACCATTGTTTTGAGAACCAAACAGCATAGGGTTTGAGAAACAAAAAGGTTTCTGAAAAACGAAATATGCGCCCTATGTTCCGCTCTGTTCTGTATGCGTAAGTGTTAAAATACATTTTGTTGTTGATATATTTACTGTTTCTTCACTTTATTTGAAAAATTTATCAATATTGATTATTAATTAATATTTAAAATATGTCACTGAGATTACCCTTCTCGTATAATGCAATAGGTAGTCAAAATTTCACATATGTATATGTATATACGTGTAAATGTGTGTGCATATACGTATCATATGTTATGTAATAAAATAATTCTATCTTATGCATAAGTTCGTGTTTATTCCCTTACGTCTGAACATCTCTTTTCTGTGAAAAGTCAATATTGAATGTTCTTAAATTGTAAAAAGAAAAAAAATCCAATTGGTGAATGCTCGTTTGGCGTATATACTTCTGGCGAGAAAACAAATCCCCATATCCTGGTTATAAACAACTGTTCACGTGACTGCAGTTATACATTGATAATGTATGCATCTTGTGTTATTCCTCATGCTGTACACTATCCAATATGTACATTCGAAAAATAAAGACACTATTCTGGTCTGTTCTGTAGAGCTGTGAGTGGAGAATAAAACGAACAAGACTTACTTATGTTACAATTCCCTTCTGTTGCTCCATAAAACTCGCCCATAATATCAACACCAACACGTTTCTGGAAATCCCTCCAGAGGGCTGGCTGGAGCCCGTACCTTGTGCTACTTCTCTGCTTCTCTGCTTGTCTGAAGGGCTGAGCCATCAGATAGCGATACATTTCTCCGATATATTGACCAGCCTGTAATTTAAGTGATAATAACTGTTTACCCAATATATATCTATTTAAACTTTAACCATTCTTTAAAGCAATCTCCAAAGTATGATGTGTGTGTATGGTGTTTTAAGCTGCATTCAACCATCTTTACCACCATTTACCAATGACCTTGCCGGGGATCCAACCCTTGACTTCCCACTACACAACAAACTGAGTTGATGGTATATTCATTTAGTTACAATGCTTTCAACAGTCGTTCAAATGCATATACAGGTGGGAAAAGGTTTGATAACAAGCCAGGAAGAAAAATGTAATATCTGGATAAACGGAAGTTTGCACTAGACACTTAACGGTAGCTCAACACATTGTGGTATGGAGATATTGCTTAATTGAGTATTTTTTCCCTTATCCAGAACCTTTTCAAAAATTGCCTCCTATATAGGGGGAGCGGTGGGGGGGGGGGGGGGGGGGTGGGGGGTGAGGGGGGGGGGGGGGGGTAGTCAAAATAGTCAAAAGTCATCTGTATCAAGCAAAGACATAATATTATGCAGAGTTGAAAAAGTTTTACGCAAAAAGAGAAAATGACAAACATTCAAAAATCGTCTGTCATAATAATTAAGTCTGAAGTGGCCTGTATCAGATAGCCACTTAACCTTTGTCCAACTTATACACTTTTGCAGCAGATGTCCTTGCAAACATGGTAACACACGTATAATTCTCCATAACTTGTAGTTTTATTATCAATTAATGTTGAAAACAATGTGGCATTATGAGCAATTTCTCCTTTTGCTGCAATGTTTTCAAAGATGTCTTCTGCCGAACCTTTAAAGGGTATCTGTATGAGGGAATGGAAATAAGTATGATAAAGTTGAAAATGTATATTACAATAAACCACTTACAGTACAATTATGTTGAACACAGTCATCCCAAAATCGACTAGCAGAAAACGTTTTCTTGATGACTAAAGATGTTCCTCTGAGAAATGCCTGCCCCATCCCAACAATCCCCCCGGCAGTGTGGTACAAGGGGAGGGGGTTGTAGAGAATATCCGAACTATTGATTTGCAGGAACAAGTTAACAGCAAACGCCATGTAGTAAAACCTAGGAAAACGGAAATAACTACTAAATATTAAACCCAAACTCTATATTTGTAGGAATAAGTTAGACTGTGTTAAATGCAGACACATTTTGATGCCTCTGCAGCAGACGACTTTTGAAAACATAGTGACAAAGGTAGATATTGCTCATAATGATTATAATGGACCCTTAATACTTTCTACAAATTTTCAGCTGATAACTTTGATAACATCTTTGCACAAATATGGAAAATGGCAATTGATAAAATTATAATTATTTTAATAGAGAACAAATGTGACAAATGTAGAAATTGCTTGTAGTGAGCATTTCTATCTTTTGTCAAATTGTTTTAATTAGTTGTCTGATGCAGAGGCAACAGAAAGTGTCTATTGTAGGAAAGGATAATTTAATACTCCCAAGTGTATGTCTCAGTAAGATTTTAGAGTAAATTCAACCCTTCCCACTTGCAGGCACATATTGACGCATCTGCAGCAGACGACTTTGGAAACATTGAGGCGAAGGTGAAAATGTCACCTTTTGTCACAATGTTTTAAATAATCACACATTCATTTGCAGAGAATTGCCATATTCTTGGCCCAATTTTTTTAAGTCGTCTGTTCCAGCTTTGCTGCCTGTGGAAAAGAAGCCAACAAGTTCTCTTTCTTTTAATCAAATTTGATTTATTCTGTCAAATCACCCAGCCAGTCGGCAATTTATTTCAATGACAGGCCTGTGCGACTTCTCTAGATCATTGGCTTGGTCTGTAAAAAAATACATCCGTAACTATTACAGCTTAACAAGAAATTGTAAGAGATCAATACATTTAACTCACATTGTTTTAACCTTTTTCATAATAGAGCAAAAAAACCAGATAACGTCAAAATGCTAACTACTCTTCCAAAAGGGGTTGGGACGGGGTCTCACATGAGAGTATATGGGATATAAAGAGTTTATTTATCATTAAAACTTTTTATCCGGGAATTATCACAAGTGATAATTATACCCTTCTAGAAATGAGAGCATTAGCAAAATTGTGTGGTTGGCAGGTAAAGTCACGAGGTATATCAATAAGTGTGCTAACCCTTTCCCTCATATAGACGCTTTCTGCAGCAGACGGCTTTTTGAAAACATAGTGACAAAAGAAGAAATTGCTCAAAACAAGAGTGGTTCCAGCGAAACAGCGTGTATACCGGGGATGGTTCCCTGCCCTATATAATATGCCTGGCAACTTATGGGGATTTTTGAAGCTATGTCTTTTATAGCTGAAAAGATGAAAGTTATTTTTTACAAGAAATATGTGTTTGATTTATTATGAAATATTATTCTGGTTCAAATCGACTTCAAAAAGAGATACAATTCATATAAATTACATGAGGTAAAAAGATGACAAAAAAAAACATGTAGATTGTAAATATTTGAGGTGATGATAAAAATATATATTTCACACTCATATTGTTATGTTTGTAATAAAAAAAATAGTTAATTCAATCCACTCATAATTCTTATCTTTTATTTTCATTTCACGAAGATTTTTAAGTGTTATATATATCTTCGTTCTCTTTTTTGACACTCATAACTTGAAATGTTATCTTATTTCTTTCTTTTAATTTAATACTAATAATTAAAGTTTATCTTTTTTTTAATTAACACCCATAATATAAAATGTTATCATATTTTCTAAAATGTCATAGTCATATTTTCTAAAATGTCATACTCATATTTTGAAAGTGTATCATATTTTTATTAAATGTCGTACTCATATTTTGAAAATGTATCATATCTTTTTAAAATGTCATTCAAATATTTTTAAAGTGTATCATATTTTTTTAAATGTCATACTCATATTATGAAAGTCTTTTTTTTTTTTTTAAATGTCATACTCATATTTTGAAAATGATATCATTTTTTTTCAAATGTCATACTCATATTTTGAAAGTGTATCATTTTTTTTAAAATGTCATACGCATATATATTTTGAAAGTGTATCATTTGTCATACTCATATTTTGAAAGTGTATCATTTTTTTTTAAATGTCATACACATATTTTGAAAGTGTATCATTTTTTTAAATGTCATACACATATTTTGAAAGTGTATCATTTTTTTAACACCCTAGTGTCCAACATAGATTTAAAAAATGTGTGTATGAAAAACAACTTTGCTTAAAAAAAAGGGAGTTAGATATGGGGAATAAACATGTCTTTATCATAACTGAACTGAACCCTATGTTTTGCTATCAAAGAGAACTATCTCATTGTGATAATTACTTTGAGTACCGCTAACCACAACATAGGGTATGAAGGTAAACAAAGGAAATACATGCATGTAGAGTTCTTATCTTGTAGATGTCTGACTATGGTTTGCTTATTGTGGTTTCCAACAGTATTTCAATTAAACCTTTACAAATTCCTCTAGCAGTACAAAGCGCCACAGGCTGTGTGTGTCAATCGAGGTGTTGTTTGGCAAACATTCTTCCCCATGGTTGGCAAAAGTCAATGAGACACAATCGTTATTCATCTTTCAGCTATGGACTAACACAGTTTATGTGTGTAGGAAAGCCAGGGCACACAGGATTAGATGAACTGGCCGCCATGACACGGCTCAATGATTGTTGGAAATAGAATTCAACACCAATCAATCAATTCCTACATGTAAACGCATCTATAGAAAACGATTTTTTAAAAAAAATGAATAATTTCTGCTTTTGCAACAATGTTTTCAAATTTTATCAAATTATCATTTTTTTATTTCTAGAGATTTTTCACACTTTTGCCTTTTCAAATTAGCTTGCAGATTTGTTGTATGACAAAAAGGGTAAACCATTTCCATCATACGACAATTCTGCAGCAGACGACTTTGAACATACTTTGTCAAAAATTAGAAAATCTCTATAATTTAATGGATTACCTATGACTAAAAGTGGAAAATAAAGTGGAGAAATTGCTCGTTTTCAAAATGCCGTATGCTACAGAAGCGTCAGAAAGCGTCTATATGAGGGAAAGGTTTACACAACATAGACATGTTTCATAAGTGAATATCATAAATACTTTCTTCGAGCTACAATAGCTCAGTTGATAATGACAAGGGCAATCAATCAAGAGGGCGAAGGTTTCAACCCTGACTTTTCCTTTCGATGATTTATAAAAGCATTTTGTCTAGCGTCATTCCTAGTTAACCAATGGACTAACTAGAACTGAATGTAATTAATACCCCCGAACGCCGCCCTGATAGGAAAGGTTGTGAAATATTTAGAAACTCCACCTTAAAATGACAATGTTATGAATAAGGTTATTCTTGTTTTGTTCATCTTTAAATTTTCTTTCTTAACATTAGAAAATAAAGTTTTTGTAATTGTTGTACAGTGCACAATCTTTCATGGCCATCAATGAATTGTTTAAGTATTTGAGTTATGCTGAGGGACCCAATGAAGTGAAATAAACAAAAGAGCAACACAGAAATACAATCACACCTCCTTTGTTTGAACTCCATGTATTCTTCAAATTTGTTCCTCCATGAACTTTATGTAACTGTTATCACTGATGGCCTTTTTTATGAAGAAGATTAGTGTATTGAAAAATGTTTTATTAAATTCCATCCAGTAGTTTTTAAGTTATTCTCCGGACAAAAGAAAAACATTACCAATGTTTATCAAATTCCATCTCACAAATGTTTAAGTACTTCTCCGGACAAGAAAAAAGTAAGAAAGGGCAATTAAAGTTATTCTACGGACAAGAAAACGTAACAAAGGACAATAACTCTGTAATTAGCTAAAATAGAGTTATGATTTCACTTCCTATCATTGTGCTCTACAATTCTATGAAGTTAAATTAAATTTTATCTAGTAGTTATTTTAAAAGTTTTTCATCGGACAAGAAAAAGTAACAAAGGGCAATAACTCTGTAAAGGTAAGATAGAGTTACGGTTCCTGTATACTGCACTTCCTCTCATTGTGCTCTACCATTGTATGAAGTTTAATAAGGTTCCATTTAGTAGTTATTGAGTTATTCTCCGGAAAAGAAAAAGTAACAAAATGCAATAACTCTGTAATTAGCTTAATAAGAGTATATGGTTAGTGTACACTGCACTTTCTCTCGTTGTGCTCTACCATTGTCTGAAGTTTTCCATTGAGAAGTTAATAAGTTACTCTCCGGACAAGAAAAAGTCAAAAAGGGCAATAACTCTGTAATTAGCTAAATTAGAGTTATGGTTCTTGTACACTGCACTTTATTTCATTGTGTTCTACCATTGTATGAAGTTTTATTACATTCCATCTTGTAGTTATTAAGTTATTCTCCGGACAAGAAAAAGTAACAATGGGCAATAACTCTATAATAAGCTGAAAAAGAGTTATGGTTCTTGTACACGGCACCTCCTCTCATTGTGATCTACCACTGTATGAAGTTTTAATAGATTCCATGTAATAATTAAGTTATTTTCCGGACAAGAAAAAGTAACAAAGGGCAATAACTCTGTAACCAATGTCCAAATAGTTTTATAGAAGAACCATGTTGATTAGTTAAAAAAAACATGTTCGCTTGTGGGCGGGATTGTTTTGCATGATAAAACGTTAAGTCTTCTTCGAAGGCATATAGCCAATTTCCAAATAATTTAGTAGCTACCTTGATCGGTAGAAAAACATAGCGGCTAAGAGGCGGGTGGTTTTGTCTTATATGACATTTTTGAAAACTTCATCTCCTCCCAAACAATTTAGTATAACAGTTCCTTTGGTTACCCTCTATCAGATTCCTTTAAGCCGTGTTAATTGGTTGAACACCATGGCTGTCAGAGGAAGGGCTATACTGCCATATAGTAATAACTTTAATCATCTTCTCCGAAAGTTTCTGGCATATTTCCATATAATAAGAAATATTCCTTGGATGAACATCGATCAGCTGTCCTCAAGCCATGATAATTGGTAAAAAACAATGGCCTACAGCTAGAGGGAGGGGCCTGTTAACCCTTTATTCCCAGCAGGTAAGATTTAGATATTAAGAAAATAATTGTCTGATTTTAAAATATTAATTGGTACATAAACATTTCTTTGGTGACATTCTAAGTCATATTAATTTTACAAAAGACCTACCCCACAGGATGTGGGTTATTTCGCTTCTTTCAGTGATGCGATCTTGGGCCTCTCATATTAGCTTACCTGACCGCAAATTGTTGCTGCTATGACAAATAACATTGCATAATTCAGGTGAGCGATCTGGGGCCATCATGACCCTCTTGTTTTTTGTGAAATGTTCTGTAAACTCTTTTCCCAAATACAACAAATCTGCTGTAGATAATTTGGAAAACATCAACAATATTTGCTCCTAAATCACTGTATGGACTTTGACTCAACTTGGTGGGAATGATCAGCTGGTGATCCTCTTTCAAATGTGTGCAAACAAATTAATTTCATGCAGAACTTGTGGTCTTTGGACCAAAAGGATTTTTTTTAAAATTTTGAAAATCTACTTGTCTAAAACCAAAAGGCCTATAGCTTCGATATTTGGTGTGTGTCTATGAGGCGCCGTTTTACTATTCATTCCTTATTTTTTGATATCAGAATTCGATTTTTTGATATCAAAAAAGCATTTTTTGATGTCAAGAAATAAAGTGTATTTTCTGATATCAACAAATAGATTTTCTGCTATCAAAAATTCATTTTTTGATATCAGAAAATTCATTTTTTGATATCAGGAATTCGAACTTTTGATATCAGAAAATATTCATTATTTTCTGATATCAAGAAATTGATTTCCTGATATCAAAAAATGATTTTCTGATATCAAAAAATCGAATTCCTGATATTAAAACATATGAAGAAATATGCTCTATTTTTCCTTATCAGAAGATTTTCTGATAAATGAATTTCAGATATCAAGAAATGTTAATGATTTTCTGATATCAAGAATTCGAATTCCTGATATCAGAAAATGAATATTTGATATCAGAAAATGAATATTTGATATCAGAAAATCGTCAGAATTTTTTTATATCAAAAATTCGATTACTGATATCAGAAAATCATTTATATTTTTTGATATCAGAAATTCCATTTATTGATATCAAAAAATCATTTTATGATGTCAAGAAATCCCTTTTCTGATATCAAATAATCTATTTTCTGATATCAAAAAATACTGACGATTTTCTGATATCAAGAAATACATTTTCTGATATTAAGAAATACATTATCTGATATCAAGAAATACATTTTCTGATATCAAATATTCATTTTCTGATATCAGGAATTCGAATTCTTGATATCAGAAAATCATCTGATAAAGAAAAATATAGCATATTTCTTGATATTTTTTGATATCAGGAATTCGATTTTTTGATATAAGGGGAAAGAACAGTTTACTCCTCCGTATCTAGTATTCTGATTCTAAACTTTTAAAAGATAAAATCTTTGTATATTATGTCTTCCAAAGGGATGAAGCCAGCAAAACGCTTTTTATCTATAAAACTCTTAAATTATCAAATGTTCGATCAAGAGATATGATATATTCTTATGAAAATACAGTGTTTGACCATATGTTTAACAGTTGCATTTCAAACAAGTAATCAAAACGGGCAATATATCATTGTAATGAACAAGGGCATGAAACATAACATAACAATAAACTTACAGTAAACTTGTATGGTATCGACGGCAATCTGTGGCGTATGTAGAGTAACATGTGTCATTAGGCACGACACTCTTTGACCATTATTGTCTCGATTCAATATCAGTTTAAACAGTGCCATGATGGTGAACGTTTAAGTCATAGCATTCTTGGTGAGTGTTATGTCCGGAACGCTAGTAATATTATCCTCATCTATCTGTAACCACAATACAGCATTGTTTGATCTGTATTGACTTGCTGAGCACACTACAGCCTTTCCTGAAATTCCTTCTACCACAGTATGTGTCGTAATTGACAGCGACATTGTTTTTACTACAAAATATAACGCACTTCGTGATATCGAGAATATTCTGTTGCAGTAGCGAGACTGAATGTCGAGAGATATGTCATTTTTTCTATGATCCGAGAAGACAAGACAAAGCGAGTTATCGCTACTGCAACACACTTTTCCATTTATTATATACCTAGACATATTTGAAAGTGTATCATTTTTTTAAATGTCATACACATATTTTGAAAGTGTATCATTTTTTTAAATGTCATACACATATTTTGAAAGTGTATCATTTTTTTAACACCCTAGTGTCCAACATAGATTTAAAAAATGTGTGTATGAAAAACAACTTTGCTTAAAAAAAAGGGAGTTAGATATGGGGGAATAAACATGTCTTTATCATAACTGAACTGAACCCTATGTTTTGCTATCAAAGATAACTATCTCATTGTGATAATTACTTTGAGTACCGCTAACCACAACATAGGGTATGAAGGTAAACAAAGGAAATACATGCATGTAGAGTTCTTATCTTGTAGATGTCTGACTATGGTTTGCTTATTGTGGTTTCCAACAGTATTTCAATTAAACCTTTACAAATTCCTCTAGCAGTACAAAGCGCCACAGGCTGTGTGTGTCAATCCAGGTGTTGTTTGGCAAACATTCTTCCCCATGGTTGGCAAAAGTCAATGAGACACAATCGTTAATCATCTTTCAGCTATGGACTAACAGTTTATGTGTGTAGGAAAGCCAGGGCACACAGGATTAGATGAACTGGCCGCCATGACACGGCTCAATGATTGTTGGAAATAGAAATCACACCAATCAATCAATTCCTACATGTAAACGCATCTATAGAAAACGATTTTTTAAAAAAAATGAATAATTTCTGCTTTTGCAACAATGTTTTCAAATTTTATCAAATTATCATTTTATTATTTCTAGAGATTTTTCACACTTTTGCCTTTTCAAATTAGCTTGCAGATTTGTTGTATGACAAAAAGGGTAAACCATTTCCATCATACGACAATTCTGCAGCAGACGACTTTGAACATACTTTGTCAAAAATTAGAAAATCTCTATAATTTAATGGATAACCTATGACTAAAAGTGGAAAATAAAGTGGAGAAATTGCTCGTTTTCAAAATGCCGTATGCTACAGAAGCGTCAGAAAGCGTCTATATGAGGGAAAGGTTTACACAACATAGACATGTTTCATAAGTGAATATCATAAATACTTTCTTCGAGCTACAATAGCTCAGTTGATAATGACAAGGGCAATCAATCAAGAGGGCGAAGGTTTCAACCCTGACTTTTCCTTTCGATGATTTATAAAAGCATTTTGTCTAGCGTCATTCCTAGTTCACCAATGGACTAACTAGAACTGAATGTAATTAATACCCCCGAACGCCGCCCTGATAGGAAAGGTTGTGAAATATTTAGAAACTCCACCTTAAAATGACAATGTTATGAATAAGGTTATTCTTGTTTTGTTCATCTTTAAATTTTCTTTGTTAACATTAGAAAATAAAGTTTTTGTAATTGTTGTACAGTGCACAAGCTTTCATGGCCATCAATGAATTTTTTAAGTATTTGAGTTATGCTGAGGGACCCAATGAAGTGAAATAAACAAAAGAACAACACAGAAATACAATCACACCTCCTTTGTTTGAACTCCATGTATTCTTCAAATTTGTTCCTCCATGAACTTTATGTAACTGTTATCACTGATGGCCTTTTTTATGAAGAAGATTAGTGTATTGAAAAATGTTTTATTAAATTCCATCCAGTAGTTTTTAAGTTATTCTCCGGACAAAAGAAAAACATTACCAATGTTTATCAAATTCCATCTCACAAATGTTTAAGTACTTCTCCGGACAAGAAAAAAGTAAGAAAGGGCAATTAAAGTTATTCTACGGACAAGAAAACGTAACAAAGGACAATAACTCTGTAATTAGCTAAAATAGAGTTATGATTTCACTTCCTATCATTGTGCTCTACAATTCTATGAAGTTAAATTAAATTGTATCTATTAGTTATTTTAAAAGTTTTTCATCGGACAAGAAAAAGTAACAAAGGGCAATAACTCTGTAAAGGTAAGATAGAGTTACGGTTCCTGTATACTGCACTTCCTCTCATTGTGCTCTACCATTGTATGAAGTTTAATAAGGTTCCATTTAGTAGTTATTGAGTTATTCTCCGGAAAAGAAAAAGTAACAAAGTGCAATAACTCTGTAATTAGCTTAATAAGAGTATATGGTTAGTGTACACTGCACTTTCTCTCGTTGTGCTCTACCATTGTCTGAAGTTTTCCATTGAGAAGTTAATAAGTTACTCTCCGGACAAGAAAAAGTCAAAAAGGGCAATAACTATGTAATTAGCTAAATTAGAGTTATGGTTATTGTAAACTGCACTTTATGTCATTGTGTTCTACCATTGTATGAAGTTTTATTACATTCCATCTTGTAGTTATTAAGTTATTCTCCGGACAAGAAAAAGTAACAATGGGCAATAACTCTATAATAAGCTGAAAAAGAGTTATGGTTCTTGTACACGGCACCTCCTCTCATTGTGATCTACCACTGTATGAAGTTTTAATAGATTCCATGTAATAATTAAGTTATTTTCCGGACAAGAAAAAGTAACAAAGGGCAATAACTCTGTAACCAATGTCCAAATAGTTTTATAGAAGAACCATGTTGATTAGTTAAAAAAAACATGTTCGCTTGTGGGCGGGATTGTTTTGCATGATAAAACGTTAAGTCTTCTTCGAAGGCATATAGCCAATTTCCAAATAATTTAGTAGCTACCTTGATTGGTAGAAAAACATAGCGGCTAAGAGGCGGGTGGTTTTGTCTTATATGACATTTGTGAAAACTTCATCTCCTCCCAAACAATTTAGTATAACAGTTCCTTTGGTTACCCTCTATCAGATTCCTTTAAGCCGTGTTAATTGGTTGAACACCATGGCTGTCAGAGGAAGGGCTATACTGCCATATAGTAATAACTTTAATCATCTTCTCCGAAAGTTTCTGGCATATTTCCATATAATAAGAAAAATTCCTTGGATGAACATCGATCAGCTGTCCTCAAGCCATGATAATTGGTAAAAAACAATGGCCTACAGCTAGAGGGAGGGGCCTGTTATCCCTTTATTCCCAGCAGGTAAGATTTAGATATTAAGAAAATAATTGTCTGATTTTAAAATATTAATTGGTACATAAACATTTCTTTGGTGACATTCTAAGTCATATTAATTTTACAAAAGACCTACCCCACAGGATGTGGGTTATTTCGCTTCTTTCAGTGATGCGATCTTAGGCCTCTCATATTAGCTTACCTGACCGCAAATTGTTGCTGCTATGACAAATAACATTGCATAATTCAGGTGAGCGATCTGGGGCCATCATGACCCTCTTGTTTTTTGTGAAATGTTCTGTAAACTCTTTTCCCAAATACAACAAATCTGCTGTAGATAATTTGGAAAACATCAACAATATTTGCTCCTAAATCACTGTATGGACTTTGACTCAACTTGGTGGGAATGATCAGCTGGTGATCCTCTTTCAAATGTGTGCAAACAAATTAATTTCATGCAGAACTCTTGTGGTCTTTGGACCAAAAGGATTTTTTTTAAAATTTTGAAAATTTACTTGTCTAAAACCAAAAGGCCTATAGCTTCGATATTTGGTGTGTGTCTATGAGGCGCCGTTTTACTATTCATTCCTTATTTTTTGATATCAGAATTCGATTTTTTGATATCAAAAAAGCATTTTTTGATATCAAGAAATAAAGTGTATTTTCTGATATCAACAAATAGATTTTCTGCTATCAAAAATTCATTTTTTGATATCAGAAAATTCATTTTTTGATATCAGGAATTCGAACTTTTGATATCAGAAAATATTCATTATTTTCTGATATCAAGAAATTGATTTCCTGATATCAAAAAATGATTTTCTGATATCAAAAAATCGAATTCCTGATATTAAAACATTAAAATATGCTCTATTTTTCCTTATCAGAAGATTTTCTGATAAATGAATTTCAGATATCAAGAAATGTTAATGATTTTCTGATATTAAGAATTCGAATTCCTGATATCAGAAAATGAATATTTGATATCAGAAAATGAATATTTGATATCAGAAAATCGTCAGAATTTTTTTATATCAAAAATTCGATTACTGATATCAGAAAATCATTTATATTTTTTGATATCAGAAATTCCATTTATTGATATCAAAAAATCATTTTTTGATGTCAAGAAATCCCTTTTCTGATATCAAATAATCTATTTTCTGATATCAAAAAATACTGACGATTTTCTGATATCAAGAAATACATTTTCTGATATTAAGAAATACATTATCTGATATCAAGAAATACATTTTCTGATATCAAATATTCATTTTCTGATATCAGGAATTCGAATTCTTGATATCAGAAAATCGTCTGATAAAGAAAAATATAGCATATTTCTTGATATTTTTTGATATCAGGAATTCGATTTTTTGATATAAGGGGAAAGAACAGTTTACTCCTCCGTATCTAGTATTCTGATTCTAAACTTTTAAAAGATAAAATCTTTGTATATTATGTCTTCCAAATGGATGAAGCCAGCAAAACGCTTTTTATCTATAAAACTCTTAAATTATCAAATGTTCGATCAAGAGATATGATATATTCTTATGAAAATACAGTGTTTGACCATATGTTTAACAGTTGCATTTCAAACAAGTAATCAAAACGGGCAATATATCATTGTAATGAACAAGGGCATGAAACATAACATAACAATAAACTTACAGTAAACTTGTATGGTATCGACGGCAATCTGTGGCGTATGTAGAGTAACATGTGTCATTAGGCACGACACTCTTTGACCATTATTGTCTCGATTCAATATCAGTTTAAACAGTGCCATGATGGTGAACGTTTAAGTCATAGCATTCTTGGTGAGTGTTATGTCCGGAACGCTAGTAATATTATCCTCATCTATCTGTAACCACAATACAGCATTGTTTGATCTGTATTGACTTGCTGAGCACACTACAGCCTTTCCTGAAATTCCTTCTACCACAGTATGTGTCGTAATTGACAGCGACATTGGTTTTACTACAAAATATAACGCACTTTGTGATATCGAGAATATTCTGTTGCAGTAGCGAGACTGAATGTCGAGAGATATGTCATTTTTTCTATGATCCGAGAAGACAAGACAAAGCGAGTTATCGCTACTGCAACACACTTTTCCATTTATTATATACCTAGACATATTTGAAAGTGTATCATTTTTTTAAATGTCATACACATATTTTGAAAGTGTATCATTTTTTTAAATGTCATACACATATTTTGAAAGTGTATCATTTTTTTAACACCCTAGTGTCCAACATAGATTTAAAAAATGTGTGTATGAAAATCAACTTTGCTTAAAAAAAAGGGTGTTAGATATGGGGGAATAAACATGTCTTTATCATAACTGAACTGAACCCTATGTTTTGCTATCAAAGAGAACTATCTCATTGTGATAATTACTTTGAGTACCGCTAACCACAACATAGGATATGAAGGTAAACAAAGGAAATACATGCATGTAGAGTTCTTATCTTGTAGATGTCTGACTATGGTTTGCTTATTGTGGTTTCCAACAGTATTTCAATTAAACCTTTACAAATTCCTCTAGCAGTACAAAGCGCCACAGGCTGTGTGTGTCAATCGAGGTGTTGTTTGGCAAACATTCTTCCCCATGGTTGGCAAAAGTCAATGAGACACAATCGTTATTCATCTTTCAGCTATGGACTAACAGTTTATGTGTGTAGGAAAGCTAGGGCACACAGGATTAGATGAACTGGCCGCCATGACATGGCTCAATGATTGTTGGAAATAGAATTCAACACCAATCAATCAATTCCTACATGTAAACGCATCTATAGAAAACGATTTTTTAAAAAAAATGAATAATTTCTGCTTTTGCAACAATGTTTTCAAATTTTATCAAATTATCATTTTTTTATTTCTAGAGATTTTTCACACTTTTGCCTTTTCAAATTAGCTTGCAGATTTGTTGTATGACAAAAAGGGTAAACCATTTCCATCATACGACAATTCTGCAGCAGACGACTTTGAAAATACTTTGTCAAAAATTAGAAAATCTCTATAATTTAATGGATAACCTATGACTAAAAGTGGAAAATAAAGTGGAGAAATTGCTCGTTTTCAAAATGCCGTATGCTACAGAAGCGTCAGAAAGCGTCTATATGAGGGAAAGGTTTACACAACATAGACATGTTTCATAAGTGAATATCATAAATACTTTCTTCGAGCTACAATAGCTCAGTTGATAATGACAAGGGCAATCAATCAAGAGGGCGAAGGTTTCAACCCTGACCTTTCCTTTCGATGATTTATAAAATCATTTTGTGTAGCGTCATTCCTAGTTCACCAATGGACTAACTAGAACTGAATGTAATTAATACCCCCGAACGCCGCCCTGATAGGAAAGGTTGTGAAATATTTAGAAACTCCACCTTAAAATGACAATGTTATGAATAAGGTTATTCTTGTTTTGTTAATCTTTAAATTTTCTTTGTTAACATTAGAAAATAAAGTTTTTGTAATTGTTGTACAGTGCACAAGCTTTCATGGCCATCAATGAATTTTTTAAGTATTTGAGTTATGCTGAGGGACCCAATGAAGTGAAATAAACAAAAGAGCAACACAGAAATACAATCACACCTCCTTTGTTTGAACTCCATGTATTCTTCAAATTTGTTCCTCCATGAACTTTATGTAACTGTTATCACTGATGGCCTTTTTTATGAAGAAGATTAGTGTATTGAAAAATGTTTTATTAAATTCCATCCAGTAGTTTTTAAGTTATTCTCCGGACAAAAGAAAAACATTACCAATGTTTATCAAATTCCATCTCACAAATGTTTAAGTACTTCTCCGGACAAGAAAAAAGTAAGAAAGGGCAATTAAAGTTATTCTACGGACAAGAAAACGTAACAAAGGACAATAACTCTGTAATTAGCTAAAATAGAGTTATGATTTCACTTCCTATCATTGTGCTCTACAATTCTATGAAGTTAAATTAAATTTTATCTAGTAGTTATTTTAAAAGTTTTTCAACGGACAAGAAAAAGTAACAAAGGGCAATAACTCTGTAAAGGTAAGATAGAGTTACGGTTCCTGTATACTGCACTTCCTCTCATTGTGCTCTACCATTGTATGAAGTTTAATAAGGTTCCATTTAGTAGTTATTGAGTTATTCTCCGGAAAAGAAAAAGTAACAAAGTGCAATAACTCTGTAATTAGCTTAATAAGAGTATATGGTTAGTGTACACTGCACTTTCTCTCGTTGTGCTCTACCATTGTCTGAAGTTTTCCATTGAGAAGTTAATAAGTTACTCTCCGGACAAGAAAAAGTCAAAAAGAGCAATAACTCTGTAATTAGCTAAATTAGAGTTATGGTTCTTGTAAACTGCACTTTATGTCATTGTGTTCTACCATTGTATGAAGTTTTATTACATTCCATCTTGTAGTTATTAAGTTATTCTCCGGACAAGAAAAAGTAACAATGGGCAATAACTCTATAATAAGCTGAAAAAGAGTTATGGTTCTTGTACACGGCACCTCCTCTCATTGTGATCTACCACTGTATGAAGTTTTAATAGATTCCATGTAATAATTAAGTTATTTTCCGGACAAGAAAAAGTAACAAAGGGCAATAACTCTGTAACCAATGTCCAAATAGTTTTATAGAAGAACCATGTTGATTAGTTAAAAAAAACATGTTCGCTTGTGGGCGGGATTGTTTTGCATGATAAAACGTTAAGTCTTCTTCGAAGGCATATAGCCAATTTCAAAATAATTTAGTAGCTACCTTGATTGGTAGAAAAACATAGCGGCTAAGAGGCGGGTGGTTTTGTCTTATATGACATTTGTGAAAACTTCATCTCCTCCCAAACAATTTAGTATAACAGTTCCTTTGGTTACCCTCTATCAGATTCCTTTAAGCCGTGTTAATTGGTTGAACACCATGGCTGTCAGAGGAAGGGCTATACTGCCATATAGTAATAACTTTAATCATCTTCTCCGAAAGTTTCTGGCATATTTCCATATAATAAGAAAAATTCCTTGGATGAACATCGATCAGCTGTCCTCAAGCCATGATAATTGGTAAAAAACAATGGCCTACAGCTAGAGGGAGAGGCCTGTTAACCCTTTATTCCCAGCAGGTAAGATTTAGATATTAAGAAAATAATTGTCTGATTTTAAAATATTAATTGGTACATAAACATTTCTTTGGTGACATTCTAAGTCATATTAATTTTACAAAAGACCTACCCCACATGATGTGGGTTATTTCGCTTCTTTCAGTGATGCGATCTTGGGCCTCTCATATTAGCTTACCTGACCGCAAATTGTTGCTGCTATGACAAATAACATTGCATAATTCAGGTGAGCGATCTGGGGCCATCATGACCCTCTTGTTTTTTGTGAAATGTTCTGTAAACTCTTTTCCCAAATACAACAAATCTGCTGTAGATAATTTGGAAAACATCAACAATATTTGCTCCTAAATCACTGTATGGACTTTGACTCAACTTGGTGGGAATGATCAGCTGGTGATCCTCTTTCAAATGTGTCCAAACAAATTAATTTCATGCAGAACTCTTGTGGTCTTTGGACCTAAAGGATTTTTTTTTAAATTTTGAAAATCTACTTGTCTAAAACCAAAAGGCCTATAGCTTCGATATTTGGTGTGTGTCTATGAGGCGCCGTTTTACTATTCATTCATTATTTTTTGATATCAGAATTCGATTTTTTGATATCAAAAAAGCATTTTTTGATATCAAGAAATAAAGTGTATTTTCTGATATCAACAAATAGATTTTCTGCTATCAAAAATTCATTTTTTGATATCAGAAAATTCATTTTTTGATATCAGGAATTCGAACTTTTGATATCAGAAAATATTCATTATTTTCTGATATCAAGAAATTGATTTCCTGATATCAAAAAATGATTTTCTGATATCAAAAATTCGAATTCCTGATATTAAAACATATCAAGAAATATGCTCTATTTTTCCTTATCAGAAGATTTTCTGATAAATGAATTTCAGATATCAAGAAATGTTAATGATTTTCTGATATCAAGAATTCGAATTCCTGATATCAGAAAATGAATATTTGATATCAGAAAATGAATATTTGATATCAGAAAATGAATATTTGATATCAGAAAATCGTCAGAATTTTTTTATATCAAAAATTCGATTAATGATATCAGAAAATCATTTATATTTTTTGATATCAGAAATTCCATTTATTGATATCAAAAAGGAATGAATAGTAAAACGGCGCCTCATAGACACACACCAAATATCGAAGCTATAGGCCTTTTGGTTTTAGACAAGTAGATTTTCAAAATTTAAAAAAAAATCCTTTTGGTCCAAAGACCACAAGAGTTCTGCATGAAATTAATTTGTTTGCACACATTTGAAAGAGGATCACCAGCTGATCATTCCCACCAAGTTGAGTCAAAGTCCATACAGCTGGCCAGGTCACGGGACAGTAACGCACAATGAAACGCTAGGGAATAACCAAACATTAAGACTTACATCGCTAACATACGAGCATTCCGGTGTATACCATTGTTCCGCCAGTAATGGGGTCATTGGTAGTTCAAACCTTAATGCGGGATATGGGTCAAAACTTCTGCAAGTAGGAAGTAAGTTTTTCTTTGCACACATTTTCTTTAAATTTACGTAAATCTAAAGCGTGCGATAATGTGATCAAATAAATTAGTTACATTTTTTTCATATTTTTAATTGATATATAAATTAATCTGCTCATTCAATTAATCCAAGAAATCATATCTGGAACATGTGGACACATATATTTAATAATATGTCTATAGGTCCTACCTATTTACGATAAAACGTAAGTTAATTATAAACAAAAATTAAAGAGCATACATTGGCCATAAAAAATGATTTATAAGTGATTGACTAGACGATAAAAATATTAATGTCATGTTTTTTGCATGATCAAAACATGTTCGGAATTCGTATTGCTGTCGTCTACTATTACGAACTGAACATATTAAAGTAAAGACTTCCAGAACGAGGTTAAAACATGAGGGCCAAGATGATCCTTTATCGATCACCTGCATTAAGGTAAAGACGCAAATATATCAGCCATTTTCTGATGCCACTTGGCGACTGCCTTTATCAACCAGTTATTTTGACAGAAACAAATTATGTAAGGGGTCACATTTCTGCTTAAACCTTTCAGTATTATAGACGGTTTCTGACGCCTTTTCAGCAGACGACTTAGGACATGATTGTCGCCAAAAGAACAAATTCTCATTATGAGAAAGTTATTCTTTTGCCACAATTTTTGATAAATAATTATACTTCGTATGACTGAGTCTATAGCTCATGTATAGGAATTAAGGGTCTTTCATGTTGATACCACTTTTTTTGCGGGAAACACAGTCACTTCATTTGACCCTACGCCAAGATGATTTGTTACGGAAATGACGTCACGTCGCTTATGCTGTCGTATGCTTTCGTTTTTTTGACGAACGGGAGAAACATATTTTGTACAGAGTTCCATTTTTTTTATTTTTTGTTGTACATATGTTAATTTACACGAAATTAACACAGCACTTTAATGATCTTAAATATCGATTTAAAATAAAAAATATTAAAAAGACGGCAATTACTTTCAATCCATGTTTTTCGTCTCATTTAATACATAATCAAAATGGCGGACCCCTTGGATTTCCCAGTTTCATTTCAGAAAGGTTCATTGGTTATTGAACAAAAAAAAATTCTCACATCTGTTAACTAAGAGCGAAAAAAACCTTTTATGTTTTTTTTTCGTATAAACGTGAGAACATTTCAGTTACAAATATACATATGGTTATATGGTCTTTAATTGAAATAAAAAGTCAATTGTCATTTGCATCTTTATAACTGATTGTTATATGAGTATAGGTGCTACCTATTTCGGGTAAACATTTATTATATGCTGTGATCGGTGAATAATTCCCCGCGAACTGCAGTTAGCCCCTTGCTTGCAGCACGATCAGTTATTTACGTAAATTACGAGTCCTACCGACATAAGCAAAGAAAAAAAATTCATCATCAGGTTAAGGTTATATTTAACTTAAAAATATAGCCAAGATTTTACATCCATGAAATTATGATGACAGGTACAACAAATAATCAACTTGCCCTTCATAAAGTACTTCAAATAAAACGATTCCATAATTCACGGAACTACATTTGTGACAAGTCAAACTAACGTTTCCTATAATTTCTGTAGTTTAAACTTATTTATTTTACATCGATTGTGAAACAAAAACAAGCTTTCGGTTTATATTAATTACGCTCGATATCTGCTTCCTGGAGACTTAACCAGTATTCATGCCGTTTGTGTAAAAAAATCCCAAAGTCAGGACCCGCTCATCACGGGACTCGAACCAGGGACCTTTGATACACGAGGCCGACGCTCTACCTCTGCATCGCTAATAGAACAGGAATTTTGATTTATAACTTCCGGAAAGTCAAAAAACCCTTACGAGTTGTTATTTGGACTCGTTTTAGAAATAGACGACGAGTGTTATTAAACGGAAATTATCACACATAAAATTACTTGTGCTCGTTCCTTTATCGAGTATGTATTATCATATTTGAGTAGCAGTCCAGCTAAGAATCATGCAAGGGCGATTTATCCATAGTCTAGAATTGTTATATTCCCCGGTTTAATTGATTCAAATTCATGCCAAAATAATTAAATTTGCATCATTTTTAAAGTAAATTATTGACATAATGAAAGACAATCTTTAAAATAATATTTTATTTTTAAAAAAAAGTGTTTCATACATCTTAAAAACTAATCAACAGTAGTATGTATGAATATACATTCTGTTACCATGGCAACCAATATACCATTATTTTTCATAACGAAAAAAAGACAAATAATATTAATTTTTTCAGTTCGTTATCTCCGATGAGCACTAGGATAGAAGTGATTTAATACATTACACTGTTTGAGTTGACCTTTGTAACAAACATATCAAAAATAAAAATATATAGCCTAGTATAGAATTTTCAAGAAATGGTCATCATTTCTTGTTGTATTTTTTCAGTTTTTTTCTTGCTCAAGGAATTAAATTCTAAATAATATATCTATAGGTGCTACCTATTTACGAAAAAACGCAAGATAATTATAAACAAAAATTAAAGAGCATACTTTGGCCATAAAAAAGGATTTATAAGTAATTGACTAGACAATACTAATGTTAATGTCATGTTTCGTGCATTATCAAAAAATATTTGGAATTCGTATTGCTGTCGTCTATTATTACGAACAGAAAATAATAAAGTAAAGACTTTCAAAAAATCAAGGAATACATTTATAATGAACGAGGTTAAAACATGATGGCCAAGATGATCCTTAATCGATCACCTGCATTATGGTAAAGAAGCAAAAGATCAGCCCTTTGCTGATGCCACCTGGCGACTGCCTTTTTCAACCAGTCAATATGACTGGAACAAATGATGTAAGGCGTCACATTTCTGCTAAACCCTTTCCCTATTAGATACGGTTTATGGGGCCTTTGCAACAGACGATTTGGGGAAAGATTGTCGCTAAAAGAACAATTACTCCTTATGAGAAAGTTATCCTTTTGCCACAATGTTTGATAAATAGCTCATGTATAGGAATTTGGGGTATTTCATGTTGATACCACATTTTTGCGGGAAACGACGTCGCTCCATTGACGTTACGCCAAGAAGAAGTGTTACGGAAATGACATCACGTCCTTCTTTGGCTACGATACAGTCAAAATTTAGTTTCGGGCGTAGAAGTCTAATGCTGTCGGAAAAACATATTTCTTACAAAGTTCCATTTATTTTTAACTTTTCGTACAAATGTTAATCCCCACAAAACACAGCACTTTAATGATCTTAAATGTCGATTTTAAAAAAAAAATATTAAAAAGACGACAATAATTTTAAAAATCCGTGTTTTTCGTGTCATTTTTATACATACCCAAAATATCGATTTAAAAAAAAATATTAAAAAGACGACAATAATTCTTTTTCAATCCGAGTTCCATTTATTTTTAACTTTTCGTACAAATGTTAATTCCCATAAAACACAGCACTTTAGTGATCTTAAATATCGATTTAAAAAAAAAAAAAAAAAAAGACGACAATAATTTTAAAAATCCGTGTTTTTCGTGTCATTTTATACATACCCAAAATATCGATTTAAAAAAAGTTATTAAAAAAAAAGACGACAATAATTTTTTTTCAATCCGTGTTTCTCGTCTCATTTTATACATACCCAAAATGGCGGCCCCCATGGATTTGGCCAGTTTCATTTCAGAAAGCTTCATGGGTTATTGAAAAAAAAAAAAAAAAAAAAAAAAAAATTCTCACACCCGTTAACCATAAGCGAAAAAACCCATTCATGTTTTTTTTTCGTATAACTCTGGTTGATGTGGCATAAACATATTTAAGTTCCACATATTGTTTTCCTATATGCCCCATTTCAAAATAATGAAATATTAAATCAATATCAAACCTCTTGTTGCCATGGCAACATAATTTGTGTTTCAAAAACAAGAAATTCCAGGAAAATGGGAGTATAAACTACATAATTTTTATTTTAACAATAAATACAATTTTAAAATCTGTCTTTTTAAATACGGTTTAAACACTTTCGTAAAAAAAACACCTAATTAAAACATGTTACTATGGAAACAAGCCATGGTTAAAGCATATTACAGAAGTAATTCATAGAATAATTTTGTGAAAATTAACTATTATCGTTGATAATCTGCCTATTTATTAATAAAATAAAACATTTACTTTTATTCTGTTTTCAATCACAGTGGACATGTAGGTTCATCTATTGCCATAGTAACAAACCCATCTTATTTATGTGATGTACATGTACCTATTTCAATCCAAAAAAATGGATAGACTAAAATTGTTGTATTGAAAAAAAAAGGTAAAATTTGATAAAGTAGTATTTCATTACATCACATATATAATAACAGATATATATTTGTCGAACATTATGAGCCCCTGAGTGTCACATTGTCCAGGACATTTGGAAAATTGAATACAGTAGGCATTAAATTGGAGCTAATAAGTCATTTCGGATCAATTATAAAAGTTGTTTGTGTTTAAAGTCACTTTGACCATGACCTTTGACCGTAATGTGTTCATGCCAAACCTCCCTTCTGAGTTAAGGACATTAGAGTATTCAATGAGATTAAATGGAAAATGTTGCCACTAATGTCCAACAATTTGACTAAGTGTATAACCTTTTGACCCCACATGACCCATACTAACATTGATTAAAATGTTATGAAAAGGAACATTCTGGTAGGATTAAATGATACTTGTGGCCTCTTATAGAGTTCATGTTTGATTTTAAAAATAACCAGTAACAATGACCTAGACCAAAGTGACTCTAAATGCCATAAATGCCAGCTTTCTGTATAAGCTACCAATCTGTGAAATTTGAATAAAATTTGTCAGGAAAAACTGAAGTAATAAAGTGGAAATCAAAACGTTTCTTTTTTACTAAGTGACATAGACCTTGACCTGATGAGACCTTATGTACAATC
Organism: Serripes groenlandicus; assembly: GCA_031761405.1. Classification (NCBI taxonomy): domain Eukaryota; kingdom Metazoa; phylum Mollusca; class Bivalvia; order Cardiida; family Cardiidae; genus Serripes; species Serripes groenlandicus. The sequence continues at coordinate 3,972,725 of JASEVX010000007.1, read as the reverse complement.
CAAAGCTAGCTTTCTGAAAAACCCATCTACATGTGAATGTTGTTTTAAAAAAGTTAGTCATATTGGTCATTAATTTTACTTCATTTGCTTGTAATACAATTTATATGGTCCTAAGGACCCCAATAACAATCATTAGATAGCTTTTTGAATGAGCAATTATCTGTGATATTTGATCAAGATCAGTTAAGAGTAACTAAACTTATTGAGCTAAAACCTGTTTGAAAGATCACAAATTCTTATAAACCAGTACAAGTATTTGTTTAAATATGTGGATATATGTCAACACAAATCTTGAATAAGGATACACCTGGCATGTACAGTATATATAGCTCTGAACTGTATGAGATCAACACATATGTAACCTCAAATCAGTCAAATAATCATCTCATAATTATGGCTCAACAAAAGACAGTTATATTTCTAAAATAATATTCCTGCATTCTGGTTATTTGTGTTTTAGGACATTTTCAAAATAACCTTGGCTATATGAAAGCAACAGTGCACTGATACATGATCCCTTGATGACTAACCAGTACAAGGACAGGAAATGTGTCCTGCCTAAGTGCACTTCTACATAGTGGACAGTGATAGGAAGTGCCCCGTCATGAAATAATAAAATCATACATGAATATGAATAATACAAAACATACCATTACATAAGTTAACAATATTTTGTCTCACATACTTTTTATTAAGTATAATAATAACAAGCCCTTAACAAAGCAGAAATTAAATTGATGTCTCTGCAGCAGTATACATGTAGTTAAACGTCTGAAATCATATTTGTATAAAAGTAATTGCTTATAATGAGCAATTACTCCTTTTCCAATAATGCTTTCTATTCTTCCAAATTCCAAGTTATATTATGTCACAATTTCTCCTTTTGTTAAATACTATTTTCAGTAATTATTTCTTCATTTATAAAGATTTTCCAATTTTTGAAAAGATGTTGCAAATTCGTCAGGGTTATTAAAACATTGCAGCAAAATAGACATTGCTCTTAATGAGTCATATCCTTTTAAGTTTTGATATAACTTCAATTAAATGCAATCAATAGTTTCTTTGTAAAGGATTACTAAATGTATTGACACTAACTGCAATTTAGACAGAAAGCAATGATCAGATTAAAATGTTATCATATTAGACTATATTTAATGTCAGTGTAAAGATCTGGTGACAATTGTGTAGTTCCATTTACATATTTGCTCAGGCTATACACTATACACTTACTTCTCTCTTACAAAACAGAACAGGTATAGCTACAATTTGACCTGTTAGCCATGCCCTTTCTAAATAAATATATGTAAATCAATAATGCCATAGATAAAACAGTAATATAACCATTACCAGTATCTATGCTATTGCTATCAGAGCTTAATAATTTGACTGGCATCATATACATGATTTATGAGACTGTTTTAGCAGAAGAAAATCTCTGTAAGATGAAATTTATTTAAAAAAATGAAATAAAAACCATTGTGGTAAAAGGAGAGATTGCTCAATATGAGGATTGTTTATCCTTTTGCCACAATGTTTTCAAAAATTATCTGCTGCAGAGATATAAGTATGTGGGAAAGGTTTTTTATTTATTTTTTAGAATTAATGTTGATACTGTTGGGATGAGAAAATGTTAATGTTTTATTTTACTTTAACTCTAGGTTAAAATTCTCCCCAAGGATGAACATTTTCACTCTCCAATAGTAACATTTTTTGTATAAATTCAAGTTCAATTGATTATTCTGAAAGTTAAATTTCTTTGTTATGAATCTGTCACTTGAGAAAGTAAAAGGCTCTCATAGTTGTCCACCGATAGTGCTGGGTAACTGTCCTGTTCATGCTGTCTAATAAGGCACATCACATAGTTCATCTGAAATAAATAAAAACAAATAAAAATAGATAGCTAGACACACATTTATTATTATGTTTGATATATATTTGTGTAATGTAAAACATATTAAATGTGATATTGATAGTAATTTGCTTTGAAAACATCTGAAGGAAATTTCAAAATATGTAATGAGTACAGAGGTATCAAAATGCATGAATATGTGGGTAAGTAAATAATATATTTATCAAAACAGAAATTACCTATGCTAACAGGAACTAAATAAACCTTCATGATCTTCCAGTATCTTTTGGCTAGTAACTTATTCCTCTGAGTGTTTTCCATTGCTCAGTGTGTAAAGGATGAAAACACAACGGAGTCAATTTCTCTTCCTTGAAATATACCTCGAGATGTGCATGTAGACAAACAGAAAGTAACTTGAAATAAGTCCCACACAATGATCTGCCTCATAAGTTGTTATGTTGTTTGTTGGTTTCCACATTTTCGACACGTTTAATGTAATGCCCGTAGGTGAATGGAAATATCTGTTTTACAATCTAAAAGCCTGACCGATTTTTCTCTCTGTGTTTCTCTGGTGTATGCCTCACGAATCGGAATGATTGTTATCAAACTGCATTGAATACGACTTTCAAGATCTGACATAATTATCTCTTTTACGGACCTGCCTTTAGTCTATGTACACCTTTTCATATACATATATCTTCACATCCTTGCTAAACTGTCTATATAATGGGTTAATATGACATGTACGATATAAAATTAATGAAAAGTCAAATCAAAGCCAGCATCTTGGTAAACAGGAAGTGAGTGAGATGTAAACATTTTCTTTTCATTTCAGTAAAGAGGTGAATAACATATAAATAAATATTTATTAAATTGTTATCTATTAAATTTAATTGAATTAAAACCAGTAAATTTATGTTTTTAATGAATAAAAATGACGCAGAAATAGTCTATTTTCCATTAAGGAAAGAAATATTAATGTTTTTTGTCACATGGCAACAATTGTGAAGCGAGTAGGAGTTATCTTTCTTGATAGTATGGCTCAAAACCCAATAAAAGAAACCAAATTTACTCAAAACATGTACTAGGCTACATATTTAATTTTTGATATTTTATAGAGTGTATTGTCTTCTTTATGTTGATATATATATTTCTGTCTAAGACGCGTGCTCATCGGAGATAAATGGAATTGAAGTGGGAGTATTTTACATGGGAATGTATGGGAAAATCTCACATATTCAAGCTCGGCCAACTTTCTTTACGAGGATTGACAAAAGTCAATGCGACATGCGTCATTCGTCTTCTACCAATGGGCTAAGTCTATGTGGAAAAGCAGCCATTTGCTTGGGAAGATTGTTGTGTGGAGTACTGGTGTGAGAAAACCAGGAATGCATGAGTAGGTGAACTGGCCGCCGTGATATAACTGAGAAATTGTTAAAAACGGCGTTAAACCCCAATCAATCAATCAATCAATCACATATTAAAATTATTTCAAAGCAATATTATGAAAATGAGATTGCAATATGTGATAAATTAATACCAAATCACTCATAAACTTCATCATACAACTCCACACAAACAATATTAGCAATATCTGTGATATACCATGAATCACTTTTTTTATTATTTTGCATGATTTTTAGCTAGACTGCTACTTAGTTATTTTCTCTAGAAGGTTTTTTTGTTTCGATATTTTCTTTTCATCCAATCAAAACGTAGCACTGTAGCAGAATCGTTACTGCATCGAAAAATCCATTCTGGAAACAATTTTTGGAAAGACGGTATAGCAAAATTGTGCAAAGTTCATACACATTACCTATTGACGGGAAACAATGTTTACCCGTATAAATGTAATATTCTAATTTCAGCATTCCCAATCATATTAACATCAAGTCCAATGACAACATTTGCGGCAACTCAGACTGATACTATCGCATCTATAACGTTTTATAGTAACCGACGAAAGAACATGGTAGAATGCTTACGAAATTCAACAAGGTTTAATTATGACTGGTTCTAGGAAGATGTTGATATATCGTTACCTGTATTTGATTCGATTGTACAAACAAAAGGATGGACTGCAAAAGTTCTCTTGTCGATTCAAGACAACACTGATTTGGGGACGTTTACGGTTACAATAAGTAACGATGTTGGTGCATCAACGATAGATGTGAACGTCTTGAATTCAAGTTTGTGTTCGATACATGAATTGAAAAGAGAAAAATATAATCTCAGAGTTTGATAAAACAGAGATATTATCTTAATATAAGAAACATACCAACTACATAATCAATTCCGTGCTGTGTATGTATGTTGAATTGTTTACTCACTGTGTAAATATCATGTTTCATGTTTCAGTGACATATCGGCTCCCGTACAGGGGTGTTGTTTTTGTTTGTTTTATTATTATTATTTTTCGTTATAGATGTATGTTTTGTTATACACATGTTACTATAATAATATTATATTATTTAAAAAAGTACACATGCTCTACTCGTATATGTTTGATAACATGTAACAGATAGTTGTTCCTGGTGTGAGGTGATGAACTGTGTCACAAGCCAAGATGTTAATGACTGGTGTCACTGACAATCGGTTTTAACATGTATGAACATTTCGAGATGCAGTTACTATTACATTCAGATATGTCTCAGGCAGCCGCCAGAAGGGAAGTCAAATGTGGCTGCTGAACACAGGTTGCTGCCTAATACAAGTCAGCTAAAGAACAAATTGTTTTGGTTAATCCTTATGTTGCTGCTTAATACAAATTGGCTGCTTAATATAGGTGACTGCTAACACAAGTGTGACTATGCTACTATTTTCATTATTATATCTTGAGAATTATCACGATTAATTTTGTTATTATCATCATAACTATTGTTGTTGATATTATATTGTGTATTATTATTATTATTATTAGTAGTAGTAGTAGTAGTATTGTTAGTGTTCGCTTGTTTGTTCTTTTATATGAATATATGTATGTACTTATGCCGCAAATTTTCATAAGTATACACATGTGTATTTGTTTATAAATAATATGAATTGAGGCAAAGCCTTAGAAAGTTTAGGAAAGTGCATTCAGTCTCAACATATTTAATCACGTACTAAGCTGTTGTGCACTAACGCTTTTACTATTTGCTCAATTGATAATGGATAGATTTGTCACCCAGGGGTAGAGAGATCAAGTTCAAGCCGAGTGAGTCAACTTACTTCCCGAATGTCAAAGACTACTTTTACCAGTGAATATTGAACATTTCCCCAAGAGCTTTAAAGAGTATAGAACATATTATGACCATGAAGTTTGAGGGAATATCCTGATAGCCATAATTAATGCATGAATTAACATATAAAATATGTTTATATGTCTTTGGATAAATGCATCAACATTTTGAAAAAAAAAAAAACACATTTCTGGCAACTGAACTTGAAATCAGACAAGCAGTTGCAGAGGAAAAACGTTTAGATTTGTCATTTTACCATTTTTCTGATGCCACATTTCAGCATTGCTTTGAACTAATCAATAGCCCTTGAACAATTTATGTAGAGAGTTAATTAAAAAACGTTTTTTGCCAAACTATCTTGACATAAGACATGCAATTTAAGAGGAAAATTGTTATTTCACTCCCTTTCTGATACTTTTTGGCAGCATTGATCTTAATGAATGAATGAATGAATAGTGTTTTAAGGCCCGTCGACAACTAAGGTCATTTTGGGCGCTTAATGATTTACTTACTGTAAATTATGAAATGATTGAAATATAACTAACCAGTTTATTAGACAAAACAATCAAACATGATGTACGCGATATTTAACATTAATATAAAACGACATGTAAAACAATGTAAAACAGAATTTAGGCAAACAAGCCAAACACTGCTATGAAATACTTAACATAAAGATAAACAATATCTGAGAAAATGCGGAACAGGATCTGTAAAAGTAATACATGTGCAAAAGCACGATTTAAGAAATAATCATATCTTATTAAAAATATTAATTTCCCTAAGGAAATCAAATACAAGTTCAGGTTTGACAGACTCAAAGAGCTGACGCATACTTTGAGCCTTGAAAAATCTATCACGTATTGGAGCGAAATCAGCACATTCCAGAAGAATGTGCTGTACTGAAAGTTGTGTAAAACATGGAATACACTGAGGTGCTTCCTCACCCTTCAGTAAGTACGCATGAGTTAACCATGTGTGCCCAATGCGTAAACGAGCAAGGACAATTTCTTCTCGGCGACAGGATCTAAAAGCTGGCAGGCACTCACCAAGTACTGACTTGATTGAGTGCAGTTTATTATTTACTTGCTCAATCCAATCACTTTGCCACTTATCGTGAAGTAAAACATTTATTAAAGGTTTAAAATCGGTATAAGGTATTTTAAAAGGTAAAATATCTTGTAAAAGAGCAGACTTTGCTGCCAAGTCAGCATGTTCATTACCGTGAATGCCCATATGACTGGGGATCCAGCAAAATACTACATGTGCTGTTGCACAAATACGCGATAACTTAGAAAGGAGGTCAACAATAATAGGGTTATCTATTTTGTCATTCTGAAGTGCCTGCATAGCAGACAATGAGTCAGTAAAAATAATATATCGCCAATAACCGTCGGATTCAATATGGTCCAAAGCTAAATGAATTGCCTTTAACTCGGCAGAAAATATAGAAGCATTATTTGGCAACCGAAATGTTATCACATCGCCATCATGAACTGCAGCGGCAGCAGCCCTTTTTCCGTTCTTAGAACCATCTGTATAAATATGCTATTATAATATGTATTTTTAATTTCCATATACTTGGACTTAAAAACAATAGGATCTGTGCAGGCCTTTTTATCAGTCGCAAGATCATAAATGAATGATGGACTATTTCGAGTCCAAGGTGGAGAATCTGAAATCTCCTGCCTCGCGATGTCCTCAAGATCAACATCAAGCTTAGCGACTTCGGGACCGTAACGGATACCAAAAGGCGGTATTACCCGTTCCTTCTTTAAAAATAATTCCTTGTATAAAGGTTTAAAAACAACTCTATGAGTGGGATTTGAAGGGTTAGACTTGAGTTTTAAAAGATACTGCATAGCTAGTTTTTGTCGACGTAAATATAAGGGTGGTTCATTGGCTTCTACATAGAGACTTTTGACGGGCGAAGTTCGAAAAGCGCCCAGGGCTAGCCGTAAACCCTGATGGTGAATGGAATCAAGTGTTGCAATGTAGGATTTTCGTGCCGAGCCATAAACAATACATGCGTAGTCTAATTTAGATCGTATTAATGACCTGTAAAGTCTCAAGAGGACTTTACGGTCAGCACCCCAATCCATGTGGGATACAACGCGTAAAAGATTTAATGCTTTCTGGCATTTATTTCTAAGATATTTAATATGAAGAAGAAAAGTCAGTTTTGGGTCAAACAATAGACCAAGGAATTTGAATTCAGGCACAACTTCAATACGAGTGCCATCTAGTGTTAAATCTGGATTTAGGTGGTGTTTACGAAGTTGACAAAAGTGCATACATTTGGTCTTGCTTTTAGAGAATTTAAAGCCATTTTCGTTTGACCATTTTTGCAAATTATTCAAAACTTGTTGCAATTGTCTTTCAATTGTATGCATATGTTTTGATCTGTAGCAAATACAGAAATCATCAACATATAGAAAACATTCAACTCCAGGGTTAACAGATTTGATAATGTTATTAATCTTCACACTAAAAAGTGTAACAGAAAGAATGCATCCCTGGGGAACACCCATTTCCTGTTCATGTGGATCAGACAAAGTATCACCAACACGAACTTTGAACTGACGTTCATCTAAAAAAGCAGAAATGAAATAAGCAAGGCGACCTCTTATGCCAAAATCATAGAGGTCATTCATAATACCATATTTCCAGGTAGTGTCATATGCACTTTCTAAGTCAAAGAAGACGGAGACAACGTGCTCCTTTTTAATGAATGCTTCTCTGATAAAAGTTTCAAAACGGATCAAATGATCCACTGTGCTTCTATGTTTACGAAAACCAGACTGGAAAGTAGTAATAAGTTTGTTCTTTTCGAGAAACCAAACAAGTCTGTCGTTCACCATTCTTTCCATGGTTTTACATATACAGCTAGTTAAGGCTATAGGACGATAATTCCCAGGATTAGTTGTATCTTTACCAGGCTTGGGAATTGGAATAACGATGGCCTCTTTCCAAGATCTCGGGAGATTTCCCGTTCGCCAAATCTGATTATAGACGTCAAGTAAACAAGAAAGGGATCGGAAAGGTAAATGTTTAATCAGTTGATAGTGTATATCATCTGAACCCGCAGCGGTATCATGGCACTTCTTGAGAGCCGATTTTAATTCTTTTAACGTAAAAGCTTTATTGTAGGCCTCTTCATTTTTCGATTTAAAGTTAATTTTCCGTTTCTCCTTTTGCTTTTGACATTTTTGAAACTTTGGAGAATAGTTTGAAGAAGACGACTTTTGTGCAAAGGAATCTGCCAACGTATTGGCAATATCCTTCTTTGAGGTGGTGATACCGTCTGAGGTGCTCAGATGATTCACACTAAGCGAACTGCACTTTCCTTTTATTTTCCTTATCATGTCCCATGTCTTTTTGACAGATGATCTAGAATTTAATCTAGATACATACTGTCTCCAAGACGCACGTTTACTGTGCTTAATTGTTTTACGAGCTTTTGCTCTAGCTATTTTAAAGTATACATGATTTTGATGGGTTGGCCTCAGGTTAAACTGCCTTAGAGCCGATTTGCGTGTTCCTATAGCCTTTTTGCAATCCTCATCAAACCAAGGTTTGCGAGGGTGCTTTGGATTTGTCGAAGTTTGGGGAATTGCCTCTTTAGCAGCCTGATACATTAAAGAAGTAAATAGTTGTGTAGGATCATCACATTCCAAGAAAGCAACCGGATTAATGGAATGTTCACATCGAATCTGGAATAAATTCCAGTTCGCTTTGTGGAGCCTCCATCGCCTCGGACGCCCCAGGACATATGGCCCAGTTTCAGTGATAATTATAGGGAAATGATCACTTCCATGAAGGTCGTCTTCCACCTTCCACTTAAAGTCAACAAATATATCAGGACTACAAATAGAAAGATCAAGAGATGAGTAAGAACCAGTAGCAGGATGCAGATATGTGTGAGATTTATTATTCAAAATACAAAGGTCATGTTTAAAAATAAAATCTTCTAATAGTTGGCCTTTTTTATTGGTGTATCTACATCCCCACAACGTATTGTGTGAATTGAAGTCACCAACTATCATAAAAGGTGTTGGAAGCTGATTGACAAGTTCAACGAGCTTGTCTGTATCAAGAGGCTGACTTGGCGGAAGATACAAAGAACATAGGGTAATTGTTTTGCTCAATGAAATTCTTACCGCAGTTGCCTGCAGAGTTGTAGTAAGTGAGACTAAGCTATGGGGAACAGAGTTGTTAACAACTATTGCTACCCCACCACAAGCTCGAGCACTTGCATCAGATGTTTTATGATAACATGAATGATATTTAAGAGAAAGACTATCATTATCTTTTAAAAATGTTTCTTGTAAGCATATAGCTACTGGTTTCTTTACATTAACTAGAAGAGACAATTCCTCAAAATTGGCTTTAAATCCACGACAGTTCCACTGGATTATGGAATTCATTTCGGAAGTGCTTGGAATACAGGTTCACATATTTTGATTTCAGCTACTGAAGTCTGCTAGGAATCAATATTATGATTCCAGTCATCTTTCAGATCCGACCATGGACTAGGAGACTCAGTTTCCTGTGTCTCCATGTCATCCAATTTCTCATAACGATTAGTAATTTTAGGTTGAGAGTCACTAGCTCTATCTAATTGGACCTTAATTTTTCTAGGTCTTTGTTTCTCAAAGCCTTCAGAATCGGGCTTTGAGTGTGATTTTGACTTAGGTTTGTTTTGTTGGTTTGGTTTAAGTGAAATAATTGAAGATTTTTTCATATCAGGTGATTTACTTGTATGTTTTGAATTATTTTTTATAGCTTTAGAAGATTCCTTTCCTTTTGAAGAATCAATTTCTTTGGAAGAGGACTCAACTTCTTTAGGAGAAGACTCAACTTCTCTAGGAGAAGACTCAATTTCTCCAGAAGAAGATGATTTAATTTCTTTAGAAGAAGATGATTTAATTTCTTTAGAAGAAGACTCAATTTCCTTCGAAGAAGACTCAATTTGTTTAGAAGAAAACTCATTTTCTTTCGAAGATGATGCAGCACTACCAGAGGTTTCTTTGTTAATTGATGGTAATGAAGAATGGGCAGAAGTAGAGGGCTGTTCATTTGACATAATTGCTTTTAACTGTAAACTGATGTCGGGAAATTTTTGAGATAGAACCTTCAAAAGGCGATGGCATGTAGTACATTCTTGTGAGGGTGGCGGTGTATTGACTACAGGCCTGATAGCAGTTGGTCTAGTTTTAGATGCGAAACTGTTGTCACCATTAAATCTAGCTGCAATGTCTTGTTGTTGAGCAACAATCCTCTTGGCCTCCACAAAACTAACATTTTGTTTATACTTAACATTAAGTATTTCTTTCTGTGTAAGCCAAAAAGAACATTCCTTCGAACTTGCAGCATGATTCAGGCCACAGTTCGCACATTTAACAGTATTAGTACAGGTAGACAACTGGTGATCATTTCCAACAAAAGTACAATTACTACAGACATAGGAACCATTACATTTACTCTCGTGGTGACCGAACTTTTGACACCGATAACAGCGCAAGGGATTGGGTACGTAACAATCAACATTGACTATTTGGTAACCAATTGTGATTTCTTTTGGTAAATTTGGCGTATCAAAAGTAAAAATGTAAGTGTTGGTCAATATTTCAGACCCATCTCTGTACAATTTGATACGTTTCACATCTGTAACACCTTGACATTTTAAATTTTCAGTAATTTCTTCAGTTGTTTTACAATTTGCAAGTTCCCTGCATCTTATGACACCCTTTGATGAATTTAGGAAAGGGTGAGCATATATGTTGACAGGTACTTCAAAAAATACTTTTTTATTTAAGAGATTTTCAGATTGAGTTTTTGAGGAAATTTCAACAAGTAAAGTACCGTCTTTTAAACTTTTGACTGATTTTGGAGTTCCAATAATAGATGATAATTGTTTCTCAATCACAAATGGAGAGAGCGTTGTAATGGTTTTATGTTCATCTGTAGATTTAATAATTAAAAAACTGGGGAAAGTAGAAGAATTGAAACGGTGACTTTCGTCACCGGAATCATCTGAAACATCAGATAGGGTACGCTTGGCTTTTTTTGGGTTGGCCATGTCAGTTTTGATAATTTCATCGGTGGTGTCCTTCACCCGCCACGGAGCCCAACAAGGGGACGTATTCCGGGGATATCCATCTCGGTCTACGCCAAAGTTACACCACCGGCATACTCGTCTAGAACAGACTAAATTGAGCAACTGATATTTCATGTGGTATCCGACCAAGCATGGACTACCATAAGAAAGTGAACGATCGTCAATCAAACATCTATTTTAACCGATTGACCCTGAAGCCACTGCCTTCTAATACACCTTGTCTCAAATGTAAACGGGTACAAATATTTATGAAATAACATATTTCGTAAAAAGTTAATATAACGAAAAAGAAAATGTAACTAAATAAAGGGTATCAGGGCTAAACATGACCAGCCGATTGATCAGGGCGGGCCTTCCTGACCTCCCGTTTAACCCAACTCAAGGCCAAAGCAGTGTATTGTAGAATCGGAGTTTAAAATTGCCATACTCCGAGCCTACTCAACTACCAGGATCCCATCATCAGGCGACACGGGTTGCAGCTCACGGCAAACGAGCAGGCACAGTGGTGGATTTATACCACTCTGTAGTGCGACAGCTGGTCTATTTCTAACCCCCCGCCCAGCTGGGGGGCGCATTGATCTTAAACCACTCTGGAAAGGGCAACACTCTGGAAAGGGCAACATAATGGTTTTTTAAGCCAAATTATCTTGAAACAAGACCCTACACTCTGATAATGCCTAGCAACATTTGTTTTTATTTAATAAATATGACTTGAATAAGTGTATGGATGGTCACATAGGGAAAATTAATGCAACAGTGTTATAACTTTGAAATTATACCTGCAACTTCCTTTTCCCATGCCACATGCGGATACTATTTTTTAACCAATCAATATGATTTGAATATGTTTAGGGTTACATAAGGAACTTTCCTGCCAAGTTATACAGAAATACCAGAATACCTAAACATTGTGTCACTTTACTTCTTTTCTGATGGGGTAGTTTCCAGAATTCAACACAGAATTTATTCCTTTGAACATTTTGAAAGAGGGCACCAAATCAATATCTCTGTGCAGTTCAGTTAAAATTGGTTAAGTAGTTTAAAAGCAGTCATTGTTTAAATAAATAGTTGCTGGTGGATATTGCATGATGGATTTAGGATTATCACAAAAGCTGTGCTGATATTGATTAAATTGTATGTATTTAGCTACAGTGTCATTTTTCCCCTACTGAGATTTGAACTCAGAACTCCTGGCTAGACCAGGTGTTTTACCAGTTAAAACTATAAGGTCTTTAATGTAGCTAAACACATTTAATTTACGATCAAATTGTCCTCAAAGAAAGTCACATTTAGTAAATGCCTCATGTTCTTTACCAAAAAAAGGAATTCCTAATAAATCAGAGCTTGTGATCGTTTAATTGTAATTTAAACAAGAGCAACAAATGTTACAAAATATGACTGTCCTGTTTTTTTGAGACCAAGTTTAGTGATAATTGGTTGTACGTCAGGCAAATTTAGAGACCGAACACTGTTAGTACAGGTTTGACCATTCCGAGGGACATAAGTGTGTAGTGACTAAGATAACATGGTAAGTTATTGAACCTGACCAAGATATTCTGCCCATCAACATATTGTCTAAATTTGGTGATGATCGGATAAAGGCTTCATAAGTTATTTAACTGACAAGACCAATTTTAGGTAATTTCTATAATAAAGAGTGATAACTCTCGATTGACTGAAGCGATATGGCTAGTTATCAAACTTGTTCGAGATATTATGCCAATACACATTCTGATCAAATTTGGTGATGATTAAACAAAGGCTTCTAAAGTTATTGAGCTGACAAGACCAGTTTTAGGTAATTTCTATAAATAAAGGGCAATAACTGGTGCTGCCCGCCTGTACGCCTCAGGTAAAACTATAATACGTTCCGTTAAAAAACGGGCGTATAAAAACCTAACAAATTATGCTTTTCTAACATTGAATTGTTATCTTACAACACTATAATATTCTTATTACTGATTAGACTTATGCAATCATGTCCCTTATATCATCTCATGTATTTGCTATGCAAAACATGAGTATAAGAAGTTGTTCAAATGCATTTACCAGTAGAATAAGCCATGTTTTTCAAGGATTGAAATAATTTAATCAATATTTGAAGAGGATGAACAATTGGGCCAAATTATTTTTAAATCAGGCCAGTATTTTCAAAACAAATGTATTTCCATTGCAAAGAGGATAAGCATTAAAGAACATTCTTATGAAGGTGGATTGCAATGGACAAAGTGGTACAGATGGAGACATTGTTTAACACTTTCCCACTTGTAAATGACATTTGAAACCACTGTGGCAAAGGGAGATAACGCTCATAGTGAATATTTCATCCTTTTGCAAGTTTAGCTTTTTTTATCCAAAGAGATTTTCCATATTTTGGCCTAGCTTTTTTTTAATGCTTTCTTTGAGAAAGGGATGAGGATGAAAAGAAAGTTCAGAACAAGCTTTAGACCCTAGTTTGGAAGACACAAACAACTTAAGTTTAACCCTTTCCCTCATATGGACGTTTTCTGATGCCTCTGCAGCAGACGGCTTTTTGAATACAGTGACAAAAGAAGAAATTGCTCAAATTGAGAAATTTCTCCTTTTGCCACAATGTTTTCCTCTTTAAGTCATAGGTTCTCCATTCAATTATAGAGATTTTCTATCTTTTGACAAAATACGTTCAAAGTCATCTGCTGCAGAATTGTCGTATGACGGAAAGGGTTAATCATATTGAGCAATTATTTCAACTCTTATCAATAATTTTACTTTCATTTAAAGAGATTTTCCATTTGTTTTGCTTAGATGTTTTGAAAATGGTCTGTTGCATATTTATTTTATGTGAGCATGGATTTAGGTTAATATATTTTATTTAAACTGATATTCCATTCTAATTTGGTGCTACACCCCTAAACTCCTGCTTCATCATCAATTCAATTATACTGTGCAAAGACAAAAAAAACAAAAAAATTGTAACAAAGAACAATAGGTGACTAGGTCAAACTGAATACACTTTGTGGCAACATAATATATAAACAATGTTTTTATGCCTGTCAGTAAAAATAACCATATTCAAGAATGCAAATCTTTTGAGTGGACATGCACAGTACATTTCACTTATATGAATCAATAAAATCTTTTCACAATTGAAGGTTATAATTTCATGCTAATCTAGTTTAACTGCCAATTTATCAAAGAATAATTTAAACAGACATCATCAATTTAATGCTTTGAAGCTTTCCCTCATATGACAAATCCGCAGTAGAAGACTTTGAAAATGTCTACTAAAATATAAGGAACATCTCTATAATTGTTAAAACCTATATAGATTGAAGATAATTTGCCACACATTGGTCAACACCAGCCCCTTTGAATGAATGTTAAAATATTTCATTTCATGTTGCCAGACGCATCCTAAACTTTTTATCAACTGAAAACAACATCAGGGGCTGCGCCCCCGAACCCCTGCAATTTCAATCTGAAACAACAAGTTTAGTTGCACACATTAAAACAAAAAATTGTTTACAACTTATTAGAAACCAGCATGTACATTCCAGCTTGCAAAATCCTTGATTGTATTGACTGTGTAGTGGACATGTACAAACATTATATGTTTAAACTTTAACCTATATGAATCCATAAAATCTTGTTGTAATTGAAGGTAGCAACAGAGTTAAGTAAATTCTGATTGAGAAGAATTTTTTTTCACCAGTGTGCCTATAACACAGTGGACGGCCTCGGCAGTGTTTTGGTAGAACGTCTGCCTTTGGTGCGGGTAGTCCCACATTTATTTGGACTTGGATGCGGGAGGTCGCGAGTCCGATCCCCAGTCGGGTCAAGCCAAAACCTTAAAAAATGGTTGTTGTGACTGCCATTCTTGATGCTCAGGGTTGCGGGGTTAGCATTACAACTGACCGGCTGGTGTCAGGATGAATGGACCAAAAGTACTGGTAACTTACCCAGTACACGCCATCAGATAACTAGAGAATTGTTGAAGGCGGTGTAAAAAACTAAAACATTTAAATACACACCAAACAATGACACAGTTAAGAGACATAGCCAGTACAAGAGGTAGCAATGCCATAAAGCCAAAGTGTAACTGTACGGTGTCAGGTAAAATTTACTACTTGTCATAATGACTATTCGTTGGTTCAAACCAGTACAAATGGGCAACTTGGATAGGGAATTGTCTTTTCTACAGATCTGCTAAGGTTCATTAGATTCTACACATTCACACGGATGGACCCACCAATTGATCACTTATAATTGATAAGCTGATCCATCGGTTAAATGAATAAAAATTGGTATTAACTACTAAATATAAAGAAATGTTATCTTTATCCATAAAGAAGTAACAATAACAAAATCTAAACCATCACTATAATGTCTTCCTCAAGGCGACGCAAGATTACAACATGTATGAACAGAGAATATCTTCAGTGATTCTACTTATCAGAGAAGCAGATGAACGACAGACGAAACATACTGTTCACAACCTCAGACTTGACTTCAAGTGCGTAAAACATTGGGTACGAAACGGAATCCTTGTTTCATTTTAAGCATTAAGAAGCATTGGACATGTCTGACATGGAAAGAATGTTGCGAGGTGCTTATAAAAACTATTTATACGGGTAAACAAATCGACGGCGAAGCCGGCGAAGCCGGCGATGTTTCCCGTCAATAGGTAATGTGTATGAACTTTGCCCAACTTTGCTATACCGTCTTTCCAAAAATTGTGTCCAGAGTTGATTTTTCGATGCAGTTACGATTCTGCTACGTTTTGACTGGATGAAAAGAAAATATGGAAACAAAAAAAACTTCTATAGGAAATAATTAAATATGATGATACGTACTCGATAAAGGAACGAGCACAAGTAATTGTATGTGTGATAATTTCCGTTTAATAACACACGTCGTCTATTTCTAAAACGAGTTCAAATAAAACTCATAAGGGTTTTTTGACCTTTGACATTCTGGAAGTTATAAATCCAAATTCCTGTAATATGACGTCATAATATGACGTCATTCTATTAGTGGTGCAGAGGTAGAGCGTCGGCCTCTTGTATCAAAGGTCCCTGGTTCGAGTCCCATGATGAGTGGGTCCTGACTTTGGGATTTCTTTTTGTTTGTTTCACAATCGATGTAAAATAAATAAGTTTTAAACTAAATGAACCAAATGGAAAACGACAGAAATTATAGGAAACGTTAGTTTGGCTTGTCACAAATGTAGTTCCGTGAATTATGGAATCGTTTTATTTGAAGTACTTTATGAAGAACTTATGAAGGGCAAGTTGATTATTTGTTGTACCTGTCATCATATTTTCATGGATGTAAAATCCTGGCTATATTTTAAAGTTAAATATAAGCTTAACCTGATGATGATTTTTATTTTCTTTGCTTAGGTCGGTAGGACTCGTAATTGACGTAACCAACTGATCGTGCTGCAAGCAAGGGACTAACTGCAGTTCGCGGGGAATTATTCACCGATCACAACATATAATAAATGTTTACCCGAAATAGGTAGCACCTATACTCATATTATAATCATACGTGTGAGGATGCAGCTCAAACTTACATGATAGCTCGGCAAAACACTCCGAGTCTGCACATTTTGGTTGTCTTTACAAGCATGTTAAACACGAACGGCAACTCTAATGTAACGGGAACATTGCAAATAATGATCATGTTTCGCACAAGTATGGTTTCGTGACACAACGATTAAACAAAACAACATGACTCCCATTGGGCCTAGCAATAAACATATAATGTGACAAATTTGCCTAAGAATAAACTGAGTGACCACGATTTGTGACAAATGTGCCATGATCAACAGTTTTGAATGAATCACGCTAGCACCAGCTTACCTGACGGTCGTTGACTTTCAGCAGTTATGGACAGTTTAACGCAATAAATCCATTGAACAGATATCTAAATGATAAAATGGCGGGTGTTTCCTGTATTTTGTTACCAACGAACGCATATCGGATCTACTAGATCGAAAAATTTAATCGAGTCGATACGGGCCAGAGGTCAAGAATCCGCCATTTTTAACGTGGTTAATGAAAAGATGAAAAGCTTGAAAGTTGAATGCGCTTAGTGACATTGTCGTCATGTTTATGGAATTGTTCTCTGAACAGAATCTTCGATACATGTTCAATGATGTAAACATTTGATATACAGTCTGAATTCGGAAAATCGGAAGACCGAGTAGCCCAAAATTGCCCACAGAGTTCGTTTTGTAACAAGCAAAAATAGCACCATAGTATTTGTGACCTTTGACCCTGACCGTAAGAAGTTTCTAACCGAAACTTTATTAAACCTTGCAGACAGAAGAGGACTTACATAGGCATTAACTGGTGTCTTATTTATTGATATTATAAATATATATTATATTATTTAATATTATCATTATTATTATTATTATTAATATTATCATTATTACTACAGAAGCCAAACAAACAGAACATACGTCAAATGTTGCATTACTTTTGGGGGTAGTTGGTGGTGTTGTAGCTGTTATAATCTGCACTATAATTGTTATTGTTGTGTTAGGGAATAGACTATCTACAGGTAATTATCTTTGATATTTACTAAGAAACAAGGTATTGACAGTACTGATTGGTGCGGTGTATTTTTTTTAAATTTTTGCAACCTCTCAGGAAAACTTGAGATCACCTAGAGTTTTCGACGCCCATAAGGATTAATGGATTCAGTTCTTGTCATGCGACTTGTATATCTGGTTAAGGATATATATGTTTTAACTGCACATAGTGATTCTGTATTGATACACCTTAGATATTAAGGATTTTGGAATATATGTCTAGCTGTGTAAATATTTATTTAAGAAACGCATTGCAAAATATTTTAGTTAGTTCATTTAAATAGTATACACTACAACTCGGGAATTATGATGAGTTGAAAACGACTGCACATCTTCGTCCTTAGAATTATAGATAACACTCACACACACGTATACAATATATTATATATATAGTTTTTGTTCGCAATTATTTAAGAGTTAATTATTATAAGATAATGAAAACTGAACCTATCAAATTAAAAATTGTAGAATTATGTAACTAATAAATTCACACCAAAATGACTTTATCGTTAATATTCATTACTACTATTTTTTTGGTTCAATTGTTTTCCGAATTGTTCACAAAGTCTCTCTAATTTATATTAAATGTGTTTGGGTTTTTTTGGTGTTCATCTTTAGTGAATGCGTGAGTGCATGTTCAAATAGTACATGCTATTTTGGCAATACAAATGTTTAAACTATACAATAAGTTAACCTGATACAGGCTTACTTTTTCTCTTTGACGATAATCTCAATTTAATTTTGCAGAATACACCCGACGGAATACATCCGTGAACAGGTAAGATTGTTGTTCTGAGTAAATTCTTATCAAACAATTCCTTAGAGAAATAAAGTCGGCTTATTGCGCCTTACAAATTTAAAGTCACTAATAACTTATTCAGCATGGATAGTAAATTCCGTCTTGACGAGATATAGGAAACACATTGGCAGAACGAAAAGGTAGGCGAACTGGCCGACGGGGTATAATTGAAATATCAACCGATTAATATTGAAAATATTCAATATCGACAAATGGGTAATAACCGATTTGTTTTATGCGCATTAACCATAAACTATTAAACGTGACACTTAATAAGATGTTCAGTCTGATCTAAGTCAAAAATGGTAGCTATATTTTTATAATGAAGGACTCATTCATTATATATGAATGCTTTCTTACAAATAACAAACGACGTTGTTAGCAGTAATGACTCAGATCCAAATAAGAGTGAACCATTGTCCAGGTATTTATGTATCGAAATCATCCAGGCCTCCCACGTCCGCATTGTAATACAGAATGTTTATTGAAACAGACACGATCTTGACCATTGTTCGTTGTATTTTAAAAGACAGTACATGATAGATTTTAATTCCATTTACGCCGTTGTAACAGTATTCTAGTTAGATAACGCCGTGTCCTACGTCATTTACCAATACTACCAGTTTTATTTATTTTGACACCGATGGTTTAGTCGCAATGTTATCACCGCATATCACAACTCCGGACGGATTCCATTACTCCCATATGTGTTGTATTATCTGACCGGGGATTAAACCCTAGTCATCTGCCCTTAAGGTAGACACTCTATCCTCACCATTGCACCACGAATACAATATGTGATTTTTTTTAATAATGATCCGTATTTAGATATTTTAAATGTAAATCTTCGAATTAATATGACATCGCTAAAACTTTCTGCAAAAAATCTCAGAGTCGTCACAGGTAGATGCTCGAAATCGCAGATGCCCTACCATGAAATATACTGTCAATGCTGTAACACAAACGATATTGAATATGTTTACCAATTCCTGTTGTCATGTCCTGTATACTTTGATGCCAGAAAGAATACTAATTAAACATTATGTTTAAACCCACGTGTCTGTATATTTTGTATATGTATTTATGTTTATTAATGACTATGTACTTCGTTTAAATCACTTATACACGTTCTGTCGTTTTCTGTTCTGTTCTGATATAATATCCGTAATGGTAATTTGATTGAAAAATAATGGATTCTTCATGTATAAGGTCAAAAAAAAATTCTGTAAATAAATTCTGTCATTCATGTTCTTGTGAGATAGCTATTATACGTGTACTTACTTATTTCAGGAACAACATCCACTCACCTGAGACTGCTAACCCTACATCAGGTATTGTCTTGATATTTTGTTTCCATATAAATTGCTTATTATTTCGAATTTAACTTAATAAAGACATCATTCAAAGAACGTTTTTCCTCCTATTGTAAATGTGTTTCTGTTTCCTTGCAGACATTGAAATGGAGCCAATACATGGTGAAAACTACAATATAGAACCGTATGTATACTTTCCTTTATTAGAAGACACGGAATATACATTGGTTCAAGTCTATTAAAAATCATCATTATCTTAAGCGATCTCCTTTTGATTGAAAACTTTCTTAAAGGTTATTTCTTGCTAGTTTATGATTTACTTGGGACATCTCCGGCAAAATTTCAATTATCATATATTGATGGTTTAAGGGCACTGTAAGTCAAATAACTTTTTGTTAATTGTTTGCGTATGCATTTCTATAGTTAAATTAATTAGAACATTTATAAAATCAAGAGAGCCACGATGACCCTGGATCGCTCACCTGAGATTTGATTTGTCATGAAAACAACAATTCAGGTAAGCTTATTAAAGCGGCCAAAAGAGTACCAGCTCCACTGCATAAGAGTGACAAAAACACACCCTATGTTGTCTGTCTTTTGTTATGTTAATATACTCAAGAAGGTCACCAGAGAAATGTGTATGGACCAGTTAGTATATATTTAAAAAAATATATACAGGGGCATAATTTGAATTGTCCTAGTAGAGGAAAATGACACAATATTACACACCAAATATCTAGGCTCTATGTCTTTCTATTTAAGACAATATATCTTTCAAAGTTTTCCCTAATTATCTCCATATAAACCAGGTAACCCCCGGGTTGGGTCCAACTTTGATCCCAGAGGCATAATTTAAAATACACACCAAATATCTAAGCTAAAGTCTTTACTGTTTCAAACAAGTTCAAAGTTTGTCCTTATACATCTCTATGTTAAACATGTGACCCCGGGTTGGGTCCAATTTTGAGCAAAGGGGCATGATTTGAACACTCTTTGAAGAGGACAACTAGACAATGCTATACACCAAATATCTAAGCTTGAGGCCTTGTCTCAGACAAGAATATTTCAAATGTTTTCCCCTATATATCTCTTAGTAGAACAGGTAATCGCCGGGGCGGGGCCAATTTTGTATTCTATGATCATTATTTACTCTATATTGGAAGAGACACTGCTACACACCAAATATCTAAACACTGGGTCTTTCGGTTTCAGACAAGAAGATTTAAAATGTTTCGGTTGCCAATTCCAACCAGAGTTCTGCATGAAATAAATTTATCTAAAGATCATTGATAGAGGTTCAATCATGTTTCAATCCTTGCAAGTTAAGTCAAAATCCATGCAGTTGTTCAGGAGGATATGTCATTTTAAGAAATTGATGACGACGGACATCAGGCCATCACAAAAGCTCATCATGAGCACATAGTTCTCAGGTTAGCTAAAAAGGCACACGAGAGATATTTGTAGATAAGTAGAGGAACAACTTTTGTCGAAATTCTTATACGATACGTTTTCATCCCCTTTGTTATTTTAGGAGTGTTTATGGAGAATTGGAGGAAGTAAAGGAAAATAGCGATTATGAAAAGATGTCGAATGGTTTGTATATTACTATAGAAATATTTCCCAGGTGCACAATCACTATTCATATGAGAGTGTATGTCAAAACCCATATGGATGGAAATACAGGGAAGTCGAAACCATATGATTGAAAGTACAGAGAAGTCAAACCCCATATGGTTGAAAATACATGGTGCTTAAAACAAATATGATAGAAAATACATGGTGCTAAAACCAATATGATAGAAAATACAGGTAACTCAAAGCCAGTATGATTGAAAATACATGGTATTCAAAATCCATATGATTGAAATACAGGGAAGTCAAAACCACTATGATTGAAAATACAGGGTAGTCAAAACCGACATGGTTGAAAATACAGAGTAGTTAAAACCCATATGATTGAACATACAAAGTAGTCCAAACCAATACGGTTAACAATACAGAGCAGTCAAAATCCTTATGATTGAAAATACAAGGAAGTCAAAACCTATATGGTTGAAAATACAGGGAAGTCAAAACCCATATGATTGAAAATACAGGGTAGTTCAAACTCATAGCTGGAAAAAAAGGTAGCCAAAACCCATACGATTGAACATACAAAGTAGTCCAAACCCATACGGTTAACAATAATACAGAGCAGTCAAAACCCATATGATTGAAAATAAAGGGAAGTCAAAACCCAAATGGTTGAAGATACACGGAAGTCAAAACCCATATAATTGATAAAACAGGGTAGTCCAAACTCAGAGCTGGAAAAAAGGGTAGCCAAAACCCATATGATTAAACATACAGGGTAGTCAAAACCCATATGATTGAAAATGCATTCAAAACCCATATTATCAAATTCATATGATATTCAGAACGATTGAATTCGCAGGTGTTCAACCCGCCCCCCGTCATTGATTGGAAATAATTGTATCTCATTGTATCATACAATACACAAAACATACATTATTATCACAAATATGTAATTTAACATTAACCACATTTGTAGCAATTACTGTAGCCTTATACAAGTACATTTGGTATGTAAAAATACCTGAAGGGACTTTCTTCCATTTACATATTGTAAGCAAAGGTACAGAAGTCTTATCTGATGTACAAGTATTTTGGGGAACCCTGTCGACACTTTGTTATATTATAAACAAACGGTATTGTAACAATTTGAAGATTGCAAATAAATCATAAAAGAACAATTTGTTTTGAGTTACTAACTGCAATAATAGTTGATAATATTCAATTATTGAAAACTGTAAACATTATGAAATGACAACGAAGGTCAGGTTCTTTTCATAACGAATGTCGGATTCTTTGTATAACGAATGTCAGATGTTTTTGTAACAAATTCTTTTAATCACATGACAAAACACAGGAAGGAAATCGGCCTTTCGCTGTCAGTTAATATTCCCAACATGTAATACTTAATAAACTGTTAACATATCACACAAAGACATATTTGTATGACTGATAATGGTCCCTTTACCTCGTCCATCTCTCGTGACGTTTGTGTTTACCGGATACACGCATTTTCATATGATAAACAGAAATTATCATTTACAAGCATATAACTTTAATCATAATCCAATCACTTGAGACGGCTAGAACCACATCAGGTATTGTCTTGATTATTTATTCAGTCTCATCTATTTTATTTTTATGTCAATATTGTTTTATTTCGCATTTCACATAATGATAACATCACTCAACGAACGTTTCCTCCTCCCCCCCCCCCCCCCCCTCCTCCCCCCACCCAAACACACTATTCTATTTGTGTTCCTGTTTCCTTCCAGACCTTAAATTAGAGCCAATACACGGTGAATTGGAGGTACTAAAGGAAAATGCCGATTATGGAAAGATGTCGTCTGGTTTGTATATAACAATAACATATTTAATAAAGGAATATTTATCAGGTGTACACTCACTGTTCATATCAGAGTGAATGTCAAAACCCATATGGTTGAAAATACAGGTAAGTCAAAATACATATGGTTGAAAATACAGGGTAGTCAAAACCCATATGGTTGAAAATACAGGGAACTCTAACACTTATAATTGAAAATACAGGGTAGTCAAAACCCATATGATTGAAAATACAGGGTTGTCAAAACCCATATGGTTGAGAAAAATGGGAAGTTAAAACCAATATGATTTGAAAATACAAGGTATTCAAAACCCATATGATTGAAAATACAGGGAAGTCAAAACGCAAATGGCTAAACAAAAAGGGAAGTCAAAACCCAAATGATTGAGAATACAGGGTAGTCAAATCTCATGTGGTTGAACATAAGGGTATACAAAAACCATATTTTTGAAAAATACGTGTCCTCAAAACCAAACTGATTGAAAATACAGGGTAGTCAAATCCCATATGGTAGAAAATACCGGGTACTCAAAACCAATATTATTCAAAATACAGGATACTCTTAACCAATATGATTGAAAATTCAGGGTAGTCAAAACCCATATGGTTGAAAATACAGGGTAGTCAAAACCCATATGGTTGAAAATACAGGGAACTCTAACACTTATAATTGAAAAATACAGGGTAGTCAAAAACCATATGGTTGAAAATACAGGGTAGTCAAAACCCATATGGTTGAAAATACAGGGAACTCTAACACTTATAATTGAAATATACAGGGTAGTCAAAACCCATATGATTGAATATACAGGGTAGTCAACACCCATATGGTTGAGAAAAATGGGAAGTTAAAACCAATATGATTTGAAAATACAAGGTATTCAAAACCCATATCATTGAAAATACAGGGAAGTCAAAACGCAAATGGCTAAAAAATAAAGGGAAGTCAAAACCCAAATGATTGAGAATACAGGGTAGTCAAAACTCATATGGTTGAAAATAAGGGTATACAAAAACCATATTTTTGAAAATACAGGGTAGTCAAAACCCATATGGTTTAAAATACAGGAAGTCAAAAACATATAATTAAAATTACAGGGAAGTTAAAACAATATGATTAGCAATACATGGAAGTCAAAATACATATGATTGAAAATGTAGGTAAGTCAAAACCCATATGAGTGAAAATACAGGGTAGTCAAAACCCATATGATTGAGGACACAGGGTAGTCAAAACCCATATTATCAAATGTATAGGATAGTCAAAACGATGGAATTTCCAGGTGTTCATCCCCCTTCTTTACCCCCATCCCTATCGATCGGTAATAATTTAGTCACAGGTGATAAATGAATTAAGGTCATAATTAACTTAATCAAAATCCAATCACCTCAGACTGCTAGACCTACATGAGGTATTGTTTTGATTATTTATTCAGTCATATATTTTCACTTAATGATAATATCATTCCAGAACGATGCCCCCAACCAGTCTATTTGTGTTTCTGTTTCCGTCCAGACGTTGAAATGGAGCCAGTACACGGTGAATTGGAGGAATTTAAAGTAAATGCATATTATGGATGTCGACTGGTTTGTATATAACTCTTAACGTATTTACTATAGAAATATGTGTTAGTTGCACAATCACTGTTCATATCAGAGTGTATGTCAAAACCTATATTGAAAATACAAAGATGTCAAAACCTATATGCTTGAAAGTACACGGAAGTCAAAACCCATATTATTTAAAATACAGGGAAGTCAAAAATCATATGATTGAAAATGCAGGGAAGTCAAAATCCATATCGTAGAAAATACAGGGTACATAAAACCAATATGATATAAAATACGAAATCAAAACCAATATGATTAAAAATACAGGGAACTCAAAACCAATATGATTTAAAATACTGAGTAATCAAAACCAATATGGTTGAAAATAAAGGGTAGTCAAAATCCATATGATTTAAAATACAGGGCAGCCAAAACCCATATTTTCGAAAATAGAGGGTATATAAAACCAATATGATTGAAAATTCAGGGCACTCAAACCTATATAATTGAAAATAGAGGGTAGTCAAAGCCGATATCGTTGAAGCTACAGGGTAGTCAAAACCCATATGATTGAAAATACAGGGAAGTCCAAAACCCATATGATTGAAACTACAGGGTAGTCAAAACTCATATAGTTGAAAGAAAGGAAGTCAAAACCCATTTGATTTAAAATACAGGGTAGTCAAACCCAATACGGTTGAAAATACAGGGTAGTCAAAACCGAAATGTTTGAAAATACGGGGTAGTCAAAATCCATATGATTGAAAATACAGGGTTGAAAACTCAAGGAAGTCAACACGAATATGATTGAAAATACAGGGTAGGCAAAACCGATATGATTGAAAATACAGGATAGTCAAAACGATGCCACATTTTTAAATTGAGCATGTTGAAACTTTGTTATAATGTTTGACGTTATTATATCTAGGGTAAGTTTGAATATAGGTCATATTTAGTCAAAAACTAGGTTACTAGGCCAAACATGAGAGAAATCGTGTTAACAATCTAGAAACCGCTTTTTGTTTCAGCGACTTGCAGTTTTGTCAGAACATTTGTCTTTATGATATATAGGTTAAGTTTGAATATGGGTCATGTGGGATCAAACACTAGGTCACAAAGCCAAATCAAAAGATCACTTGTTTATACTTTGAAAGCCGTGTTTTTAATTTGAGCATGATGGAACTTTGTCAGAATAAACGTTTTAATAATATTTAGGCTAGGTTTGAACATGGCCCTAGTCCAGTCAAAAGTTAGGTCAAAAGGTAAAATTGAAGGAAAATATTGTTAACACTCTAAATATTCCTTACCTGACCACAAACAGAGTTATTGCAATTGACTATGTCGTTGGTATAACTCAGGTGAGTAATCCAGGGCTAGTATGACCCTATAGTTATAAGTAAATACTGTAAATATTGATCTCGTTTTTAGTGAGCAATTGAAGGCATGATGGTAATCTTGGTTTCATAAGCCTGCAATTACAGTGCTTTTGATGCCAGATATTATCTTTTCCATTTGAAATGATTATTTAATCATTATTTAATGTTGTAAATTGTTTAATCTCAATGTACAGGGGTCATTATATGATTTAATAATTGATGTTATACTTTCTGGTACTTTTGCTGTTAATTATATTTTGTTATTTACTTTGATCCATGCAGAATTCTGGTTTCCATGGCATCTGAAAGAAGAAAAATGAAAACATTCTCCTGCTAAACCGGTTAACCGAATTCCAAATAAGTGTGTAGAAAAAGCATATTGTTTGGTCAACAAACATGGCCACCTGTGTTGTTGTGTCTTTCTTGATTTAGTGAATACTTTAAAAGTCTCCTCTGAAAGTATATGGCCGACAAATGATTTAGTAGAAATGTTCCTTGGGTGACCCTCTATCAGATTCCTTCTAGCCATATTCATTGGTTGAAAAAAATGGCGGCCAGGGGGGGGGGGTGTCTGTTTTACCGTATATGGCTTTAGTGAAAACACTAAAGTCTTCTCGTCTGAAGATAATTGATCGAAAATCATGGGTGTCAAAGGCGTTGCTCTTATGACATATATGACTATAGTAAAAACTTTAATCATGTTATCCAACAGTATCTGGCTGATTTCCAAATATTCTTTTAGAAATGGTCCTTGAATGACCCTTTATCAGCTAACTTCAAGCCATGTTGATTTGTAAAATAACCAGAGCCTACAGACTGTTTTACCCTTTATCCATAGAGTGTAAGATTGAAATATTGAGAAAAATTAATGTCTAATTTTGAAATATTTACTGGTACAAAAACTTTTATTTTTTGACATTCTAAGTCATATAGATTTGACAAAAGACAGACAAAATAGGATGTGGGTTATTTCGTTATTTTGCTTTTTACAGTGGAGCTATACTGGTCCTTTTGGGCCTCATGCACTTTTAATTTCTAGGGTTCTTTCACACTTAATAACCAGATGTTGTACGGGAAAGGTCTTAAAGCTATGAAAGTTTTACTTACAGATCTTAAACGTTATAACACATCTCAAAAAGTAGCGATACAGTTATTGATGTTTTTGTTACCCCTATACTTTATTGTGGTTGCAAAGACTCTGGGTTAACAAATCCAATTAATCTGGAAAAACTACACTTACAATTTTGTAAAACGATTCTTGGGGTAAGACAGTCTACATGTAACCCGGCAGTGTACGGGGAACTAGGTAGATATCCCCTTTATATTAATCGCTATGTAAGAATTTTAAAATATTGGTTTAAACTTATACATACTGATAACCTTATACTATCGTCAATTGCACAGGACGCCATGCTCGAAAATAATAATTGGTTCACTAAATTACTGAATATTTTAAGTAGCCATGGTTTGGCTTACGTTTGGAACAACCCGAGCTCAGTAAACGCTAAACGTTTTACTAATACATTTAAACAAACGTTAATCTATTGTCTATTGTTAATCGACGATTTTTTACAAAAATGGTATCATGATATTGAGACTATGCGCACACTTAATACATATTATATGCATTTAAAATCCGATTTTAGTCTTGAAAAAAATCTAAATTTAAGCATTTTTAGAAATTTACGCGTTGGTCTTAAAATAATTCGAACATCAGTCCATAAGTTACGAATAGATACCGATAGGTTTGCAGGTTAAGGGTATATCAACATGAACGTTTATGCACGTACTACCAAATGGGCAAAATATAAGATGAATTCCATTTTATCCTGCGACGTCCATATTATTTAGATCTTAGATTCAAATTTGTAAAAAAAAAAATTGGAAAAATCCAAATATGTTTAAGTTAGAAGAGCTTTTAAAAACTAATAATAGAGCTGACCGTATCAACCAATTGATTACCCTTTATTTTCATAAACACAACAATGATGTGATTTAATATATATATATATATATGTATTGTATGTTTGTTCATATGTATAATTATCTTTCTTTACCAAACTATACAATAGGGTCAATGATGAAATATAGATATGCATGTACATGGTATGCTTTTGGTTCTGTACGTATTTGACAATGTTTGGATATGATAGAAAATATATATTTTTACAGTATATTCGTAAATGACCATAAACTTTGTAAAGTTTTAGTCAATAAAATATATTCTGATTCTGATATTGTATTAGCTTACCTGACCGCTAAATGAGATTTTGGTCATACTAATTTGACAAAAGACAGACAAAATAGGATGTGGGTTGTTTCGTTATTTTGATATTTACAGTGGAGCTATACTGATCATCTTGGGTCTCTTGTATTAGCTTACCTGACCGCTAAATGAGTTAGTGTGGTTGGCATGACAAATCACATTGCATAACTCCGGGGAGAGATCTGGGGTCATCATGGCCCTCTTGTTTTGGCAAGTCGTTCTGTTAATCCTTTTCCCACATACAATAAATCTGCTGCAGACGACTTGGAAACCATCAACCAACAATATGTCAACTCTTCCAACGTCCGAAAAGTTATTAAATGAAAATTAAATAATTGAGGCAAACTATGAATGTGCTTATCATGAGCAATAACTTCTTTAGTCACAATGTTTTCAAAAGTCGTCTGCTGCAGAGGAGTGTATGTTGCAAACGGTTCATTTTCTTAAAGGGCATCCATAATTACCTTTTGTATTGTCTTTGTAATGACCTGGCCGGGGTCGAACCCACGACCTACTGCTACCGAATGAGAGTGGAAGTAAACCAGTTTAACGTGTGAAGCAAAGGACCATCATGATAGCAAATGAGCAGGGACATTTCTGAGGTGAGACTCCGCCAATAAAAGTTCACGCATGTTGACTATTATGCGCATGCGTAAAGTTGGGTGAATTCTCCTGAGAAAAATTGGATTTTAACTAATGATAACGGACTAAATGAAACACAAATATTTGTTCTACGTATTTAAACATATCGGACACATGCAGCAACAAGGAAAAGTGCCAAAAAAACAAAATAAACGACACAAAAAGGCTGCAAAAATAAAGGCTAGCAAGTCACCAGAATCTATTTTTAGCAAAGAACCGGTTTCACAAGATAGCACGAGCGCAGCGAGCGTAACACAGGTAAACACTGTACCGACTTACTATATAAACTGTAACGATTATGTGTCAGCTGTTATGAGCCAGAGCTCTTCTCTGTAAAATTTATAACTATGTTGATATATCAGGTATTTTTACCTACACCACCTGGCAATTTTTGTATGTTTATTTTTGTTCTAATTGTATATCACTGATTTTGGCTATGCATATGTGTTTAATGTATGCCAATAGAATTATGTTATTTTATGTTATATAGATATAGATTATAAAAAGAGTATAGCGGTACATGTATATATATGTACGGTGGCATAAAGAAAAAGGGCAAAATAACAAAAAATCTTTATCGCTTAAACTGCTTGTTCAATCCCAATACTAATTTCTTCCTCACGTGACCATAATGTACAATGTACTTAAGCCATATTAATTGGTTGAAAACATGACCGCTTGGTTAAAAGACAAAACTTGATATTATTCTCATCTGAATCAGCTGGTCAATACATATTTGCAAATCTGTAAACATCTGGACACACATTACTAAAGCCATATACAAATCATCATCTTTTGATGATTATTTTATCTGTCATAGAATGTAAATATTTATGGAAAATAAATATGTTTTAACAAAAGCCATATTGATTGAATTAAAAGCATAGCTACCAGAGACTGGGGCTAGCTACTCTTTTAATATTTTTGGAAGTGATTATTTCGTTTGGCCGTCAGAAGGTTGTTTAAATTGCCTTGTGACAAATATACTGCTATGCTATTTCATTTACAGTGTTCATTCTTTGCCATTTTTTTCCAGCTCTCATGCAAGTTTTCCTGATATTATCAGCTTCACATTTACTACTATATCACCAATCAGGTGATATATTTAGGGTCATCTCTGTCCTCTTGTTTAGATCTCCTTTAATTATTAAAAAGAGGCTTTCGTGAAAAACAAATTGTCAAACGGATCTCTCAAAAGTATAATCGAGCCGTCCCACGAGAAAACTAACATTATGGACTCTGCGTAAAGTATCGACCCGGACATTGCCAACTTTCGGAAAATCTGGTGTCTCGAAAGCTCTAATGAGTTTTAGAGGGGGAAATATTTATTCCCAGCAGGTAAGGTTTAGATATAAAGAAAATAATTGTCTGATTTTGAAATACTAATTGGTACATAAACATTTCTTTACTGACATTATTAGTCATATTAATACAACAAAACACTTAAAGTACCGAATGAGCGTTATTTTCCTTCTTTTAGTGAAGCGATACTGGCCTTCTTATATTAGTGTTCCTGACCGCAAATTGTTTTTGCCATGACATTTCACATTGCATAACTCAGTTTAGCGATCTGGGGCCATCATGGCCCTCTTGTTTTTGTGAAATGTGCTGTAAACCCTTTTCCCACATACAACAATTCTGCTGCAGATGACTTGGAAAATATCAGGTAAAACAAAATTTCAATGTGAGCTATTGGGATCGCCTTTTGTCCGTTCTGCTTCGTCAACACATAATTTCTTTAAACAACATTTCCTCCTGAACCACTGTATGGCTTTTGACTAAACCTGGTAGGAATGATCATTGGATAACCTTCTTTCTAATTTCTTCAAAGAAATTAAATCAATGCACAACTTTTGTTTCCTTGGCAACCAAAAGTTTGTGTTTTTTAAACTTTGAAAATCTTCTTGTCCAAAACTGAAAGACAAGAGAGTTGATATTTGGTGTGCAGCAATGGCTAGTTGTACTCTACAAACATTGTTCAAATTATGCCCCTGTGGTCGCTTGTTTTACATAAAGATATTTAGTGAAAATCTTCTTGTCTGGAAGGTCTATAGCTTAGATATTTAATGTGTAGTATTGTATACTGGTCTTCTACCAAGATTGTTCAAATTATAATCCTGAGTCAAAAGTGGTCCCTCCCTGTTAGGTCACCTGTTTTTCAAAGGGAAATCTCTTATTACTAAATACTAACTGGTACATAAACAATTCTTTAGTGACCTTCTAAGTCATATGTATTGACAAAAGACACACATCATAGGGTTTTGGTGTTTCGCTCTGTGGCAGTGGAGCTATACTGGTCCTCTTGTGCCTCTTGTATTGGCTTACCTTACCGTTAAATGAGTTATTGTGGTTGGCAGAAAAAAAATCAAATAAACAACTCCATGCGATCCATGCCAATCATGGCACTCTTGTTTACAGATAGAACAGTTATTAAATAACGTTCAAAACGTTGAGGCAAAAGGATAAAGTGTTCATCAAAAGTCGTCTGCTACAGAGGAGTGTAAGTGGGAAAGAGTTAATTGTATTACGAGATCTTAAAAATGATTGAACTTAGAACAATGTATTTTGCGTGACCCATCATAAAGAACAATGTATTTTCAGCGAGTCTCGATATCGTCAAGTCTTTGTTTTGTTCATTTATATTTCTGAAATCCTCATGAATACTAACCATTTTTTTCATATAGACACTTTCAGAGAACATTTGAAAACATTGTGACAAAAGGAGAAATTGCTCAAATACAAGCAATTTCTCCTTCTGCCACAATGTTTTCAACTCTTTCAGTAATTTTACGTTCAATTATAGAGATTATCCTTATTTTAAGTAGATATTTTCAAAGCTGTCTGCAGATTTGTTGTATGTGGGAAAGGGTTAATTCTTGCCTAAATGTATTTTAACTGTTTCCTTCTTGTAAATGCATTTTGACACATCTGTGACAAATGACATTTGAAAACATTCTGGCAAAAGGTGAAATTGCTCACAATATTTCAATAATCATAGTTTACATTGTAGAACATTTCTATATCTTTGCATTGATTTTAAGCTCACTTGACCTCGTAGTGCTCAAGGTGAGTAATTGTGATCACATTGTCTCCGCCGTGCGTCGTGTGTCGTCAACAATTGCCTTGTTAACACTTTCCAGGCTGCATTTTGCATCTGATCTTGATGAATGTTTATCAAAACATTCGTCTCCATCAAATCTTGG
The DNA here is from genome assembly GCA_031761405.1 of Serripes groenlandicus. NCBI lineage: Eukaryota > Metazoa > Mollusca > Bivalvia > Cardiida > Cardiidae > Serripes > Serripes groenlandicus. Next base: position 3,940,386 of record JASEVX010000007.1, on the reverse strand, counting down.
AAAATTTTGAAACTAGGCAATTTGAAGTAAAAAACAAGGTCACTATGTCAAATTGAAAGAAAATCTTGTAAACACTCTGGATGCCTCATTTTTAATTTGAGCATTTTAAAACTTTTTCAGAATGTTTGTCTTCATGATATGTAGGCCAAGTTTCAATATTGGTTATGTCGAATAAAACAATAGGTCACTAGGCCAAAATAATGGAAAATATTGTTAATTATTGCTTCAGCAGCTTTACATTTCGTCAGAATGTTTGTCTTAATAATATCTAGGCCAAGTTCAAACATGGATCATATCGGGTTAAAATCTTGGTCACTTTGTAAAATTGCATGAAAATCGTGTTAACAATCTAGAGGCTGCATTTTTAACTTGTTAATATTGAAACTTTGTCAGCATGCTTCTCTTTATGATATATATGCCAAGTTTGAAAATGGGTGGGTCATGTTAAGCTATCATACCTATGTAAACAATTAAGTATGATAACTCTATCTAGTATATACAAATTATGACCCTTTTTTTACCTAAACATTTGGTTAATTTTGTTCTTAAAACTACATAAAATGTCCATAACCTATAGTATTTACTTAATGCATTGCTTTGAAACTTTGTATAACCCTTTCATACTATCACACCTATGAAAAGAGTTGAAGACATTGTGACATAATGAGAAATTGGCTCTCTTGGTTTTTTCAAGTTGTTCCTTTAACCTTTTTCCCACATACAACAAATCTGCAACAGAAGACTTGGAAAACATGTCAAATCTTTCACCGATAAAACAGTTATTAAATAAAGTTGATCACATTACGGCTAAACGTGAAATTGCTCATTTTCAGTAATTCAATTTTTTGCCCCAATGTATTCCTAATTCTTTTATCGCAGAATCGTCAGAAAGCGTCTACAAGTAGAAAGGGGTTAAATATTTCTTGCTATGTACGTTTTGCAATTTTGCAAAAAGGGAAATTGCTCATCATTAGCCATTTCTACTTTTGCAATAATGTTTTCAAAAGTCGTCTGCTGCAGCGACGTCAAAATGCATATACATGTGGAAAAGGGTTATTTGCCCTTATAAGTTATATCTGAACCGCTTTTGTCCAGACAATTTTCTCAACAGCCACTAACTTGAATTTAATGCAACTATGGGAAGCTTCTTTAACAAGAGATGTGCATATTCAAAACATGTTCCGTCTGCATGATTATCACATAATTATGGCCCCTTGAGAATATAGTACCATTTGTGTCCGGACTATTTCTCAGCAACCAAAAATCGGAAATCAATGAATCTAAGGGAAGCTTCAGATATAAGAGGAGATGTTCATGTTATGATAAACAGTAAAAAAAGAACGCCACAAGATAACGCCAAAGCTCGTCTGCATTTTTCTAAGAAAAAGAGGCATTACTGAATAAGTATTTAAGCTAGAGTTATGCAACTTGGTGTAGACGTGCGTAATGTTTCTAGAAACATGTGTATTAAGTTTCATTTAAAAATGTTGAACAACTTTTAGGTTTTGAGGTAAGGTTATAGTTGTGTGACGACCCAGACGAATTAAAAAAAACGCAGACGACCACCACGACACCAAGGGTATCCCAATACCCCGACTCTTTTTTCTTAGAAAAATAGACGAGTTTAGAATAATCATCTTCCATTATTTAACCATTTAACCACATTAATACACTCATTCTTTACATGTTATCACCAATGGAATAACATTTTCACTTTTGTAATTGCATTTCTTACTAGATACTTACAAATGAAATTGATATAGTTTATCGTAGAACAAGAGCAATCGTTTTTGGCAAAATCAAAATGCCTCGGGCACGAGGACGTGGGTTCAACCTTCTGTCGGACTTTAGATTGCAGTAATGGCTGCCCTACTTGGCGTGCGGGATTGGTATAACGACTGCCTTTCTGGCGTCAGGATAAATTGCCCAGCGGACACTGGAAACTTTACCAGAAACGCCGTGATATAACTTAAAAACTGTCGAAAGATGCGTAAAACACCAAACAACCATTCAATCAATGCTGGCACCATCACCGTCTGCAGTTTCAACGGTTTTGTTGTAACACACTATTCTAATGTTGAAAATCCTGAATTAGTTACGAATACGTAACAGGATTAAAAAAAAAAAAGGGGGGATTTACAATGTAAAAAGAGGTCTGCGTCAGCATCAACAATATCGCAATTCTTGTTGGTAACATCATCATCAGCAATTTGAATGTTTTTATGAGAAACTAACGCTTTTGTAATTAAAACCCCCGAACCAATATCATGTGTATGAATAGGTTACATGTGCCTTAATATGTAAACAAGAGGTCTGTCAGCATCTACAACAACAACAAAAACACATTAATTTGGCAACATCACCATCTGCAATTTAAATTGGTTTTGTGATGACAACTGCTTCTGTTGATTAACCCCCACTCCCTCCCCACACACGATTTAATGTCAGGTTGATGAATAAGTAACAGGTGCCTTAATATATAACAAGAGGTATGTGTCAGCATCTAAAACAAGATTAATATCACAATTAAGTTGGCAACATCACCATCTGCAATTTAAATCGGTTTTGTGACACAACCGCTTCTGAGTGTCAGGTTTATCAAAAAGTAACACTAAATTATAAAGGCAGCAGGTAATATAATAAACCCATCAGCATGAGAAATGTCGTCATTTCTAACTATGATACAACTTAAGGTGTAGTAGGATGCATTTCCGACACATCCATACAAGTTGTTTGAACAGTGTGGTTTTCTCTTAAATTAATGACACAAAGCGGTGATACAGACACTAAATATTACATACCATTTTGTACTAATTTCTTGTAATTCATAAGGTGGAATATAGTAAAAATGAGTCTGATAAAACGTCAGAGCAGTGTATGTCACGTGATAAAAATAATTAAATTATGTTTTAAGCCCAGTCAGGTCGAACTCTTAATTATAGTAAAATCAAATAATGGGAATGTTTTCAACATGTAAATGACTTTTTTTGAACAATATTATCGAAATAAGACTTCATTTGAGAAAGTTCAAACGGTTGTATTTGACCTTTAAATGTTGAAAAATAACCAAGTATGTAACTTAGGTGACTGATCTTTAGTAAACATGTTATTTATAAAGTTATACGATATCTCTCTCAGTATCTACAGCAACAACAAAATCGCTTTTGTGGTTAGAAACATCAGCATCTGAAATTTGAATGGATGGGTGTTGACAATCACTTGTTATGTTTAAAACCCCGAATAAGTAACAGGTGATTTATGAATTTACAAGAAGTCACTGTCAGCATCACTAACAACAACACTATCAATATTGTTCTTAGCATTATCCTAATCGGCAGTTTTCACAAACTTATGATAACAAACAGTTGATTGAATAAGTAGCTGATTACAAGAGGTAAGTATCTACAACAACAATAATATCACCATTGCAGCTGGCAACATCACCATCTTCAGTTTGAACAATTTTGACTAACATACATGTATGCTTCATATGTTGAAAAAGATCCGAATAAGTAACGAATAATTTACAGGTGTTTGATTAAGTGAACGGTTTTTCAACACGTTACAAGTGGTCACAGTCAGTATCTGCAACAACAACAATGTCACTAATAATGCTGGCAACATCACCATATTCAGCTTAAACGATTTAGACTTAACATACTTATATGCTTCTTATGTTAAAAAACCTGAATTATTAACGAATAATTGGCTGATATTTGAATAAGTAACGGGTTATTTGTAAATATCGTTCTCTGTCATTATCTACAGCAACAGCCTAACACCCAATGTTGTTGACACCATCTATGTCTGCAGTTTGAAGTGTTTGTGCTAACAGTCGCTGTTAATGATGAAAAACAGTCGAAAAGGTAATAGGCGATTTAAAAATTAACAAGAGGTCTCTGTCAGCATCTACAATATCAACATTATCACCATTGCGGTTGACACTATTGATAATGAAGATTTTTTAACTTAAGATCGACGTGATCTTGCCGGTTTGACCTCAAAATGGTCAGAAGTCGTATATGTTAACAAAAAAAGCTGCACAACATTTTTTACGCGATAATACTACCCCCTATATGAATACTTTTTAACTAAAGGTCGACGTGACCAGCAATTATGTAACCAAGTAGCACAGAAAAATCACATAACTAATTTCAGGTCTGAATAAGTGTTGTGGATACGGAACAAAGAACAAATTAGTAATGAATACGAAACAAGGAAGGTTAATTGAGATCAACACGATTTAATACTTTCAGCACCGACTTCCCTAAAGTAGACTCTTCCATGTTCACACTCGGGCAACTGCATTGTTTCATGTTATAAGAGTTTTGATTATTTTAGTAACTAAAGAGAAAGCAATGCATATTTCAGATGAGACAGCTCGTTACGTTGCAAAAAAAACTTAAATTTGCCATTTGTTTTGAAAGGGTTAAACTGTGTGTCCAAAGACAGATTTTTAACGTATTAATTGGTTAGAGGTATTGCAGTTTGATTTGAAAAAAACAATCATGATGCGAAATCAGCGGGGACGTGCGAATTTAAATTGCGCAAAGCCTGTTTGGTTTCATTTATAGTGAGTTTTCATACTTTGACCTTATCTTTTCAAAGTCATCTTATACATATGTGCTGTATATGGGAAAGGGTTAAAAAGCAATCCGGGAAGTTTTAATTTGGTTTCTTAACTTGGCTGGTCACCTCCGTCGTCTTAATCGAATAAAAGGATAGTCTACTACACCTACAGCTATATTTATGAGATAAATTGTGTTTGTAAATATGCCTACATATTTTAGACAACAGCAAGGTTAATAAATAGACGATAATATCTGGATCGGAGAATGGTGCGTGCATATATAAGTTCGAATTGTTTATCATATCAAATGATATGGTATGTGGAATTTTTACTTCTATGTAAGTTGATATTTATTAACAGTTTTACTTAGTCATTAACTTTTGATGATCACGAAGTTAGAATGCTCTACGATACATATGATATGTATCACATTTCAATGAAAAAAAACTGTCTGTGTATACTTATCTAAGGTCAAAGGTTTCTGAATGAAATGTGACCGGATTCAAAGGCAGATATGTCATATGTTAATTGTTTACAGGGATAGCTATCTCCATTTAAAACAGAGGTACTTCGGCGTTCGTTTATTTGATCAGACGACACAGCATAACAGGCCATTTGGCATAGACTCTATAAACTTTAAATACTCATTAGCACGTGCTCGGGATTTTTTCCAGTCATATCGCACGATAAAACAAGCGCTCGGTTCTAACAATCGGAAAACGTATGTCTCTTATGTTATTATGGGTTATCTTTCGTGTCTTATACAATTTAGCAAGCGACAATTTGATTGATTGACGCAAATGTCATTCTGAGCCGACCTGAATAAGGCGGTCATCAAGTCTATATACGAGAGAGCGAAGATTTAGATTTTTTTTTATTGAGATTGGACTAAATGTTTTGTGTTTTAAGCCTCTTTCAACAATTGTTCTTGGAAAGTTACCAGTACTACTGGTGCATTTATCCAATCACCAGCCAGGTAGTCGTAATGCTAAACCCCGAAACCCTGAGCGCCAAGGTGGACAGCCATTACTACCATTTTAAAAGTTTTTGGTATGACCCGGCCGTGGATCGAGCCAACGACCTCCCGCACCCGAATGCGAATGAAGTGACTCAAGAAACCATCATGATAGAAAATGAGCGGGGTCATTCAAAACGTTATCAAGTCTGTTTCGTATAATCAACATAAGATGAATACATTCATTGTGTTACTTCTACATACACATATAAGTTCATGTATAAAACAGATATAACATGCGGAGCGATAAAGAATGTAACAGCAATTTAAATGCTGTTTTTGTTCATTTGATGATCTTTTGCCGTTAAAGAGCTTCCGAACTACAATATATATCAGCAGTACAATTTAACACATCATGAACACATTAATTTAATCAAAATTCAGAAGGCACCGTAGTGGCGCTCTTGTAGAAAAAACTGTAAAGTGACAATCAGTATCTCGGTGTAGACCTTGCGATTTTCAATAAAAGTGATCTCTGGTGCGGGTAAATTTGAGAAAAGCTGCATCTTTTGACAGTATAATAATGTTAGTTTGGCAGAATATTTGTCTGGGTGATATTCAAGTTACGTTCTAAAATAGGTCATTATGTGTTCCAAATGAGGCCATACACAATTTAATAAAAATCTAGTTGGCACTCGATAGACCACCGTTTCAGTGCAAGAACGATGCTTATGTATGAACTTTTCCTGTTAGATTTGATGCCTCTGCAGCATACCTATTTTGGAAAACAATAACACAGAAGTTCCTTCATTCCCCATGTTTGGAACTCTATGGAGTTTATGCTATCAACGTTTCAGATGCAACATTTTTTTTTAAATAATGACTTAATTATCATAGAAAGGAAAGAAAACTAAAGTAGCCATTTGTTTGGTGGATCTTTTCAATGATGACTGATATTGAAAAGGTCTGTTCAATGTAGTTTCTTCACATTGAGGGTTTTCTCCCTAGAAAATTTAAACTGCTTTGAAAGCATTGTGAACAAAAACAAACACAAATTGCTCATAATGAACAATTTCTCTATTTGCCAAAATATTAAAATGATACAAATATATACATATATGATAATGCTCGATCTCCAACACAATTACTCTACACTTTCAGCTAATTCGCGCTAAAACGTATAGCAATGGTTGCACTGAGGTGACTTAGTGATGGAAAACATCTCATTGTAATAATATTCCAAAGTACAGGTTTATAAGTTAAACACTGTGACATATACAGGTACATTGCAATTCTCAGGTGACTTCAATGTTAAATATCAATAGAGAGACGTGTACTGAATTTTTATCATGGTTTAATCATTTAATACAAAATGTGTCAGAATAAAAGTGCATGTATCAAGTACATCCTGCGTCCATGAATCTGTCCGAACCTTGTCCGGCCCATATCTTAACCATGCACAATAGGATTTCCAAGAAAGATGGCACAAACTTGCACCATGATAAGCTGGCATGTAGTGCACACAATCCAGGTCTGTACCTCAAATTGCAAGGTCAAAGATAGAGGTCGAAGGTCAAAATGAGTACTGTTTGATAGGACTAACTTTTTCGGCCCGCATCCCAACCATGCATCATGGGATTTCCAAGTTACTGGGCACACATGATCACCATAATGAGATGGTGTGTCATGCACAAGATCCAGGCCTGTGCCTGAAATGCCAAGGTCAAACTTAGACGTCAAATGACAAAATGCAAATATTTGATAGTACTGTACTTTTTCCGGCCCAATTATCAGCCAAGCATCATAGGATTCCTAGGTTACTGGGCAAATATCTTCACCACGATGAGGTGAAGTGTCTTGCACAAGACCAGACCTGTACATTAAAACTCAATGTCACACTTAGAGGTCAAGGGACAAAATAAGAAACCATGCATCATAGGATTCCCAAGTTACTGGGCACACATGTTCACCATGATGAGATGATGATGGCAGAAGTGAAAAAGAAAATTGTTTTGCAATTGCATTGAAGAGTACTATATATGTGACAAAACCTTTGGCATGGGCTATACATGTTGCCTGTGAGCATCTAATTTGAGAAAAATATATAATATTTCTAAAAAACTGCAACAATAAATGTATCAATGGTGTCAAAAGTGGTGCTTAATAGAAAAAGGGCTGAAAGGTTGATGTTTGCATACAATTTAATTGTAATGTTATTCTTGAGTATAATCTACTTCTGATAGTAACCATTATATAAGACTATAATTGAATGTAATTTCCTCAAGTAAATTTATGTTACATTGTAGATTTGAAAGTAGGAAACATTTCTATAAATTTAAGTATATATTTGAATAGAGTTATAAAACAATTTTAGTAAAAGAAGAAATTGCTCATGACTAGCAATATCACCATACACCAGATTATGTCTTGGATGCCAACACATCAACACAAATTCAAGTTGGAAATGCTTAATAGTATTTGTAATCAACAAGTAAATTAAAGATGTTCTACAGAGCAATATGCCATTCGAATTTGAATTGTTGGAAAAGCGTCTTAAAGTAATTGCGAGCTGCTGCATTGAGGTAAATATAAAAATATTTAAGCATTGTCAACAATTTAGGGGTTTGTTGACACACTTTGCTTGTAACAACTTTGATTTCATTTAAGTTTTCTGGACCCATTTAGTAAATGTGCCATCACTAAGGTGTTAGAAGGTGATATAATTAGGATCATTTTAGTCCAGTGGATTTTAATATTTGCATGTTGATACATGTACTTGATACATGTACTTTAATTCCGACACATTTTGTATTTAAATGATGACACCATGGTGAAAATTCAGGTCATGTCTCTCTATTGATATTTAAAATTGTGTTCAATTGTGAATTTACAATTTAATATCACATGAGCAATTGCAATGTATATGTCACAATGTTTAACATATAAACCTGTTCGTTGTAATATTATTACACTGAGATGACTCAGTGATGTTTGTGCAGCACTGAGTCACCTCAGTCCAACCATCTATGTACGTTCTAGCGAGAATTAGCAATCAATTCCAGAAGTGTAGCTCAATTGACTTGGAGATCGAGCATTATCAAATATTCCTATATTTGTATCAATTGAATATTATGGCAAAAAGAGGATTTGTGTCTTCATCATGAACATTTTTGTGTTTGTTTTTGTTTTCAAAGTAATTTTCTAAAATAAATCTGCTGCAGAGGCATCAAAACTCATAGGGAAAATTCATCCATTAGCAAAGTTGTATTAAAGATGGTCAAGTTTGTTGTGGTTTTACACCATATTTAACATTATTACAGTTATATCATGTTGACAGTTCACTTATTTATACTCCCTGGGCAAACACTCTACGTTTTGAAATGTGAATTGTCCAAAGGCATCCAATTATGTCGGCCGTGACTGACGATTAAACCCAAAACACGCAGTTTGAAATCCCTGACAATAATCACTCGGCGACGACGAATTTCTGTTTCGGAAGTGACATAACCTATTTTGAACATAACGCTGATGCCATTAGGACAAATATTCTGACACAGGGTTTCAATATGCTTAATTCGAAAATGTGGTGTCTAAAGTGTACACAATATTTTATTTCAATATGACCGAGCGACCTGGCGATGAACAAGGGATAGCCCCCCTAAAATAGCTTCAAAATAACCAGAATAAACATTTTAATTCAGTTTCATCGTTCCTGAGCTAAAACGGTTGTCTATCGAGTGCTAACTAGATTTTTCTTAAATTCTGTATTGGCTTATTTTGAACGCATCAAGACCCATTTTAGAACGTAACTTAAATTCACCAAGACAAACATTCTGACTAACATTATTCTACTGTCAAAAGATGCAGATCAAATTTACCGGTTCCAGAGTGCACTATTATTGAAAAAGCTCAAGGCCTACACCGAGATACTGCTTGTTGCCTTGAAGCATTTTCTACACGACCGACACTACAGTACCTTCGGCGCTTTGATTTACCATTTTTTCCGCGAAAGTGGAACCAATCTTCACGGAAGTGAAACCTGTGTACTTTTATACATTTGTTTTATGATTAACATTATAAAAATCAAATATTTGTTATTATAATATGTAATTTGAAGTTAAGACGGCTGAGTGGCCCGGTGGTCTAGTAGTTCACACGCTGGATTGTCACTCCACAGGTCTGGTGTTCAAATTCTGGTCCGGGTTCTGGATTTTATGAGTGCTTTAAGTGTCTCCCATTCAACTAGAGGTCAAGTACTGGTATTTTCCAGGAAAAGGTGCCTCGCTTGATCCAAGCAATAACGCACCAGGACTACCTGTCAGATGCTTGTGTAATGATAAGTTACACTCCGAAATGTGCATATAGAAGCTAAAACTAGTCTTTATAAGAACATTTCATTACAAAATCAATACTGAAATAGACACACAGTAGTGCACGCCGGACGAGATCAAATCGAAATACACATGTGAAAATACCAAAATACACTCTCAATCTAACTACAAAGTGTTCGGAACGGTGGTCTATTATTGTTACCAAGATTATTATGAATTTAATAAAAGTGATTGTTACGAGCTGAATCTAACTTGCTATAAGTTTCCCCGTTGTTTATTTGTGTTACGTTAAAGACATGTAAATCGTGGTTGTCATATCTTAGTCGATAACATTTAGGAAGATATTCCAAGGTTAAAAATAACTCAAAATCAATGAAAACAGATTAGGGTAACAATTAGACATCAATATTGTGTAAATCGCTATATTCAATTTTAAAAATACTGACGTTAAAAATATGCCGAAATTATATATAGGTTATACAAAGTTATTGTGTACGAGTTAGTAACTGTCATGTCAGTGAAAAATGAAGTTGTGATACAGTATATACTATTTCATTAACAAGTAAAGAGCACTACTGCAAATGATCGATTCTCCCAGGAGAGACCGGAGATAAAAGATAAATGTAGAAATGTTCAGAGAACCTGTATCCGTATTTCTTCTGTCGAAGTTATGTAAGGCCTCATATGCAGAAGTATTCTTCTTGTTAAAACGGCATAAAAATCTACGGCGATTTTTTTTTCCCGTCAATAGGTAACGTGTATGAACTTTGCAGATATGCTATACAGTCTATCCAACATTTGTGTCCAGATAGGATTTTTCTATGCAGTCACGATACTGCTACGTTTTGATATTGAAACATCAAAACTTTCTAGAGGAATTAATTAAATATGATAATACGTATTCGAGAAAGGAACGAGCACAAGTAACTTTATATGTGATAATTTGCATGTAATAACACTCGTCGTCTATTTTGAAAATAAGTTCAAATACGAACTGATAAGGTTTACCTGACTTACCGGAAGTTACAAGTCCAAATTTCTGTAATATGACGTCATTCTTTTATCGTTACGCCAATGATGAATAAATACCCAAAGGCAAAACGACATAAACGGTATAAATACTAAATGTCTTAAGCCATATATCCTCCAATCTGATAGAGGGGAAAACACTTTCATGCCTTCAAATGAGGCCAATGTTTTAAAGAAATGATGTTATATGTGGGCCATCAGTAAAACACATAACTTATATTTTAACATACTGAATTTCTAGTAGATTCATCTGTTTCTAACCAAAATGTGTTTATTGATCCAACTCTAATATCAGATTGGACAAACTTGGTACTAAGAATTTCAACATTATTTTCACTAGGTTATCAAAATACTCTTCATGTATGTATTCAAACTACATTTACAAAAGATTCAAAGCTATTGACACCAATATTTTCATACTCGAGACCACAGTAACCAATGATGCCATAGAACTCTTCAAATTGAAGAGCAAATGCAAAGAAAAAGCCTTTTATGGTCACCGATTTAGGTCCGTCTGCGAAACAGGGCAATGTACACTAACTATATCAAACTAAAATAAGGTATATGCAAACTGAACATTGAAATCTGCAGATAAAGAGGATCAATCTCTTTTTAAATTCAGTAAACACTCAAAATACATTTTACTCGAATAAACATGCATAACCAGTTTGTTTGAAAAATGAAGAAAACTTAGTCTATTTTTCAACAGAAAAGGCTATATTATAAAAACTTAAAGGCAGTTCATAATATCAGAAATAAGTAAACCAGATACATCACACACGTGATCTGTCCTCTGAAATAACTGAAACAACAGAGAAATGTATCTGTTTTATCAAGAGTTCTGAGTTCTGGTCTCAGCAGGTTTATACCATTATGTTGTGGGGAGTCATAAGTTTGTTTTACTTAAACACTTATCACATTTTTATCAAGGTTTCTAGTGAAAACATTTTACTCTTTGTACCCTTTTCAAAAGCTTTAATAATTGAGCAATAACAATTTAAAAAAGGAAACTAATCAACAATGATAACTCTGAGAAGCTGCACATGTTCAGTGTCTGATCAGATCCTTCACTACTCATGTTGTCAAACGACTTATTTCATATACATGTACAGACAATCAGTTGTTGACACTTGTACTTATTAACAAACAACCTGATGCTGTTTCATGTTTTACACATTTAAAACCAGCAAAGGAGATAGGGGTTCAAAGTGAAAATATTGTTGGATAGGAAGATATTGTTTATTTTTGATATGTTCATTTTGGAGCAATTACACCATTCCGACAATTTAGACATCAAGTAATTTACAATCAGGCTAGAATTGGAAACATTGTGGCAAAAGGAGAAATTGCTTATCATGATCCTTCACTACTCATGTTGTCAAACGCCTAATTTCATATACATGTACACACAATCAGTTGTTGACACTAGTACTTATTAACAAATAACCTGATGCTGTTTCATGTTTTACACATTTAAAACCAGCAAAGGAGATAGGGGTTCAAAGTTCATTATTGTTCATTTTTGATATGTTCATTTTGGAGCAATCACACTATTCCGACAATTTAGAGATCAAGTAATTTACAATCAAGCTAGAATTGGAAACATTGTGGCAAAAGGAGAAATTGCTGATCATGAGCAGGTAGTCCTTTTCTCCACAGTGTTTTCAGAATTTGTCCGCTGCATATATGCGTCAACAATTTTTACTCAAAAAGCCTTTAACCTTTTTGTGTTTTTCATTGAGTGATTTAAAGCAGCATATCAGGTAAATAATTAAAGAATGATATGGGGAATTTATATTAATCCTACATAATTGAACTAATTTTCCTTATAAATATAGACGCATAATATTGAAATAGCTTATAAATGGGACTTTTTGTAAATATTTGTTAAAAGGTACAGTTTTCTCAGTCTATTTTGCATAGTGTTTTCGTCTTTGTCTCAAGATTATATATTCAAACAGATCATGCAAAGGTAGCCAGTTTCCTTTGAAGATTGTTGTGTGGAGTATTTCTTCTAGAAAGCCAGGAGAAAATTAATAGGTGAACTGAAGTACAATTGAAAATAATGGTAAGCTCAAGTCATTCAATCAACCATGGTAAGAGTAAGTTCCCAATTATATGTATTACTAGTTTACAAATAACTGGCATTTGTAAAATGAAATCAGAACATGCCATCTAGTGTTGTTTTGCATCAACATCCCTGGAAATCTCGCAGTCTGTTAAACTCCTGACCGTATTAAAAAATAAAACTACTAATTAAACTTAAATGCATGATATGTTGGGTGTTTTTCTATATGTTTCTCAAATTCCTTTTTGTAACTTTCTACAATTTGCCTAGTTTCTTGTAAGGGGACTGACACTGCTTAATTAATTGTTCTTGCTTTCACACGGCTCTGGCTTTGCCTATTATCATATTAAAATAATTTCATAGGGAGTACTTTACGAAGGGCAAGTCGATTATTTTTTATATAATATATGCTTAATGAGATGAAGATTTTTAGATAAATTGCTTAGGACGGTAGAACTCGTAAATAACTTATAATCAAATCACTGCGTGATAGTGCTGCAATCAAGGGGCTAACTGCAGATCACGAAGAATGATTTACCGATTACAAAAATTAATAAATGTTTACACGAAATGGGTATAGCCTATACTCATATTGTATAGAATACAGTAACTTCGTACCCCAGTAACTTCGTACCAGGAATATTTCGGTAATTTCGTGCCCTTGAAGCTTGTCATTCGAAGCCGAATCCGTCATGTCAAATGTTTCCACAATTCAAGAAAACAGCTAAAATATCATATCCCCTGTCCAGTTTTCTTGACAATAAGACAGTTATCAACATTGTGCAGTAAATGTAGCAAACATTGTACAGTTTAACAGGGAAAGAAGCTATGTCTATGACCTAGTCTTTGTCAAAATATGAAAGTAAGACTAGAATCAGTGGTCTGTTTTGAAAGAGAAAAAGCTATATTATAATATGTTAATAGGCAAAGCCTAGGTCGTGTGAAAGCAAGAACAATTAATTAAGCACTGTCAGTCCCACAACAAGAAACAAATTAATAGGCAAATTGTAGAAAGTTACCAAACAGAATTTGAAAAACATATTGAAAAAACCCAAACTTATCATGCATTTAAGTTTAATTAATTTGTACATATATCTGTTTTATTTTTTATTAGGTCAGAATTGTAACAGACTGTAAGATTTCCAAGGATGTTGATGGAAAACAACACTAGAAGGCATTGAAGAATGTTTTGATTTATTTTTACAAATGCTAGTTATTTGTAAACTGGTAATACATATAATTGGAAACTGACTCTTACCATGGTTGATTGAATGACTTGAGCTTAACATTACTTTCGATGGTACTTCAGTTCACCTAACATTTTCCCCTGGCTTTCTAGAATACTAAAATACTCCACACAACAATCTTCCAAGGCACATGGCTAACTTTGCATGATCTGGCTGAATGTTTTTAAGATGAAAACACTATGCATACAGACTGAGAAAACTGTAATTTTTGACAAATATTTTCAAAAGTCCCATTTATAATGATGTATGTTGGAAAGGGTAAAGTTTAGCCCCTTGCCTGATGTAAATTACTTGATTTCTGTGACTAATCTGAATACATTGTCAGAATGGTGTAATTGATCCAAAATGAACATATCCAAAATGAACAATATATGTTCCTATTCAACATTGAACAACATTTTCCTTTGAACCCCTATCTCCTTTTCTGGTCTTTAATTTGTAAAACATGAAACAGCATCAGGTTATTTGTTAATAAGTTCCAGACTTAGTGTCTGAACAACTGATTATGTATGTATATATGTCGTTTGAAAAAAAAGTGGATAGTGAAAGATCTTATCAGACCTTGAACATGTACAGATTCTCAAAGTTATCAATGATGATAACTTTTCCTTTTTTTAATTGTTATTGCGCAATTATAAAAGCTTTTGAAAAGGGTACAGGGAGTAAACTAATTTTACTAGAAGCCAGGATAAAAATGTGATAAGTGTTTAAGTAAGACTACTCCCCACAACATAATTGTTTCATGTATAAATTGTTAAGTTTAGTTGCTTCTTTCAAATCATGTACCTGCTGAGATTTGAACTCAGAACTCTTGTTAGACCAGGTCGAGGGCTTGGTGTGAAACGGTTGTAACTAAAAACCTATTTTGAAAACCCTTGTTTAGGGGCAATGTTGACCCCTTTGTAAACAATGCAAATTTAGGTGCCATTGCTCAGAATGAGCAATGGCACCTAAATGTCCATTGTTTACCAAGAAAAATGATTTAACACTTATAAAGACTTTATGGCGAGGTGATTAACCTTGGTAAAAAATATACCAATTTTAGTTACAACCGTTTTACGCCAAGCCCTCGAGGTGTTCTACCATTAAACTACAGTATAGGTGTTTTTTTTGAGCAGCAGTTCATGAAAATATGTATAATTTTATTACCAGTAAAGTATAAGATTTTTTTTTTTTTGTTACAATGAATGTATACTAGTTTAAATTTTACCATTTCTATTGTATAGATTATACAATTTCACACAGAAAAATGGATAAATTTCACAATAAATTACATAGAAAACAGAAAAGATATACACTTCGGTGGTATTTCAGTTATATCAGAGGACAGAACACTTATGTGAGGTCACTGGGTGACTTATAACTGACATTAATTATGATTTATAATATAGCCCTTTCTGTTGAAAAACAGTTCTATGACATCATTGGTTGTTGTGCTCCCAAGTATGAAAATAGTGCTGTCAATAGATGTTGAATCTTTTGTAAATGTGGTTTGAATAGATACATGCAGAGTATTTAAAATAACCTAGTGGAAATATTGTTGAAATTCTAAGTAACAAGTTTGTCCAATCTGATCAATAAACAAATTTTGGATAAAAACAAATGAAATTCAGCCTGTTGAAAGAAAAGTAATGTGTTTTACTGATAGCCCACATATGACATCATTTCTTTAAAACAATCATGACTCATTTGAGTTTGATCAATAAACATAATTTGGATAAAAAAAGCTGAAACTACTAGAAATTCAGCCTGTTGAATGAACAGTTATGTGTTTTACTGATAGTCCACATATGACATCATTTCTTTAAATCAATGGACTCATTTGGAGGCAAGAAAGTGTTTTCCTCTCTTTCAGGTTGGAGGATATATGGCTTAAGACATTTACTACAGTACAGCTCAAGGGGGTTTTCCCAAAAACCCTCACCCCCGCGGGCTGATAAGACAGCCCACCGCGTTCCCGCTCACCTGTACGCAGGGTTTCCCCTACAATAACCCGGCGGTCCCGCGGGGTTTGATCATTCAACTATTAAGCCCGCGGAGGGAAATCCGATAACGATTTATGACGTCACGATGATTGACAGCTGTGATTAAGGCAGCCCCCCGGCGTTCCCGCTCATCTATATGCGGGGTTTCGCCTACAATAACCCCGCGGTACCGCGGAATTTCATCATTTTTCAAACGGTAGTTAATATACAACATCACACTATTGGACTAAAATGTTTTTAAATCAAGAGGGATATCCTCTTCAGTAACCCAGACGCGACATGTAACATTAACCCATCTGTAATGCGATCAAAGCAAGTGAACGTCAATTATTACTTTCAATTAATAGGTGTTAAAAACATGTCGACAATCTGAGTTGTTTGGTATTATTATGTTATGGTTAATCACTTATGCTGTCGGCTTTATGAAGCATTCATGTATCACAAATTCACAAATCAATTCAACCACCCGGTGTCATATGTCCTCCCCTATTAATATAGGCGAATCTTTGATTGCCGGATCTGTTTTCTGGCCTATAAGTCAGACAAGAAATAAAATGACAACTGGACGCTTGTTAATGAGAATCGCAATGTTTAATTCACAATACTCGCATTTGGTACGGTTTTGAATATGGAAACTTATACACAATATTGACTGGAAAGATGACGAAGTTCAATTATGTTGTCGTCTATATGTTTTCCCTTTTCCACTTGCAGACGCTTTCTGACGCTGCTACAAAAGAAGAATTTGGAAACATTGTGACATAATACAAAACTGTCTCAATGGTTTCAACCTTATTCAATAATAAGTGTACTTCCGTTTATAGAGTTTCCAAATGTTTACCTACAAGTTTTCAAATTGGCTACTGCTGATGTTGCATGTGGAAAATGGTTAATAAGAATAGCCTTCCTCTCAGTGGCATAATACAACTTAGTTTTAAAGGATGTGCATGTAATGTAATTCAGAAAAATAATATCACCATTCACATACGCGCAATAAGATCATGATGTAACCGTCTTACTACATGCATCTAGGCTTACAAGCCTCACAAGAACGGTTATGACCAAACACTAACTATAAACGTACGTTTTTTATTGGAAATTCTATTTATGTCAATATATCCGAAGGTCGGTTTTGGCGTGATGTGAAACATGTATTAGCAAAACCCGTCATGAGCAAGTTCTCCATTTGTCAAATGTTTTCATCTCTAGTCCATAATAGATCTTTAAGTTTTTGATATATGTTTCTGTATTATATGTAGACGTTTTGAATGTCGTCTACTGCGGATTTATCATATGTTGGAAAGGGGGGTTAAAGAAAATATAAAAAGATGAGCGCTTGTTAGCTGATCGTGTAATGATCTTATCAAGTTAACCCCTTTCCAACCAACACCAAGCAGACGACTTTTAAAACACTTTGTCAATCATTATTTTCAGCTCTGTATCCATTTGCCACAATGCTCTTCCCGTCTGCCACTTGATTCAATAGTACATAGTGCTAAAGAGTGGAATTACACTTGTTTTTTCCCCCTCTGGTCTTTTCTTAGAAGAACCTTCTTTGTCATATTTTCGTCTTAGTCCCTCGTTTGTGCGGCTCACGATGGTATATTCTCAAACAAATGTTTTACCTGCAGCGGGGTAAAAGGCTTTGACATATCTTCTGATGATGTTTTCCTTACCGAGTCTAGTTCTTCCTTAATCTTCACTCCACCACCGAACCAACTACTCCCCCATCTTATATTTCCCGGACCGAATAACTCCGGAAAAAAAGTCGTGTTAAGGTTAGTCCAACATTCCCTATGCCGATGGAATCATCCCTTAGCTTCCGAAGTCACATTCTGTTTTGTATTAGCCTTTTTAAATAGGTTGTAAACAGTTAAGTAGCTAGAACCATGATGTGACCATTGTACAGGACAGTGATCTATGAATTGATTGATTGATTGATTGGGGTTTAACGCCATTTTTAACAATTTCTCAGTTATATCACGGCGGCCAGTTCTCCTACTCATGCATTCCCAAGCAACTGGCATTGGTGGAAGACGAATGACGCCGTCTATGAATTGAAAATGAAATGTAAATATAGTTCAGAACGGCAGTTATTTTAAAAATCATTTATTTTAAGTCACTCTTTTACACGATGTTTAATGATAAACAGTTAATAAAAATGCGCTTGTTTTTCAGGAATTATCTTTATACATATAATATTGTCACGCTGATTAACCAACCTACTTTTGAGATATACCACTCTTTAATACGGATTAAGATAAAGTGGCTGTTTATTACAACACATGTCAACCCTTTACCCAGACTTTCTGTAGATGACTTTCAACTGAATTTCAGTTAGATCATGGTATTGTATTGTTAAGTTACCAATACTCACGATTTTATTTACCCTGACACGATAACATATATTTTACCGAATCTATTAGCGCGTAGGATGGAACCCATTAATACGTTTTTAAAGTGTTTGGTATGCCGGGAAACTATTTTGCCCTTTTACCACATACAGATGCTGTCGACGCCTCTACAGCAGATGACTTATGAAAACATTGTGACAAAATGGAAAATTTCTCATGTTTCAACTTTATTCAATATTGATTCATTCATTAGGGCTTAACGCGGTTTTCAACTACTGTTAGCCCATTGGTGAAACACGAGTGACGTTTCGTCAAACTTCGAAAATGTTGGCGGAGCTGGTATTCGAACTCATAACCCTTGGATTTACAGCCTGTGTCGCTACCGACTGAGTTATCGGGGCTCAATAATTAAGCTTCTATTTATTGTAATATCACGAAGTTTTGCGTAGATATTTTATATGTCGTCTGCTGCATACATGTATATCAAGTATACATATTCATTGAGCGGGGCGGGGCGATCACGCACCGGTTTATGATGTAACTTGGATCTGTTTACGATAGTCGACGTATCAGATGGCAAATTTAAGATACACCAGCTTTTCCCATTATGTTTATTTTACTGTATGCATATCTAAACGAAGTCCACTATGCACAGGTACAAACTAGTATCTATAAATGAGGCGTGTTAGGGGATATTGATGCCAATTCGAACAGTATAGTGTATGTACACCAGCAACCTGTTGCAACCTGTTATACAGTCATAAATGGCAAAAACACAACATTAACAGAAAAGTTGATTCCTTATTTAATGCAAAAATAACTTTGATGTCAAATCAACAATACCCAAAGTCACTAGACACTACTAAAAGATGAGGATATTATGAGCTCGTGCATGTCACAAGTTAAAAGTTGGCTTTTGTGCAAAGTTTAGATCCAGAACAGGGATGCACACAGCTCATATATAACTTACAAGATTGTTAGACGAAACTGTCAACTTTTATAGATTCTGATTAAACTGACCAGGTTCACAAGACAATCTGAACATACACTTAAAATAGCTTGTTCCTTTTCTCATACACTCGCTCTGAACTAGTGTGCAGCGGTTGTTTTGTGCATGTTTTATTTGTTCTTGCCTGCGCAGGATTTAATTAATCGCATTACAGTAAGAAAAGCTTAACGCCGTTTGTACACTATTCAGTCATATCACGGCGGCCAGTTCAGATACTCATGTGTTTCATAGCTTTCTTCGGGACAGGTCCTATGTTCGAGGCTTATGATACAGGCATATATTGGTAAACGTAAATAAATATAAACCAGAAACAGGACCTATATTTTGCTCCGATACAATTACATGCAGACTATTGGAATATATTTGAAATCTCTACTCCGAATTAAATGATTTCATAAAAGTTTCCGTTTATTTTTAAAATGAGCATTTCATCATATGCTTTTAAAAATGCTCAATGTTGATTAATTGGGATAAAACGTCGTTTTCAACAATTGTTCAGTCAAATTACTGCGGCCAATTCACATATCTCGACACTGCAAACAATCATGATTAAAGGCACCCAACGTTATGGCATTTGCTAAATGTATTTATAGAGATCAGCACGCACATTCATGCTATCCAATGTTGTTGTACATAGTTCGAAGGAATTTCTAGATGTGCCTGCGTGAATACGCATAGTGGTTTCGATCTACACTTCACTGCCTACGCTAAAAACAAATTATATTACCTTTGATCATATATACTTTATGTTGTCGTTTTACATTGTTCTAATATCTTTTGTGTTTTTTAGGGGACATAGATACATTTCTTTTACATATTTCTATTGAAAATAGCAAAATGCAAGTTTTAAGCCGAATCTTATAAAATGTATGTATATATGTATGACATTTGCTTGCCAAAAAACGATGTTATTTAAACGACGAAACAAACTGTCAGATTACCAGCTGGTTAGTCGGGTCAATAAAAACAATGCCCTGTGATCTATATGCACGTCACCGTGTTTCAATCAGCCTGACAACCAACACAAAATATATCACACGTTTTTCATCTGTCACGTGCTTTATAAAGTGCTACACCCTTTACACGCAAACATTAATGTTTATATTGAAACAAAATCTGTTTTGCGATTCATTTGTCTTCAATGTAGTGTCGTATAAAAAGTGATTTTTGTTTGATTTGGTAAATGAATATAAATTTGTTAATGGATTTATCATAATCGTGTTGATCTTAATAGTATGTGAATGTTAAAATAGGATTATCATTCTCAAAGGTAAGGCTTTATTTCTCAATTATGCTGTAGAACAATGAATTTGATTATAAATGTTTGCAATATGCACATGCAGATTTCATCGCAATAGAGCTCAGACAACTCGATGTTCAAAGTATTTAAGTAAGGTATTTTAGCGACTGTTCCAGTGTTTCTTGTTTTGGTCTTAGTTTCAGCATATAAAACATACTCGTATATATACATGATGAGTCAAGTTTGCACATATATGCGCATACAAATCCAGGTCTACAGTGTACATGGTACATTTAGTAACAGTGATTTATCTGATCTGACTCAATTGTCATTATTTGATTTAGCCACAGGTTTGCTAATATCCGAGGAAACATGTAATGACCTAAAAATTAGCAGTATACATGTAGATTTGAGAAGGGGGTCATATTTTAAGAGACGTAGAAGTCGCTCCCTTTTCAGTGTTCTCTCTTCCGTCCGTAATTACATCATAAACCGACTCCTGTAGATGCGTTTACAGACTTCTGGTTCGGATTAATGGAAATGGGTTACAATAGGAAATATAGTAAATGAGATATAGTAACACAAGTTAAAAGCCAATGAAAAGAGGGAACGTCATCTAAAACATTTAATCTCGAGGAGCTTGAGAAAGAACGTAACTATTATTGAAATTAAATTGCAATATATTAATTTTTTTTATTAACACTCGCCATGCAGAATAATCAATCTGGCGAGCGATTATTTTGAAAAGTAAACAATCGCTCGTGATGCATATGCCTGCAACATTTACTATTTGGGAAGCAGAGTAAATAATATAGAATAGTTAACATAATGTATAATCGGAAAACAAATTAAAACACACCCACTCGCATTTTTCCGCTGGGGCTTCGCGGGGGCTCCGCGAAAGAAATATAGGCCACTCCCATTTAACATTTTCTGCGGGGGGAACCCTGCAATCCACCTCAAGCGGGCATAACTCTGAAATACCTGTAAAACGCCGGGATAAGCCGGGGGAGCGACTTAACGCCGACGGTTTATCATTTTATCGATACCCCCCTCAACCCGGGGGTGAGGGTTTTTGGGAAAACCCCCTTGAGCTGTACTGTATGTATACCTCAAAACCAGGGTGAACTGATTCTGGCCCATACTTTCATGATTTGACAAATGCTAGGTCATAGACATAAACTGTTAAACTGTACATGTACAATGTAAAAAAAAAAAAGTATATTGAAGGCAAATAATTGCCTTCAGAAATTGACTGAAGTTTTGTTTGTTTACTACATTTACTTCAATATATTAATAAACGTCTTAAAGTAAATACAACTAGACAGTCGAAGATATGATAGTCTAGCTATTTCCTTGAGTGGGGTCAACATTTGACAAGACGGCTTCGGCTTCAAATGACAGATACAGACAAAAACAATACACACACTATGTGACGTGACGCGATGTGACGTAAGCATCGTGGAACAGATACAGACAAAAACAATACACACGATGTGACGTCACGCGATTTGACGAAAGCATCGTGGAACGGTTCTCAACAGATACTAACAAATAATTTAGAAATGAAGTTATATTTTTAAGCAAATTATTGATATAATAAATATCCTACCTTGAAATGAAGCTATGTCGAGTTGAAATAATATCCGAGGCCAGTGTAACGAACGATAACTTCCGTTGAAATATTTACAATCCATGAAATAACTATGACAGGTACAAAAGAATAGTCGACTTACCCTTCATAAAGTCCTTGCAGTGAATGAAATCCATTTCTGACAAGTCAAACAATCTTTTCCTACCATTCCTGTCGTTTTCCTTTTGTTAACTATTTATTACTTGCCTTACAATGACGTTACTTTCGTTGCAATGACGTCACATTTGGATGTGTTTACTTCCGGTTGAGAAAATATCATTTTAAAAACAGAAAACGAGTGCAATTACACGCAAATTATCACGTGTCAGATTCCTTGTTTTCTTTCCTTTATCGAGAAGGAATTTAATTTAATTTTTCTCTCTAGTTCTTAGTATTTTTTTATTTGTCAAAACATACGAATATCGTGAATGCGGGTTTTACCGGTTACGAAATTAATAGGTTACGGTAATTTGTCCGTCCAGTAAGACCGGAAGCAAAATGGCCGAAAAAAAGTGCTATGGGGTTGAGATTTGATATGTGAAAAATAGTAAGATTTTACTGAATTCTCGTTGTGTTCGTACGTGTAACCTATAGGCGTGCTTCGCTCGAGCCTTCGGCTCAAGCTTTCACACGTATAAACATAAAGGCGGTTCACAATTAATGTCAGTAATAAGTCACCCTGGGACCTCACATAAGTGTTTTGTGCGCTGATTTAACTGAAATGTTTCTGTTTTTTGTGTGATATATTGTGAATTCCAATGTTCTGTGTGAAATTGTCTAGTATATACATTAAACATGGTGAAAACTAGTATACATTGTATCAGGAATATATAATTGTACTCTATATGGCTGATTGTATCAAATAAATGATTGTACTTTATTTTACATACTGGTAATGAAATTACACATATTTTCATGAACTGCTGCTAAAAGTTAAAACCCAAACTGTAGTTTAATGGTAAAACATCTCTTTTAACAATAGTTCTGAGTTCAAATCTCTGCAGCAATATGTTTTGAAAGAAGCAACTAAACTTAACAATTTATACATGAAACCATTATGTTTTGGGGAATCATCAGAGTTGAAACCCTTATCACATTATTATCCAGGCTTCTGGTGAAAAGCTTTTATGAAAACAGTTATTTACTCCCTCTACCCTTTTTCAAAAGCTTTTATAATTAAGCAATAACAATTAGAAAAAGGAACTTGAAGTTGCTCAATAATGATTACTCTGAGAAGCTGATTATTTTTAAGGTCTGATCATATCCCTCACTGTCTATATTGTCAAACGACATATTTCATATACATGTATATATAACCGGTTGTTGACACCTGTTCTTAGTAACGAATAAACTGATGCTGTTTCATTTTTAAAGAATAAAAACCAGCAAAGGAGATAGGGGTTAAAAGGGAAGATATTGTTGGATAGGAAGATATTTTTCATTTTGGAGCAATTACAACATCCCGACAATGTATTCTGATTAGTCACAGACATCAAGTCATTTACATCAGACAAGGGTCTTAACCCTTTTCAACAAACGTCAAACATACATCAAACCTGCAGAAGTTGACATTGACCTGTTGAGGTAAAAAAAATGGAAAGTCAAAATTTAATTAAGGAATAGAATTGGAAACATTGTGACAAAAGGAGAAATTGCTGATCATGAGCAAGTGGTATTACCTCAACAGTGTTTTCAGATACGTCAACAATTTTAACTCAAAATATCTTTAACCTTCCTATGTCTTTCCTTGAGGTAAATAGATGCAAGATTAATATGGGGAATTTTTATTCATAGTACAAAATTGAACTAATTTACCTCATATAGACACACACTATTGAAATATCTTATACATGGGACTTTTAAAATAATATTTGTCAAAAAGAACATTTTCGCAGTCTTAATGCATATTGTTTGTCATCTTTGTTATACGTTGAGCCAGATCATGCAAAGGTAGCCAGTTGCCTTGGAAGATTGTTGTATCAAGTATTTTTTTCTAGAAAGACAGGGGGACAAATGTTAGGTGACCTGAAAGTCCATTGAAAATAATGTTAAGCAATCAACCATGGTAATAGTCAGTTTCCAATTATATTTAATACTGGCATTTGTAAAAAAAAAATCAGAACATTATTCAATGCCTACTAGTGTTGACTTCCATCAACATCCCTGGAAATCTCTCAGTCTGTTACACTCCTGACCTTATAAAAAAACAGATATGTACTTATTAAACTTAAATACATCATAAGTTTAGTTGTTATCAATATGTTTCATTAACTGACATAGCTTAATTAAGTGTTTTTACTTTCACACGACCTAGGCTGTGCCTATTAACATATTAAATGTTTACCCGAAATAGGTACCGCCTATACCCATATATCGAAAATAAAACATAAATAAGTTTTTCGTTCATAAGTAACAGGTGTGAGAATCTTAACCCATGAAGCTTTCTGAAATGAAACTGGCTAAAATCATGGGAGTTGCCATTTTGGGTATGTATAAAGAGACAAAAAACACATATTGAAAATTAATGTCGTCTTTTAATCATTTTCTTTTTTTAAATCGATATTAAAGATCTTTAAAGTGCTGTGTTATTTTCGTGTGAATTAACATGTGTACGGAAAAGATAAAACAATTAATAGAACTGTGTACGACATATGTTTTCCCGTGCGTCAAAAAATGCGGTAGCAATAGACTACTACGCACGAACCTAAATGTTCAATGTACCGTAGCCAAGGACGACGTTGCGTCATTTCCGTAACACTTCATTTTGGCATAACGTCAAATGGAGCGATGTCGTTTCCCGCAAAAAAAGGTGGGATCAACATGAAAGACCCACATTTCTATACATGAACACTAGATTCACTCATACAAAGTTGTTATAAAATATATGCGTTGTGTAGTGTTAGATCAGATGAGACTGTGTATGAACAGGTCAATCTTAATCCCCATACGCAACAAGTACATAAAGGTAACTCAAATCTATACAGGCGTTATAAGTCCTATAAATTAACAAACTAAAACAAATAAAAATAAAATTGTAAAAAACTTGGCAGTGAGATAAAATATCTGTAAATGAAAGTATAATTATTTATCCGACATTGTGGGAAAAGGATAACTTTCTCATAATTAGCAATTGTTCCTTTGGCGACACTCTGTTCCTAAGTCGTCTGCTGCAAAGGCGTCATAAACTGTCCCTATTAGGGAAAGGGTTAAGCAGAAATTCGACCCTTGTTGCAAAAGGTAGTCGCCAGAGGTGGCATCCAAAGAGAGCTGAAATAAACAAATTTTCCCATATATTATCAGTTATAAATTTGCTTCTTTACCAATGCAGGTGATCGATTGAGGACCATCTTGGCCGTTATGATTAAACCTCGTTCATTAAACATGTATTCCTTGATTTTCTGAAAGTCTTTACTTTATTATTTTCTGTTCATAATAATAGTCGACAGCAATATGAATTCCGAACATTTTAAGAACATGCAAAAAATGGTGATTTTGATTCGGCTTAAAATGGAAGCTTAATCGTAGTATGTGACCTCCACGCATGCCTATCAGAGACACTATGTAAGTAACGGTGATCCTAGTTCGGCTTAAAATGGAAGCTTTATCAAAGTATATGACCTCACTTGCATATCAGAGACAATCTGTAAGTAACGGTGATCCTGATTCGTCTTTAAATGGAAGCTTAATCGTAGTATGTGATCTCCTCACATGCCTATCAGAGACAATCTGTAAGTAACGGTGATCCTGATTCGGCTTAAAATGGAAGCTTAATCGTAGTAAGTGATATCCTCACATGCCTATCAGAGACAATATGTACGTAACGGTGATCCAGAATCGACATTAAAATGGACCTAATTAGAATTGGCGTGCATTTTGGCTATTAACCTTTTCCAACATACAGACACTATCTGACGCATCTGTCGTAGACTACATGTACTTTAAAAAGCATGTGGCAAATGTAGAAATTGCTCTTAATTCCATTCTCTTGCCACAGTGTTTATATCTCTTTTGAGTAAATACATTTTAATTTTAAGAGGTTTTCGATATTTCTGCCCATAAGTTTTCAAAGTGTTTTAATATGAATATTTTGAAATCCATACCAACTCAAGGAAGCGGATTATAAATTTGACATCTAGATATTTCTTCTCTTTTAAGATTTTGCACTCGGTGCTATACATGTAGTTGAAGATGGCGACAACGTTACCCTGTTTTGTGATTCTAGTGCTATGGAATATCCTATTTGGGTTGGTCCTAATACTACTGTGTACAATTTACCCGGTAATTTAAGAATACTTGATGATATTGGAGAGAAATCCAGCAGACTGAGTTGGGACCCGGTGAACAACAAGAGTCTGATTGTTCATAACGTGACAAAGAATGACAGTGGCTTGTACTTGAGTTTTGGTTATAACTACCGTATTTTTGACACACACAATGTTTACGTACGTGGTAAGTAAGGGAAGCCCTGGAGACACATCTTAAACGGTACCCGCAAACGATAAACTTGAATATGAATTGTTCATATTCTAACAAAGCCCATTTTGACGCCTCTGTCGTAGAGATATTTTAATAACATTTTGGCAAAAGGAAAAATCGCTCGTGATGAGCAATTTCCCTTTTTTGCCAGAATGTTTTAAATTTTTTGAGTAACTTCCTTTCATTTCAAGAGGTTTTCTATATTTGTGTCAAGAAGTTTTTAAAGTGTTGCTGTGACTACTATCAAATACATATTAATTAGGCCATCCCAACTGAATCATTAAGGATGCTGATTATAAATTTGATATCCAGATATTTCTTCTCTTGTAAAGTGTTTCACTCGGTGTTATACATTTAGTTCAAGGAGGCGACAATGTTACCCTGTCTTGTGTTACTAGCTTGAATAAATACCCTTATTGCATGGGTCCTCCGAATTATGTTTTGTACAATTCTCTCGGTGGTTCAAGAATAAACGATGATATTGGAGAGAAATCCAACAGACTGAGTTCGGACCCGTCGAACAACAAGAGCTTGAGTATTCATAATGTAATTAGGAATGACAGAGACGTAACCTTATGTCATGATCTAGTCGGTTTTGTGAGTCACAATAATCCGTAATTGGTAAGTATGGAAGCAATGGGGTACATATTAAATGCATTCCCCCACACGTTAAACTTGAATATAAATTGTACATATTATTACAAAACTTTGGAGGTTTTGCATGTTAATATGTCTTGATTTTCAAAACTTATGTTGTGGGTACTCTCAGTGAGATTAATATTTTGGGTATCCACAACATAAGATTTTGTTAAATAACAAGAGAGATATTGTGGAGGAAAGACCAGTTTACTCCTCCTTATCTAGTCTTCTGATTCTAAACTTTAAAAAGATGAAATCTGTGTATATATGTCTATCAAATTCAAAAAGTCAGCAAAACACTTTATATCTAAACAACTATTTAATTATCAAATTTTCGATCACTTGGTCTTTATCAAGAAATATTATATTTTCTTAACCCAATACATCATGACTTTCTCCTTGGAAACAAAACACTAGATAATGTGAAGATAACTTGCGTTTTGCTAATGCAAACGTAACTTATTATTCAGTATATATATACCGTTTATATCGGACGTTCAATGTATCAGTACTGTAACCATACCAAAGGGGGATCAAGTATTTTTAACGCAGTCGTGACTAAACTCACTCAGTCGGGCTTCGTTCGTTCGTTCGAATTCCAATGAGACATAGTTGTCATTTTAGTTTTTTCCAATTTTCTCATGAATTCTTAAAAACTGACAAAAATCTGAAAATGTTCTGCTTAATTTTAAAAAGCTTAAGTGATACGTATTTTTCTTTCTTTTAAAGAAAAACCTACACTTAACAAAGGTAGAGTTCTACTTTTTTAAACTTCTTTCAACAATTGTTCAGTTTATTTCACAGCGTTTCTAGGGTAAGTTATACATACTTCTAGTTCATTATCCTAACAGCAGCGAATCAGTCGTTGTGCCAACATAGCAGTGTTGAGTGTCAATAAGGCAAAGCAGTTAATACCATTTTAAAAGTATCTTGTAAGACCCGGCCGCTGCTTGTACCCACGACGTCCCGCACACAAGATGAACGCTCAACCACTACATCACCGAAACAAGACACTTTAATTAACACTAAAAAAGAATGTTCTGGTAGTGTACGTCGAAGATAATATAGAAGCACATGTGTATAGTTACACGAGTATTTTATGCATGCTGTGTTATGTCGATCTTATTTTACTTATTCATTCAGTTAGACCTGAAAAACCGGAAATATGCAATAAAGAAATCCTAGATGAAGGAACTGAAGTCATTAGAGGAACAATGGAACAACAGTTTAAGCTTACATGTACATCTACTGGGGGATTCCCTAAACCTAAACTAGAATGGTTCCGAGACAACAACCAAACACAAAGTTTAAACTCCAATGAGACGTATGAAATAGATGCCGATGGTAACTACATTGTTGAACAGATATATACATTCACACCGACTAGACAAGACGATGGGGCCTTGTATTTATGTCAATCCTCATTTGATTCTTCACAACAGTTTTATCAAACGGATGAAGTAAAACTATTTTAAATCGTAAGTAATATTTTAACGTGAGTTAGTCCATGTAAATTGTAATTGATCGTAGCTTGAGACTGTGAATATAATATTTTTACATTAAACTTGAATCTAAATTGTCCATATTTTTACAAAACTCTAGATTAAGGATGTTTTGTATGTTCTTTAATCCTTACTTGACTTCCAAAACCTATGTTGTGGGTACTCCCAATGAGAAAATTATTTTGAGTACCAACAACAAAAGGTTTTATTGAGGAGAGAAATATTGAGACGTAACAGAACTATGTGTGCTAAAGTCGGATAGACGATGCAAAACACAATATATTATATACATGTACATGTGTATTTTCCGGGATTAAAATTCCGTACTTGACTAGGTCAATTACGGTACCGAATATGATGTGACATCATTTAACTATGATTTTACTTCTTTCGAAATACTGCAGTGGGGCATGATTCACACGACTTTTAATGAATATTATTGTATGTGTACAGCCTGTAGTTTCGTTATTGAAATAAATAGAAATCGTCATATTTTGTTTAATGTTTCTAGGTATATAAAAACAGGGATAGTATGTTGCACTAGCGATAACTTGCTATGTAGTGTCTTCTCGGATCAGAGAACAATTGACATCTCTCTCGACATTCGGTCTCGTGAAATATTAATTTTGACACGCACCTCGTAGTACAAAACGAAGCCAGGTATCGCTACTGCAACAGAATAGTCTCTATATCACGAAGTGCGTTATATTTTGTAGTAAAACCAATGTCGCTGTCAATTACAACACATGTTGTGGTAGAAGGAATTTCAGGAAAGGCTGCAGTGTGCTCGGCAAGTCAATACAGACCAAACACTGCTGTATTGTGGTTACAGATAGATGATGATAATATTACCAGCGTTCCAGACATAACGTTAACACAGAATGTTACAACTCAAACGTTCACCATCGTAGCAATGTTAAAACTCATATTGAATCGAGAAAATAATGGTCAAAGAGTGTCGTGCCTTATAGCACATGATACTCTGCATACGCCACAGATTGCCACCGATACCATACACGTTTACTGTAAGTTCATTGTTATGTTATGTTTCATGCCTTTGTTCATTACAATGATAGATTGCCTGTTTTGATTAATGGTATGAAATGCCACTGTAAAACATATGGTCAAACACTGTACAAACAGGTGATCCGTTATTGTTAAATAAGAATATAATGCTGTTAGTAAAACGTAGACACGTCTAGCGCTGGACGTGTCAGTAATTTGAAACAGATATTTTGTTTAGAAATAAACTGCCAAAACTCATACAATATTGATTTGAGTTATCTGGGTTTATATCAATGACACATTGAGACAGATGTATAGTACCCTCTACTAGTGTTTAAACCAACTATAACTAATATAATCGGATCTCATTTCTCGTAGTGGCACAAAATCATAGGCAAAATTGATTAACTTTATCATCGTCTGTTATATCATGTGCCTCTCATTACGAGTAAAACAAAAATGAACTGTTCCAGATGCACCCGATGTAACAGTATCCACTACCAATGTGACCGTTCTCGATACAGCTGTACTTACATGCAATCCATCGGGATTACCTGCAATATATACATATTCAGATTGGAGACACAGCTGGCCAGGTCACGGGACAGTAACGCAGAATGACACGTTAGGGAATAACCAAACATTAAGACTTACATCGCTAACATACGAGCATTCCGGTGTTTACCATTGTTCTTGCAGTAATGGGGTTAGTGGTAGTTTAAACCCTAATGCGGGATATGGGTCAACACTTCTGCAAGTAGGAAGTAAGTTTCCTTTGCACACATTTTCTTTAAATCTACGTAAGTCTAAGGCGTCCAATACTGCGATTGAATTCATACATTCTCTTCATTTCTTTAATTTGTATTTAAATTGTTCTACCCATTACATTACTTGAAGAAATCATATTTTGAACATGTAGACACATATATTTAATATAACCGCGAGAACATTTAAGTTACAAATGTACATATGGTTATAATGTACTTAATTGAAATAAAAAATCAGTTGTCATTTGCATTTTTAGAACCGTTTATATAAATGTACTATTTTATTTTCAGCATTTCCAATCATATTAACATCAAGTCCAATACAAACATTTACTGCAACTCGGACTGATACTAGCGCATCTATAACCTTTTATAGTAACCGACAAAACCACACGGTAGAATGCTCACGAAATTCAACAAGGTTTAATTGTGATTGGTCCTTGGAAGATGTTGATATATCGTTACCTGTATTTGATTCGATTGTACGAACAAAAGGATGGACTGCAAAGGTTATCTTGTCGATTCAAGACAATAATGATTTGGGGACGTTTACGGTTACAATAAGTAACGATGTTGGTGCATCAACGATATATGTGAACGTCTTGAATTCAGGTTTGTATTCGATACATGAATTCAAAAGAGAAAAATATAATCTCAGAGTTTGATAATACAGCGATATTATCTTAGTATACGAAACATACCAACTACATGAGCAAGTATGTGCTGTCTACGTATGTTGAATTGTTTACTCGCTGTGTCAATATCATGTGTCATATTTCAATGACACATAGGCTCACGGGCCGGGGTGTTTTTTTTTAATTTTTATTATTCTTTTTTGTTATGTTTTTTTATACACATGTTATTATAATAATATTATATTATTTATATAAGTATACATGCCCTACATGTTTGATTACATTTAAAAGATAAGTTGTTCATGGTATGAGGTGATGAACCGTGCTACAAGCCAGGACATTAATGACTGGTTTCACTGATAATCGGTTTTAACACGTATGAACAGGTCAAGATGCAATTACTATTACAGTGTGATTTGTCTCAGGCAGTCGCCAAGGGGAAAGTCAAAACATGACTAATGAATACAGGTTGCTGCTTAACCAAAAGTCAATTAAACAACAAATTGATTTGGTTAATCCTACAAGTGGGCTGGTTAACAGAGGTGACTGCTAACACAAGTATAACTATGCTACTAGTAGTAGTAGTAGTAGTAGTAGTAGTAGTAGTAGTTGTAGTAGTAGTAATATTAGTAGTAGTAGTAGTAGTAGTAGTAGTAGTAGTAGTAGTAGTAGTAGTAGTAGTAGTAGTAGTAGTTGTAGTATTATTGTAAGTGTTCGCTTGTTTGTTCCTTTATATGAATATGTGTATGTACTTATGCCGCATATATTCATAAGTATACACATGTATATATGTTTGTAAATAGTAAAACTTGCAGACATGAGGGGACTTACATAGACATTATCTGCTGTCTTATTTATTGATATAATAAATATATATTATATTATTTATTATTATCATTATTATTATTATTATTATTATTATTATTACAGAAGCCATACAACCAGAACAAACGTCAAATGTTGCATTACTTTATGGGGTAGTTGGTGGTGTTGTAGAATTTATAGTCTGCACCATAATTGTTGTGGTTGTGGTATTTAAAAGACGATCTACAGGTAATTATCTTTGATATTTACCAAGAATAAAAGTACTGACAGTACTGATGGGAGCGGTGTATTTTTTTAAAAATGTTTGCAACCTCTCAGGAAAACCGGAGATCACCTAGATTGTTCAACGCCCATATGGATTAATGGATTCAGTCCTTGTCATGCGACTTGTATATCTTGTTAAGGATATATATGTTTTAACTGCACATAGTTGATTCTGTTATGATACACCTTAGATATTAAGGATTTTGGAATATATGTCTTGGTGTACAAATATGTTTTTATGAAACACATTAACAAATATTTTAGTTAGTTCATTTAAATAGTTACACTACAACCTCGGAACGTATGGTGAGTTGAAAACGATTACACTCTCTCTGTCCTTAACATTATAGATAATACTCACACACACACGTATACACTATATTATATATATAGTTTTTATTCACAATTATTCAAAAGTTAATAATTATAAGACAATGAAAACTGAACATATCAAATTAAAAACTGTAGAATTATGTAACTAATAAATTCACACCAAAATAATTTCATCGTAAATATTCATTACTAGTATTTTTTTGTTCAATTTATTTTCCGAATTGTTCACAGTCTCTCTAGTTTACATGGAATGTGTTTTCTTTTCTGGTTTTCATCTTTAGTGAATGCGTGAGTGCATGTTCAAATAGTACATGCTATTTTGGCAATAAACATGTTTAAACTATACAATAAGTTAACCTGATACAGGCTCACTTTTTCCTCTTTGACGAAAATCTCAATTTAATTTTGCAGAATACATCCGACGGAATACATCCTTGCACAGGTAAGATTGTTGTGCTGAGTCATTTTCTTACACATTTAAAGTCACCAATAACTTTTTCAGCATAGATAGCACATTCCGTCACGATGATATATAGTAAACACATTGGCAGACGAATAGATAAGCGAACTGGCCGCCGGGATATAATTGAAATATCAACCGATTAATTTTGAAAATATTCAATATCGGTATATTGGTAATAACCGATGTGTTTTATGCGCATACACCATAAACTGTAAAACGTGACATTTAATAAGATGTTCAGTCTTATCTAAATCTAAAATTGTAGCTATATTTTTATAATCAAGGATTTATTCATTATATATGAATGCTTTATTACAAGCAACAAACGACGTTGTTAGTAGTAATTACTCAGATCCAAATACTAGTAAGAGTGAACCAGTGTCCAGGTATTTTTGTATCGAAATCCTCCAGGCCTCCCATGTCCGCATTGTAAAACAGAATGTGTATTGAAACAGACACGGTATTTATCAGTGTTCGTCATATTTCAAATATCAGTATATGATTGGTTTGAATTCTGTTTACTTCGCTTTAACAGTATGCTAGTTAACAAACGCCGTTTCCTACGTCATTTACAAGTACTACCGGTTGTATTTATTCGGACACCGATGGTTTAGTCGGCATGTTATCACCGCAAGTCTGAGCTCCGGAGGGATTCCATTACTCCCATCTTTTTTGTATTACCCGACCGAGGATTATACCCTAATCTTCCGCCCTTAAGTCAGACAGTCTAAGCTCACCTCTGTAAATCTTCGAATTAATATGACGCCGCTAAGACCTTCTGCACATAATCTGAGAGTCGTAAAAGGCATATGCTCGAACTCGCAGATGCCCTACTATGAAATATACTGTCAATGTTGTAACACAAACGATATTGAATATGTTTAGCAATTCCTGTTGTCATGTCCTGTATACTTTGACGCCAGAAAGAATACTAATTAAACCTTTTGTTTAAGCCCACGTGTCTGTATATTGTGTATATATATTTATGTTTGTTAATGACTATATACTTCGTTTACATCATAAATAAACGTTCTGTTGTTTTCTGTTCTGTTCTGATATAATATAGGTAATGGTAAGTTGATTGAAAGAAAATGGATTCTTCGTGTATGAGGTCAAATTCAATTTCTGTAAAGAAATTCTGTCATTCATGTTCTTGGGAGATGGCTAGGTGTACTTACTTATTTCAGGGACAATATCCAATCACATGAGCCTGCTAACCCTACATCAGGTATTGTCTTGGAAAATAGCGATTATGGAAAGATGTCGAATGGTTTGTATACAACTCTACCATATTTACTATAGAAATATTTGCCAGGTGCACAATCATTGTTCATACCAGAGTGTATGTCAAAACCCATATGGTTGAAAATACAGGAAAGTCGAAACCCATATGATTGAAAGTACATGGAAGTTCCTACACATATTATTGAAAAAACAGGGAAGTAAAAACCCATATGGTAGAAAATAAAGGGTACTCAAAACCCATATGGTTGAAAATACAGGGAAGTCAAAACCCATATGATTGAAAATACAGGGAAGTCAAACCTATATGGTTGAAAATACAGGGAAGTCAAAACTAATATGAATACAAATACAGGGTAGTCAAACCCATATGATTGAAAATACAGGGAAGTCAAAACCCATATGATTGAAAATACAGGAAATTCAAAACCCATATGGTTGAAAATACAGGGTAGTCAAAACCCATATGATTTAAAATACAGGGTAGTCTAAACGCATATGATTGAAAATGCTGGGAAGTTAAAACCGATGTGGTTGAAAACACAGGGAAGTCAAAACCCATATGTTTGAAAACACAGGGTAGTCAAAACTCATATTATCAAATTTATAGGATATAGAAAACGATGGATTTTGCAGGTGTTCAGCTCCCAACCTTCATTGATTGGTAATATTCAGTCACAGGTGATGAATGAATTAAGGTTATAATTGCTTTATAAAGCTTGATTAATTATATTTACATGGTTGCTCTGTATCTTAAAGGGATATAACTTGTATAAAGAAAAGACGAAAAAAGTTAAATTGATAATTTTATTGTATCTCATTGTATCATTCAATACACAAAAATACATTATTATCACAAATTTATAATTTATCATTAAGCACATTTGCAGCAATTACTGTAGCATTATAACATTTACATTTGGTATGTAAAAATACCTGAAGGGACTTTCTTCCATTTACATATTGTGAACAAAGGCACAGAAGTCTTATTTGATATACAAGTATTTTGGGGAACCCAGTCGACACTTTGTTATATTATATACAAACAGTATTGTAATAGTTCGAAAGATTGCAAATAAATCATACAAGAACAATTTGTTTTGAGTTACAAACTACAATAATAGTTGATGTAGATATTCAATTATTTAAAGCAGTAAACAAAAGACATATTAAGATAGTACATATTAGTATCATGGTAATTACGATAAACACAATCAAAGGTTGTGACAACAGATTAAAGAAACCTAAATGTTATTGTTTTCATATATAGAAGATCTGACATGAGTTGTCATTTCATATAAAGTTTTATTGAACGAGTTCAAGAATTTTTTATCACAAGACGAAACACACAAAAAATCGTTCTTTCACTTTTAGAAAATAGACCCAACATGTAATACTTAATAAACTGTTAACTAATCATACAACAACATATTTTTATGACCTATAATGGATCCTTTACCTCGTCCATCTAACGTGACGTTTGTGTTTACCGGATACACGTTCTCAGCCATTGTGTTTACATTCGCGGATGAATACAGCAATAGTGATTCGGTCATGTTATATTACACATCTGACATATAAAGAAATACTTAATGGGTATATTAGATCGGATACAAGCATTGCCATGTGATAAAAAGAAATTATCATTTACAAGCATATAACTTTTAATCATAATACAATCACTTCAGACTGCTAGACCTACATCAGGTATTGTCTTGATTATTTATTCAGTCTCTTCTACTTTATATTTATGCCAATATTGTTTTATTTCGCATTTAACTTAATGATTTATCATTCAAAGAACGTTTCCCCTCCCCCACCCCCCCCCCCCCCCCCCCCTCACACACACACACAAACACTAAAACTATTCTATTTGTGTTTCTGTTTTCTTCCAGACCTTGAATTGGAGCCATTATACGGTGAATTAGAGGTACTAAAGGAAAATGCCGATTATGGAAAGATGTCGTCTGGTTTGTATATAACTATAACATATTTACTATAGAAATATATGTCAGGTGCACACTCACTGTTCATATCAGATTGTATGTCAAAACCTATATGGTTAAAAATACAGAGTAGTTAACGACCATATGATTGAAAGTACAGGGAAGTTCAAACCCATATGATTGAAAATGCAGGGAAGTCAAATCATATATGGTTGAAAATACTGGGAAGTCAAAACCCATATGATTAAAAATACAGGGTGTTCAAAACCCATATCGTTGAAAATACAGGGAAGTCAACACCAATATGATTGAAAATACAGGGGACTCATAACCAATATGATTGAAAATACAGGATAGTCAAAACTCATATGGTTGAAAATACAGGGAAGTAAAAACCCTTATGATTAAAAATACATAGTAGTCAAAACCAATATTGTTGAAAAAGCAGGGTAGTCAAAACCCATATGGTTAAAACAAAAAAGAGAAGTCAAAACCCATATGATTTGAAAATACAGGGATGACCAAACCCATATGATTGAAAATTCAGGGAAGTCCAAACCCATATGGTTGAAAATACAGGGAAGTCAAAACGCAAATGATTGAAAATACAGGCTGGTTAAAACTCATATTGTTGAAAAAAGGGTAGTAAAAACCCATATGATTGAAAATACTGGCTGGTCAAAATCAATATGGTTGAAAATATAGTGTAATCAAAACACATATGATTGAAAATACAGGGAAGTCAAAACCCATATGGTAAAAAAAAAGAGAAGTAAAAACCCATATGATTTGGAAATACAAGGAAGTCAAAACCCATATGATTGAAATTACAGGGAAGTCAAAACCCATATGGTTGAAAATACAGGGAAGTCAAATCGCAAATGATTGAAAATACAGGCTGGACAAAACTCATATGGTTGAAAACAGGGTAGTAAAAACCCATATGTTTGAAAATACAGGGTAGTCAAAATCAATACTGTTGAAAATATAGGGTAGTCAAAACCCATATGCTTTAGAAGTCAAATCCTATATGGTTGAAAATACTGGGAAGTTAAAACCCATATGATTGAAAATACAGGGTGTTCAAAACCAATATCGTTGAAAATACAGAGAATTCAACACCAATATGATTGAAATTAGAGGATACTCATAACCAATATGATTGAAAATACAGGGTATTCAAAACCCATATGATTGAAAATACAGGGAAGTCAAAACCCATATGGTTAAACAAAAACAGAGAAGTCAAAACCCATATTATTTGAAAATATAGGGATGACCAAACCCCTATGGGTGAAAATACAGGAAAGTCAAAACCCATATGATTGAAAATACAGGAAAGTCAAAACCCATATCGTTGAAAATACAGGGTAGTCAAACCCATATGGGTGAAAATACAGGGAATTTAAACCGAAATGATTGAAAATATAGGGTAGTCAAAACCGATATGGTAGATAATACACGGTACTCAAAACCAATATGATTGAAAATACAGGGTACTCAAAACCCAAATTCCCGTACTATACGTATTCATCCCCTTTTGTGTTTATGAGGAATTGTGGTAAACAAATTAGTATCAAACCAATATACGCTGTTCATTCCTCTGGAATGCAGCATGGTTATCGAGCAGTTAATATGGATCTCGATAAAAACAAGCAGCAACCGAACTTTCAGAATTTCTGTTAATTCATATTTTACCAAGACACTTAAATAATACCAATTTATTTCAGGGAGTGAGTCAATGATTTCGAAGGACAAAGTGGACGAAAACCTCGAATTGAAGGAATGAGTTGTAGTGACATTGAGTTTTTATCAGAATTTATAAAATTTGCTAGTAATATATTTTGTTACTTCTGTACTATATTTTCATATTTGTTTAATACAATGCAGTTTATCCATATATTTTTTCCAAACTATTACCCGTTTTTTTCAATAAGTAAAAGGTGCCTTAATATGTAATAAGAAGTCTCTGTCATCATCTACAACAACAACAACAATTCTGCAATTTCGTTTGCTACATCACCATCTGCAGTTTTGTGATAGCAACCGCTTCTTTGAATGAAAATCCCTGAATAAATAAAGAATAAGTAAGATTGTTAATAAGTAACAATAGGTCTGTGTCAGAATCTTCAACAAGAGAAATAGCACAATTCATCTTGTCAACATCACCATCACCATGTTCAGATATAGGTCATATCCTGCAATAAACATCATCACAATGCCAAATTGTGCGACAATCTTGTTATCACTCCAGATATCGGATGTTTTGGTCCAGAAGATTTAAACGGTGTCATAATGTGTGTCTTAATTGTATCTAGGCCAAGCTCAAAACTGATTTATGTGAGATCAAGAACTAGGTCACAAGGTCAATTCGAAGAATAATCATGTTTATGCTCTTCATGTGTTATTTTCATCTTTAGCATGTTGAAATTTTGTCAGAATAATTGCATTAATCGTATCTAGGCTAAGATCAAAATTGATTTAATAAAGGTCATGTCCTGTCATAAATTAAGTAACTTGGCCAAAATATAAGAACAATATTGTTAGCGCCCTAGAAACAGCATTGTAAGCTCCAGCAGCTTGAAACGTTATCAGAATGTTTGTCTGATGATATCTTGGATACGTTTGAAATTGAGGAATGTTAGTTTAAACAACTAGGTCACAAGATTTAATTGAATGAAAATTGTGTTAGCACTCTGGAGGCTGCATTTGAATATTTAGTATGTTAAAACGTTGTCAGAAAAATTGCTTTGATGATACAGAGAGTTTACAAGTTTGAATATGGGTCATGACCATGTCATGTCCATGTCGGGTCAAACACCAGGTCACTTAACCATACTGAAGTAAACTAGTGTTAGCATTCTAAATGCCACATTGTTAAATTGTGCATGTTGAAACTTTAAATATAGGTCATATTTAGTCAGAAACCAGGTTACTAGGCCAAATATGAGAA
Organism: Serripes groenlandicus; assembly: GCA_031761405.1. Taxonomy (NCBI): domain Eukaryota; kingdom Metazoa; phylum Mollusca; class Bivalvia; order Cardiida; family Cardiidae; genus Serripes; species Serripes groenlandicus. The sequence continues at coordinate 3,900,915 of JASEVX010000007.1, read as the reverse complement.
AAATCGTGCTAACAATCTAGAAACCGCTTCTTTGTTTCAGCGACTTGCAGTTTTGTATTTATAATATAGGTTAAGTTTGAATATGGGTCATGTGGGATCAAAAACTAGGTCTCAAAGCCAAATCAAAAGATCACTTGTTTATACTTTGAAAGCAGTGTTTTTAATTTGAGCATGATGGAACTTTGTCAGAATAAACGTTTTAATAATATTTAGGCTAGGTTTGAACATGGCCCTAGTCCAGTCAAAAGTAAGGTCAAAAGGTAAAATTGAAGGAAAATATTGTTAACACTCTAAATATTCCTTACCTGACCACAAACAGAGTTATTGCAATTGACTATGTCGTTGGTATAACTCAGGTGAGTAATCCAGGGCTATCATGACCCTAAAGTTATAAGTAAATACTGTCAATATTGATCTCGTTTTTAGTGAGCGATTGAAGGCCTGATGGTCATCTTGGTTTCATAAGCCTGCAATTACAGTGCTTTTGATGCCAGATATTATTTTTTCCATTTGAAATTATTATTTAATCATTATTTAATGTTGTAAATTGTTTATTCTCAATGTACACGGGTCATTATATGATTTAATAATTGATGTTATACTTTTTGTTACTTTTGCTGTTAATTATATTTTGTTATTTACTTTGATTCATGCAGAATTCTGGTTTCCGTGGCATCTGAAAGAAGAAAAATGAAAACATTCTCCTGCTAAACCGGTTAACCGAATTCCAAATAAGTGTGTAGAAAAAGCATATTGGTTGGTCAACAAACATGGCCACCTGTGTTGTTTTGTCTTTCTGGCTTTAGTGAATACTTTAAAGGTCTCCTCTGAAAGTATATGGCCGACAAATAATTGAGTAGAAATGTTCCTTGGGTGACCCTCTATCAGATTCCTTCTAGCCATATTGATTGGTTGAAACAAATGGCGGCCAGGGGGGGGGGGGTCTGTTTTACCGTATATGTCTATAATGAAAACACTAAAGTCTTCTCGTCTGAAAATAATTGATCGAAAATCATGGGTGTCAAAGGCGTTGCTCTTATGACATATATGGCTATAGTAAAAACTTTAATCATGTTATCAAACAGTATCTGGCTGATTTCCAAATATTCTTTTAGAAATGGTCCTTGACCCTCTCTCAGCTAACTTCAAGCCATGTTGATTTGTAAAACAACAAGAGCCTACAGACTGTTTTATCCTTTATACCTAGAGTGTAAGATTGAAATATTGAGAAAAATTAATGTCTAATTTTGAAATATTTACTGGTACATAAACTTTTATTTTTTGACCCTCTAAGTCATATAGATTTGACAAAAGACAGACAAAATAGGATGTGGGTTATTCGCCTCATGTACTTTTAATTTCTAGGGTTCTTTCACACTTAATAACCAGATGTTGTACGGTCTTAAAGCTATGAAAGTTTTACTTACAAATCTTAAACGTTATAACACATCTCAAAAAGTAGCGCTACAGTTATTGATGCTTTTGTTACCCCTATACTTTATTGTGGTTGCGAAGTCTCTGGGTTAAAAAATCCAATTAATCTGGAAAAACTACACTTACAATTTTGTAAAACGATTCTTGGGGTAAGACAGTCTACATGTAACCCGGCAGTGTACGGGGAACTAGGTAGATATCCCCTTTATATTAATCGCTATGTAAGAATTTTAAAATATTGGTTTAAACTTATACATACTGATAACCTTATACTATCGTCAATTGCACAGGACGCCATGCTCGAAAATAATAATTGGTTCACTAAATTACTTTATATTTTAAGTAGCCATGGTTTTGCTTACGTTTGGAACAACCCCAGCTCAGTAAACGCTAAACGTTTTACTAATACATTTAAACAAACGTTAATCTATTGTCTATTGTTAATCGACGAATTCTTACAAAAATGGTATCATGATATTGAGACTATGCGCACACTTAATACATAATATATGCATTTAAAATCCGAGTTTGGTCTTGAAAACTATCTAAATTTAAGCATTTTTAGAAATTTACGCGTTTGTCTTAAAATAATTCGAACATCAGTCCATAAGTTACGAATGGATACCGATAGGTTTGCAGGTTAAGGGTATATCAACATGAATATTTGTGCACGTACTGCCAAATGGGTGAAATATAAGATGAATTCCATGTTATCCTACAACGTCCATATTATTTAGATCTTAGATTCAAATTTGTAAAAAAAATATTGGAAAAATCCAAATATGTTTAAGTTAGAAGAGCTTTTAAAAACCAATAATAGAGCTGACCTTATCAACCAATTGATTACCCTTTATTTTCATAAACGCAACAATGATGTGATTTAATATATATATGTATTGTATATTTGTTCATATGTATAATTATCTTTCTTTACCAAACTATACAATATGGTCAATGATGAAATATAGATACGCATGTACATGGTATACTTTTGTTTCTGTACGTATTTGACAATGTTTGGATATGATAGAATTTGGCAGAATGCTTATGTGTATGTAAATAAATTGATATGGGATTCCATTTTTCTTTTACTACATATTCATCTGCATGATATCGTTCGCGATTCCCCTTTAAAGCTACTAATGTGACAAGTCAGTTTGTCTTCCAAAACTATATTGGGACCATTCCTTCCATGATACACTCATATATATATATTTGTTATGGTATATTTGTAAATGATCATAAACTGTAAAGTTTTAGTCAATAAAATATATTCTGATTCTGATATTGTATTAGCTTACCTGACCGCTAAATAAGTTTTTGGTCATACTAATTTGACAAAAGACAGACAAAATAGGATGTGGGTTGTTTCGTTATTTTGCTATTTACAGTAGAGCTATACTGATCCTCTTGGTCCTCTTGGCTCTCTTGTATTACTGTAGCTTACCTGACCGCTAAATGAGTTAGTGTGGTTGGCATGACAAATCTCATTGCATAACTCCGGAGAGAGATCTGGGGTCATCATGACCCTCTTGTTTTTGCAAATCGTTCTGTTAACCCTATTCCCACATACAATAAATCTGCTGCAGACGACTTGGAAACCATCAACCAACAACATGTCAACTCTTCCAACGTCCGAAAAGTTATTAAATGAAAATTAAATCATTGAGGCAAACTATGAATGTGCTTATCATGAGCAATAACTTCTTTAGTCACAATGTTTTCAAAAGTCGTCTGCTGCAGAGGAGTGTATGTTGCAAACGGTTCATTTTCTTTTGATAATTATTTTATCTGTCATAGAATGTAAATATTTATGGAAAATAAATATGTTTAAACAAAAGCCATATTGATTGAATTAAAAGCATAGCTACCAGAGACTGGGGCTAGCTACTCTTTTAATATTTTTGGAAGTGATTATTTCGTTTGGCCATCAGAAAGGTTGTTTAGAATGCCTTGTGACAAATATACTGCTATGCTATTTCATTTACAGTGTCCATTTTTTGCCAGTTTTATTCCAGCTCTCATGCAAGTTTTCCTGATATTATCAGCTTCACATTTACTACTATATCACCAATCAGGTGATCGATTTAGGGTCATCTCTGTCCTCTTGTTTAGATCTCCCTTAATTATTAAAAAGAGGCTTTCGTGAAAAAACAAATTGTCAAACGGATCTCTCAAAAGTATAATCGAGCCGTCCCACGAGAAAACCAACATTGTGAACTCGGACATTGCCAACTTTCGAACAATCTGGTGTCTCGAAAGCTCTAATGGAGTTTTAAAGGGGAAACTATTTATTCCGAGCAGGTAAAGTTTAGATATAAAGAAAATAATTGTCTGATTTTGAAATACTAATTGGTACATAAACATTTCTTTAGTGACATTCTTAGTCATATTAATATAACAAAAGACTTAAAGTACCGAATGAGCGTTATTTTGCTTCTTTTAGTGAAGCGATACTGGGCTTCTTATATTAGTGTTCCTGACCGCAAATTGTTTTTGCCATGACAAATCACATTGCATAACTCAGTTTAGCGATCTGGGGCCATCATGGCCCTCTTGTTTTTTGTGAAATGTGCTGTTAATCCTTTTCCCACATACAACAATTCTGCTGCAGATGACTTGAAAAATATCAGGTAAAACAAGTGACCTTTTTAGCTAACATATGCACAAAGTGATCAATGTGAGCTATTTGGATCGCCTTTTGTCCGTTCTGCTTCGTAAACACAGAATTTCTTTAAACAACATTTCCTCCTGAACCACTGTATGGCTTTTGACTAAAGTTGGTAGGAATGATCATTGGATAACCTTCTTTCTAATCTGTTCAAAGAAATTAAACCCATGCACAACTCTTGTTGCCTTTGCAATCAAAAGTCGTTGTTTTTTTAACTTTGAAAATCGTCTTGTCTAAAACTGAAAGACAAGAGAGTTGATATTTGGTGTGCAGCAATGGCTAGTTGTCCTCTACAAAAATATGGAAGACAGTGGTGCAGAGGTAGAGCGTCGGCCTCTCGTATCAAAGGTCCCTGGTTCGAGTCCCGTGATGAGCGGGTCCTGACTTTGGGATTTTTCCACACAAACGGCGCGAGTACTGGTTAAGTCTCCAGGAAGCAGACATCGAGAGTGATTAATCTAAGCCAAAGGCTTGTTTCGCAATCGATGTAAAATAAATAAGTTTAAACTAAACTACAAAAATTGTTCCAATTATGCCCCCGTGGTTGTTCGTTTTACATAAAGATATGTAGTGAAAAACTTCTTGTCTGGAAGGTCTATAGCTTAGATATTTAATGTGTAGCATTGTATACTGGTCTTCTACCAAGATCGTTCAAATTATAATCCTGATTCAAAATTGGCCCCTCCCTTATGGGCTACCTGTTTTACATAGGGAACAATCTTATTATTAAATACACACTGGTACATAAACAATTATTTAGTGACCTTCTAAGTCATATTAATTGACAAAAGACACACATCGTATGGTTTTGTATGTTTCGCTATGTGGCAGTGGAGCTATACTGGTACTCTTATGCCTCTTGTATTAGCTGACATTACCGTACAATTAGTTATTGTGGTTGGCATAAAAAAATCAAATAGGTGAGCGATCCATGCCAATCATGGCACTCTTGTTTACAGATAGAACAGTTATTAAATAATGTTCAAAACGTTGAGGCAAAAGGATAAAGTGCTTATCAAACGTCGTCTGCTACAGAGGAGTGTAAGTGGGAAAGAGTTAAGAATGATTAAACTTAGAACAATGTATTTTACGGGACCCACCATAACGAACATTGTAATTTCAGTGAGTCATCGATATCGTCAAGTCTTTGTTTTGTTCATTTATTTTCCTAAAATCCTCATGAATACAAACCATTTTCTTCATACAGACACTTTCAGAGTATATTTGAAAAGAGTGTGACAAAAGGTGAAATTACTCAAATACAAGCAATTTTTCCTTCTGCCACAATGTTTTCAACTTTTTCAGTAATTTTACCTACAATTATAGAGATTATCCTTATTTTAAGTAAATATTTTCAAAGCTGTCTTCAGATTTGTTGTATGTGGGAAAGGGTTAACCCTTGCCTAAATGTATTTTAACTGTTTCCTTCTTGTAGATGCATTTTGACACATCTGTGACAGATGACATTTGAAAACATTCTGGCAAAAGGTGAAATTGCTCACAATGTTTCATTAATCATAGTTTACATTGTAGAACATTTCTATATATTTGCATTGATTTTTAGCTCACTTGACCTCGTAGTGCTCAAGGTGAGTAATTGTGATCACATTGTGTCCGCCGTAAGTCGTGTGTCGTCAACAATTGCCTTGATAACACTCTCCAGGCTGCATTTTGCATCTGATCTTGATAAATGTTTATCAGAACATTCGTCTCCATTAAATCTTGGAAAATTTCGAAACTAGGCAATTTGAAGGAAAAAAACAAGGTCACTATGTCAAATTGAAAGAAAATCTTGTTAACACTCTGGATGCCTCATTTTTAATTTGAGCATGTTAAAACTTTTTCAGAATGTTTGTCTTGATGATATGTAAGCCAAGTTAGAATATGGGTTATGTCGAACAAAAAAATAGGTCACTAGGCCAAATTAAAGGAAAATCTTGTTAATATTCTAGAGGCTGCAATTATTGCTTCAGCAGCTTAATATTTTGTCAGAATGTTTGTCTTAATAATATCTAGGCCAAGGTCAAACATGGATCATGTTGGGTTAAAAACTAGGTCACTTTGTAAACTTGCATGAAAATCGTGTTAACAATCTAGGGGCTGCATTTTTAACTTGTAAATATTGAAACTTTGTCAGATTGCTTCTCTTGATGATATGTAGGCCAAGTTTGAAAATGTGACATGTTAGGTCATATAATAGGTCACAAACCCAAATTTAAGGAAGATCGTGTTAACACTCTAGAGGCCGCATTTTTTTAGTCAACAGCTTGAGATTTTGTCAGAATGTTTGTCATCATGGTATCTAGATCAACTTTGAATATAGGTCATAGCGACTTCAAATTATGAAGTCTATGCCAAATTAAAGATGATCTTTTCAACACACTTGAGACTGCATTTTTAGCTCGACTATTTGAAGAATATGAGAACTATACTACTCACCCTGGCGTCGGCGTCGGCATCCGCGTCACACCTTGGTTAAGACTTTGCATGCAAGTACTTAAATAATACATGTATTGCATTGAAACTTTCTACGATCCTACGTAACAATCACACCTATGTCGATTATTAGGTTAGATAACTCAATCCTGATTTGTATGCAAGTTATGGCCCATTTAAAGTTTGGCGTGCAACTAAATTAAGAGTCCATATCCTTGATGCATTGCATTGAAACTGTATACAACCCTTCCCAGCTATCACACCTATGTGAACAATTTTAAAATATGATAACTCTATCTAGTATATACAAATTATGGCCCTTTGTTACCTGAAAAGGGGTTAAATTTGTCTCGCTATGTACGTTTTGAAATTGAACCCTTTCCTACATACTTCAAATTTGCAGCAGATGACTTTCAAAACATCTAATTAGAAATCTTTAGAAAAAGTTTAATTAATAAAAAGAGTTCAAAATATTGTTGCAAAAAGGGAAATTGCTCATCACGAGCCATTTCTACTTTTGCAACCAAGTATTTAACTTAGGTGACTGATCTTTATTAAACATGTGATTTATAAAGTTATACGATAATATGTCTCAGTATCTAAGAAAGCAACACTATCGCCGTTGTGGTTGGAAACATCAACATCTGAAATTTGAATGGTTGGGTGTTGAACACCACTTTTTATGTTTTAAACCCCGAATAAGTAACAGGTGATTTATGAATTTACAAGAAGTCACTGTCAGCATCAATAACAAGAACACTAACACTATCAATATTGTTCTAAGCATTATCCTAATCGGCAGTTTTCACAAACTTATGATAACAAACAGTTCATTGAATAAGTAGCTGATTACAAAAGGTAAGTATCTACAACAACAATAACATCACCATTGTAGCTGGCAACATCACCATCTTCAGTTTGAACGATTTTGACTTAACATACATGTATGCTTCATATGATGAAAAAGATCCGAATAAGTAACGAATAATTTACAGGTGTTTGATTAAGTGAACGGTTTTGCAACACGTTACAAGAGGTCACAGTCAGTATCTGCAACAACAACAATGTCACTAATAATGCTGGCAACATCACCATATTCAGCTTGAACAATTTTGACTTAACATACCTATATGCTTCTTATGTTAAAAAACCCGAATTATTAACGAATAATTGGCTGATATTTGAATAAGTAACGGGTTATTTACTATGTAAATATCGTTCTCTGTCATTATCGACAGCAACAGCCTAACTCCCACTGGTGTTGACACCATCTATGTCTGCAGTCTGAAGTGTTTGTGCTAACAGACGCTGTTAATGATGAAAAACAGCCTAAAAGGTAATAGGCGATTTAAAAAGTAACAAGAGGTCTCTGTCAGCATCTACAACATCAACATTATCACCATTGCTGTCGACACTATCATCTTTTTGTTGTAATGAAGACTGTTTAACTAAACGTCGACGTAACCATGCCGTTTTGACCACAAGATGGTCAGAAGTCGTATATGTTAACACAGCTGCACAACATTTTTGACGCGATAATACTACCCCCTATTTTCAAATAGGGCAATGTGGGTATCAAAAGCAATTATGTAACCAAGTAGCACAGAAAAATCACAAAATAATTTCAGATCTGAATAAGTGTTGTGGATACGGAACAAATAACCAAATTCACATAATGGTATTAGTAATGAATACGAAACAAGGAAGGTTAATTGAGATCAACACAATTTAATACTTTCAGGACCGACTTCCCTAAATAATTAGACTCTGCCATGTTCACAATCGGGCAACTGCATTGTTTCATGTTATAAGAGTTTTGATTATTTTAGTAACTAAAGAGAAAGCAATACATATTTCAGATGAGACAGCTCGTTACGTTGCAAAAACCTCAATATTGCCATTCGTTTTGAAAGGGTTAAACTGTGTGTCCAAAGACAGATTTGTAACGTATTAATTGGTTAGAGGTATTGCAGTTAAAATGTTTGGTTTGAAAAATAATCATGATGCGAAATCAGCGGGGACGTGCAAATTTAAATTGCATAAAGCCTGTTTGGTTTTATTTATAGTGAGTTTTTATATTTTTACTTATCTTTTCGAAGTCATCTTATACAGATGTGTTGTATATGGGAAAAGGGTTGAAAAGCAATCCGGGAAGTTTTAATTCGGTTTCTTATCTTGGCTGTTCACCTCCGTCGTCTCAATCGAGTAAAAGGATAGTCTACTACAGCAACAGCTATATTTATGAGATAAATTGTGTTTGTAAATATGCCAAGGTTAATAAAGAGACGATAATATCCAGATCGGAGAATGGTGCGTGCATATATTGGTTCGAATTGTTTATCATATCAAATGATATGGTATGTGGAATTTTTACTTCTACGTAAGTTGATATTTATTAACAGTTTTACTTAGTAGACGTCCGTAACTTTTGATTATCACGAAGTTAGAATGCTCTACGATACATATGATATGCATCACATTTCAATGAAAAAGAAACTGTATACTACTTATCTAAGGTCAAAGGTGTCTGAATGAAATGTGACCGGACTCAAAGGCAGATATGCCATATGTTAATTGTTTACAGGGATAGCTATCTCCATTTAAAATAGAGGTACTTCGGCGTTCGTTTATGTTTATTTGATCAGACGACACAGCATAACAGGCCGTTTGGCATAGACTCTATAAACTTTAAATACTCATTAGCACGTGCTCGGGATTTCTTTCAGTCATATCGCATGATAAAACAAGCGATCGGTTCTAACAATCGGAAAACGTATGTCTCTTATGTTTGTATGGGTTATCTTTCGTGTTTTATAAAATGTTGCATATGACAATTTGATTGACTGACGCAAATGTTATTCTGAGCCGACCGGAATAAGGCGGTCATCAAGTCTATATACGAGAGAGCGAAAATTTAGATTTTTTTAAATTGAGATTGGACTAAATGTTTGGTGTTTAAAGCCTCTTTCAACAATTGTCCTTGGGAAGTTACCAGTACCACTGGTGCATTTATCCAATCACCAGCCAGGTAGTCGTAATGCTAAACCCCGAAACCCTGAGCGCCAAGGTGAACAGCCATTACTACCATTTTTAAAGTGTTTGGTATGACCCGGCCGTGGATCGAGCCAACGACCTCCCGCACCCGAATGCGAATGAAGTGACTCAAGAAACCATCATGATAGAAAATGAGCGGGGTCATTCAAAACGTTATCAAGTCTGTTTCGTAGCGATAAAGAATTCAACAGCAATTTATATGCTGTTTTTGTTCATTTGATGATCTTTTGCCGTTAAAGAGCTTCCGAACTACAATATATATCAGCAGTACAATTTAACACATCATGAACACATTAATTTAATCAAAATTCCGAAGGCACCGTAGTGGCGCTCTTGTAGAAAAACCTGTAAAGTGACAATCAGTATCTCGGTGTAGACCTTGCGATTTTCAATAAAAGTGATCTCTGGTGCGGGTAAATTTAAAAAAAGCTGCATCTTTTGACAGTATAATAATGTTAGTTTGGCAGAATATTTGTCTGGGTGATATTCAAGTTACGTTCTAAAATAGGTCATTATGTGTTCCAAATGAGGCCATACACAATTTAATAAAAATCTAGTTGGCACTCGATAGACCACCGTTTCAGCGCAAGAACGATGCTTATGGATGAACTTTTCCTGTTAGATTTGATGCCTCTGCAGCATACCTATTTTGGAAAACAATAACACAGTAGTTCCTTCATTCCCCATGTTTGGAACTCTATGGAGTTTATGCTATCAACGTTTCAGATGCAACATTTTTTTCTCCGATTTTTTTTTTTTTTTAAATAATGACTTAATTATCATAGAAAGGAAAGAAAACAAAAGCAGCCATTTGTTTGGTGGATCTTTTCAATGATGACTGATATTGAAAAGGTCTGTTCAATGTAGTTTCTTCACATTGAGGGTTTTCTCCCTAGAACATTTAAACTGCTTTGAAAACATTGTGAACAAAAACAAACACAAATTGCTCATAATGAACAATTTCTCTATTTGCCAAAATACTAAAATGATACAAATATAGACATATATGATAATGCTCGATCTCCAACTCAATTACTCTACACTTTCAGCTAATTCGCGCTAGAACGTATAGCGATGGTTGCACTGAGGTGACTTAGTGATGGAAAACATCTCATTGTAATAATATTCCAAAGTACAGGTTTATAAGTTAAACAATGTGACATATACAGGTACATTGCAATTCCCAGGTGACTTCAAATTGTAAACTCACAATTGAACACAATGTTAAATATCAATAGAGAGACCTGTACTGAATTTTTATCATGGTTTAATCATTTAATACAAAATGTGTCAGAATAAAAGTGCATGTATCAAGTACATCCTGCGTCCATGAATCTGTCCGAACCTTGTCCGGCCCATATCTTAACCATGCACAATAGGATTTCCAAGAAAGATGTCACAAACTTGCACCATGATAAGCTGGCATGAAGTGCACACAATCCAGGTCTGTACCTCAAATTGCAAGGTCAAAGATAGAGGTCGAAGGTCAAAATGAGTACTGTTTGATAGGACTGACTTTTCCGGCCCGCATCCCTACCATGCATCATGGGATTTCCAAGTTACTGGGCACACATGATCACCATAATGAGATGGTGTGTCATGCACAAGATCCAGGCCTGTGCCTGAAATGCCAAGGTCAAACTTAGACCTCAAATGACAAAATGCGAACTGTTTGATAGTACTGTACTTTGTCCGGCCCAATAATCAGCCAAGCATCATAGGATTCCTAGGTTACTGGGCAAATATCTTCACCACGATGAGGTGAAGTGTCTTGCACAAGACCAGACCTATACATTAAAATTCAGTGTCACACTTAGAGGTCAAAGGACAAAATAAGAAACCATGCATCATAGGATTCCCAAGTTACTGGGCACACATGTTCACCATGATGAGATGATGATGGCAGAAGTGAAAAAGAAAATTGTTTTGCAATTGCATTGAAGAGTACTATATATGTGACAAAACCTTTGGCATGGGATATACATGTTGCCTGTGGGCATCTAGTTTAAGGAAAATATATAATATTTCTAAAAAACTGCAACAATAAATGTATCAATGGTGTCAAAAGTGGTGCTTAGCAGATAAAGGGCTGAAAGGTTGATGTTTGCATACAATTTAATTGTAATTTTATTCTTGAGTATAATCTACTTCTGATAGTAACCATTATATAAGACTATAATTGAATGTAATTTTCTCAAGTAAATTTATTTTACATTGTAGATTTGAAAGTAAGAAACATTTCTATAAATTTAAGTATATATTTGAATAGAGTTATAAAACAATTTTAGTAAAAGAAGAAATTGCTCATGACTAGCAATATCACCTTTCACCAGATTATGTCTTGGATGCCAACACCTCAACAAAAATTCAAGTTGGAAATGCTTAATAGTATTTGTAATCAACAAGTAAATTAAAAATGATCTACAGAGTAATATGCCATTCGAATTCGAATTCTTGGAAAAGCGTCTTAAAGTAATTGCCAGCTGTTGCATTGATGTAAATATAAAAACATTTAAGCATTGTCAACAATTTAGGGGTTTGTTGACACACTTTGCTTGTAACAGCTTTTATTTCAATTAATTTCTTAATTATTTTCTGGACCCATTTAGTACTATGGCATCACTAAGGTGTTAGAAGGTGATATAATTAGGATCATTTTGGTCCGGTGGATTTTAATATTTGCATGTGAATACATGTACTTGATACATGTACTTTAATTCTGCCACATTTTGTATTTAAATGATGACACCATGGTGAAAATTCAGGTCACGTCTCTCTATTGATATTTAAAATTGTGTTCAATTGTGAGTTTTTACAATTTGAGATCACCTGAAAAATTGCAATGTATATGTCACATTGTTTAACATATAAACCTGTTCGTTGGAATAGTATTACAATGGGATGACTCAGTGATGTTTGTCAAGCACTGAGTTACCTCAGTGCAACCATCTCTGTATGTTTTAGCGAGAATTAGCAATCAATGCCAGAAGTGTAGCACAATTGAGTTGGAGATAGAGCATTATCAAATATGCCTATATTTGTATCAATTGAACATTTTGGCAAAAAGAGAAATTGTTTCTTCATCATGAACATTTTTGTGTTTGTTTTTGTTTTCAAAGTAGTTTTCTAAAATAGATCTGCTGCAGAGGCATCAAAACTCACAGGGAAAATTCATCCATTAGCAAAGTTGTATTAAAGATGGCCAAGTTTGGGTGGTTTAACACCACATTAAACATTATTACAGTTATATCATGGTGACAGTTCACTTATTTATACTCCCTGGGTAAACACTCTACGTTTTGAAATGTGAATTGTCCAAGGGCATCCAATTATGTCGGCCGTGACTGAGGATCAAACCCAAGACACGTAGTTTGAAATCCCCGACAATAATCACTCGGCGACGACGGATTTCTGTTTCGGAAGTGACATAACCTATTTTGAACATAACCCTGATGCCATTAGGACAAATATTCTGACACAGGGTTTCAATATGCTTAATTAATTCGAAAATGTGGTCTCTAAAGTGTACACAATACTTTATTTCAATATGGCCTAGCAACCTGGCGATGAACATGGGATAGCCCCCCAAAAATAGCTTCAAAATAACCAAAACAAACATTTTAATTCAGTTTCATCGTTTCTGAGCTAAAACGGTTGTCTATCGAGTGCTAACTAGATTTTTCTTAAAATTGGTATGGGCTTATTTTGAACGCATCATGACCCATTTTCGAACGTAACTTAAATTTCACCAAGACAATCTTTCTGGCAAACTAATATTATTCTACTGTCAAAAGATGCAGATCAAATTTACCCGTTCCAGAGTGCACTATTATTGAAAAAGCTCAAGGCCTACACCGAGATACTGCGGGACTGACACTGCTTACTTAATTGTTCTTGCTTTCACACGGCCTTGGCTTTGCCTATTATCATATTAAAATAAGTTCATAGGAAGTTTTTTACGAAGGGCAAGTCGATTAATTGTTTGTACCTGTCATCATTATTTCATGGATTGAAAATATTGGACATATTTTAAAATTGAACATATGCTTAATCAGATGAAGATTTTTAGATTATTTGCTTAGGACGGTAGGACTCGTAAATAACTTATAATCAAATCACTGCACGATAGTGCTGCAATCATGGGGCTAACTGCAGATCACGAAGAATGATTTACCGATTACAAAAAATAATAAATGTTTACACGAAATAGGTATAACCTATACTCATATTGTATGGAATACAGTAACTTCGTACCCCAGTAACTTCGTACCAGGTATATTTCGGTAATTTCGTACCCTTGAAGCTTGTCATTCGAAGCCGAAGCCGTCCCGTCAAATGTTGCCCTCATTCAAGAAAACAGCTAAAATATAATATCCCCTGTCCAGTTTTCTTGACAATAAGAAATGTATCAACATATTGCAGTAGATGTAGCAAACATTGTACAGTTTAAAAGGGAAAGCAGCTATGTCTATGACCTAGTCTTTGTCAAAATATGTAAGTTAGACTAGAATCAGTGGTCTGTTTTTCAAGAGTAAAGGCTATATTATAAAACTTAAAGGCGGTTCACAATTAAAGTCAGTAATAAGTCACCCTGGGACCTCATATAAGTGTTCTGTGCGCTGATATAACTGAAATGTATCTGTTTTCTGTGTGATATATTGTGAATTACATTGTTCTGTTTGAAATTGTCTAATATATACATTAAACATGGTGAAAACTGGTATACATTGTATCAGGAATCTAAAATTGTACTCTACATGCCTGATTGTATCGAATAAATTATTATACTTTATTTTACATACTGGTAAAGAAATTACACATATTTTCATGAACTGCTGCTAAAAGTTAAAACCCAAGCTGTAGTTTAATGGTTGAACAACTGCAGGAACATGTTTTGAAAGAAACAACTAAACTTAACAATTCATACATGAAACCATTATGTTTTGGCGACTCATCAGAGTTGAAACCCTTATCACATTATTATCCAGGCTTCTGCTGGAAAGCTTTTATGAAAACAGTTATTTACTCCATGTACCCTTTTTCAAAAGCTTTTATAATTAAGCAATATTAATTAGAAAAAGGAACTTGAAGTTGATCAATAATGATGACTCCGAGAAGCTGATTTTGTTCAAGGTCTGATCATATCCCTCACTGTCCATATTGTCAAACGACATATTTCATATACATGTATACATAACCAGTTGTTGATACTTGTATGTATTAAAGAATAAACTGATGCTGTTTCATTTAAGAATAATAAAAACCAGCAAAGGAGATAGGGGTTAAAAGTGAAGATATTGTTGGATAGGAAGATATTGTTCATTTTGGAGCAAATATAACATCCTGACAATGTATTCAGATTAGTCACATACATCAAGTCGTTTACATCAGACAAGGGGCTTAACCTTTTCCAACAAACATCAAACATACGTCAAACCTGCCAAAGTTGACATTGACACTGTTGAGGTAAAAAAAGCGAAAGCCAAAATTTAATTATTGAATAGAATTGGAAACATTGTAAATAAAGGAGAAATTGCTGATCATGAGCAAGTGGTTTGTTTCTCGACAGTGTTTTCATATCCGTCAACAATTTTAACTCAAAATATCTTTAACCTTCCTATGTCTTTCCTTGAGGTAAATAGATTAAAGATTAATATGTGGAATTCTTATTCATCGTACAAAATTGAACTAATTTTCCTCATATAGACACACAATATTGAAATATCTTATACATGTGACTTTTAAAATAATATTTGTCAAAAAGTACAGTTTTCTCAGTCTTTATGCATATTGTTTTTCATCTGTGTTATACGTTGAGCCAGATCATGCAAAGGTAGCCAGTTGCCTTGGAAGATTGTTGTTTCAAGTATTTTTCCAGAAAGACAGGGGGACAAATGTTAGGTGACCTGAAATTCCATTGAAGATAATGTTAAGCAATCAACCATGGTAATAGTCAGTTTCCAATTATATTTAATACTGGCATTTGTAAAAAGAAATCAGAACAATATTCGATGCCTACTAGTGTTGTCTTCCATCAACATCCCTGGAAATCTCTCAGTCTGTTACACTCCTGACCTTATAAAAAAATTAAACAGATTTGCACTAATTAAACTTAAATACATGATAAGTTTAGTTGTTTTCAATATGTTTCAGTAACTGACAAAGCCTAATTAAATGTTTTTACTTTCACACGACCTAGGCTGTGCCTATTAACATATTAAATAGGTAAATAGGTGCCGCCTATACTCATATATCGAAAATAAAACATAAATTGTTTTTTTAGTTCATAAGTAACAGGGGTGAGAATCTTTTTTTTTTCATCAATCCATGAAGCTTTCTGAAATGAAACTGACTAAAAATCATGGGAGTTGCCATTTTGGGTATGTATAAAGAGTAAAAAAAAAAAAACACGTATTGAAAATTAATGTCGTCTTTTCAATCATTTTCTTTTTTTTAAATCGATATTAAAGATAATTAAAGTGCTGTGATATTTTCGTGTGAATTAACATTTGTACGAAAAAGTTAAAAATTAATAGAACTGTGTACGAAATATGTTTTCCCGTGCGTCAAAAAAGACAGTGCAATAGACTACTACGCACGAACCTAAATTTGAATGTACCGTAGCTAAGGACGAAGTAGTGTCATCTCCGTAACACTTTATTTTGGCGTAACGTCAACTGGAGCTATATCGTTTCCCGCGAAAAAGGTGGGATCAACATGAAAGACTCAAATTACTATACATGGACACTAGATTCAATCATACAAAATGGTTATGAAATATATACGTTGTGTAGTGTTAGATCAGATGAGACTGTATATGAATAGGTCAATCTTGATCCCCATACGCAACAAGTACATAAAGGTCACTCAAATCCATACATGCTTAATAAGCCCTATAAATTAACAAACTAAAACAAATAAAAATAAAAATGTAAAAAACTTGGCAATGAGATAAAATATATGTAAATGTATAATTATTTATCCGACATTGTGGCAAAAGGATAACTTTCTCATAATGAGCAATTGTTCCTTTGGCGACAATCTTTTCCTAAGTCATTTGCTGCAAAGGCGTCAGAAACTGTTCCTATTAGGGAAAGGGTTAAGTAGAAGTTTGACTCTTGTTCCAAAAGGTAGTCGCCAGAGATGGCATCTAAGAAGAGCTGAAATAAACAAATGTTCTCATATATTATCAGTTATACATTTGCTTCTTTACCACAATGCAGGTGATCGATTGAGGACCATCTTGGCCGTTGTGTGTATCCTCGTTCATTAAACATGTATTCCTTGATTTTCTGAAAGTCTTTACTTTATTATTTTCTGTTCATAATGATAGACGACAGCAATACGAATTCCGAACATTTTAAGATCATGCAAAAAACATGGTATTAAAATTATCATCGTCTAGTCAATTACACTAAAAATTTCATTAATCATTTCACGTTTTTTTCGTAAAACAATCTGTACGTAACGGTGATCCTGGTTCGGCTTAAAATGAAAGCTTAATCGTAGTATGGGACCTCCTCACATGCCTATCAGAGACAATATGTACGTAACCGCGATCAAAAATCGACATTAAAATGGACCTAATCAGAGTTGGCGAGCATGTTGGCTATTAACCCTCTCCAACATACAGACACTCTCTGACGCATCTGTCGTAGACTACTTTAAAAAGCATGTGGCAAATAGAGAAATTGCTCTTAATTCCATTCTTTTGCCACATTGTTTATATCTCTTTTGAGTAATTACCTTTTAATTTTAAGAGGTTTTCGATATTTCTACCCATAAGTTTTCAAAGTGTTTTATGAATATTTTGAAACCCATGCCAACTGAACCATTAAAGAATCGGATTATAAATTTTACATCCAGTTATTTCTTTTCTTTTAAGATTTTGCACTCGGTGCTATACATGTAGTTCAAGATGGCGACAACGTTACCCTGTCTTGTGATTCTAGTGCTATGGAATATCCTTCTTGGGTTAGTCCTAACACTTCTGTGTACAATTTACCCGGTAATTCAAGTATACTTGATGATATTGGAAAGAAATCCAACAGACTGAGTTGGGACCCGGTGAACAACAAGAGCCTGATTGTTCATGACGTGACAACGAATGACAGTGGAGTGTACTTTTGTTCTGCTGATATCTACCGTTTTATTGAGATACACCATATTTACGTACGTGGTAAGTAAGGGAAGCCCCGGAGAAACATCTTAAACGGAATCCCATTAACGTTAAACTTGAATATAACTTGTTCATATAATAACAACGCTCTTTTTTTCGCCTCTGTCGTATAGACATTTAAGAAACATTGTGGCAGAAGGAGAAATTGCTCATTAATAAAAATAAAATATTTGCCATTATAAAAAGTTCTGGATTTGTATGAGGTGCTTTAAGTGTCTCACATTCAACTAGAAGTCAAGTACGGTTTTTTTCGAGAAAAGGTGTATCGCTTGATCCAAAGGGTAACGCATCCGGCCTACCTTGTATTTAACTATAGTCTCTTTAACTTATCTGCAAATGTCTGATGCTTGTACAATGATATTTTACAATCGCAAACGGGCATATAGAAGGTAAACCTGATCTCTATAATTACATATCATAGAAAACCGATGTAAACTGAAATAGACACACGTAGGGCAAGTCGGACGCGATCAAACCGAAATAAATGTGAAAATAACCAAAATACGCCCTGAAACAAAGTGTTCGGAATGGTGGTCTATTATTTTTACCAAGATTATTATGAATTGAATTATTTCGGTCTGAATCTATCCTGCTAGAAGTTTTCTCGTTGTTTATTTGTGTTACGTTAAAGACATGTAAATCGTGGTTGTCGTGTGTTAGTTGATAACATTTAGGAAAATATTTCACGGTTAAAAATAACTCAATATCAATGAAAATATATAAAGCTGATAATTAGACATCAATATTGTGTGAATCACTAGTTTTACAAATATTGACGTTCAAAAAATGCCCAAATTATATATAGGCTCAAAAAGAAAGTACTTTTGTACTAGTAAGTAAATGTCATGTCAAGTAAATACAGTTATGATACAGAATATACTATTTCATTAGCAAGTAAAGAGCACTACTTCAGATGATAGACTTTCCACGGAAAGACCGGATATACAAATCTATATGTTGAACAATTCAGAGACATTAACGTCCCTTTTTATTTCTGTGCATTAACATTAACGTCCCTTTTTATTTCTGTGCATTAACATAAAAGTCACTCTTGATGTATGCGCATTAACATTACGTCACTTTTTATTTCTGTGCATTAACATTACGTCCCTTTTTATTTCTGCGCATGAACATAAAAGTCACTCTTGATGTATGTGCATTGACATAAACGACACGCTTGGACTTAGCATTTGGTTAACATAGTTCGAATCGTGCACGTATCGTCTTTTCTGAAATGGACAGAGACTTTGATTATGAATCGAGTCTTTAATAAGTCTCAAAATAACACACGCAATAAATACAAGTTCGATAATCGAAACTCATGTCATACACAACTAAACAGTTAATAGGCGTACATATTGATTGACGAACCAAGGTTAACCAAGGTAGGTTATGAGAGAATTCACATGTTTAAATCGATAAAATCTACCTCTACGATTTAATCTGCACAAGTGAAATCCTGACATGCCTATCAGAGAACCTCTGTCAGTAACTGTGATCCTGACTCGAGTATAAAATGGAAGTTTAATAATCAAACTCTGTGATCTCCCGGAATACCTTTCAGAGACAATCTGCACGTCACGGTAATTCAGATACTGTTTAAATACTCCCCAGAGACCTATCAGAGACAATCTGTACGCAACGGTAATCCTAATTCGGCTTAAAATGGAAGCTTAATCGGAGTATGTGCCCTCCTCATATGCCTATCTGAGACAATCACAATCTGTACGTAACAATGATCCTGATTTGACTTAAAATGGAAGCTTAATCGGAGTAGGTGACCTACTCATATGCCTATCAGAGACAACATATAAGTAACGTTGATCCTGATTCGACTTAAAATGGAAGCTTAATCGAAGTATGTGACCTCCTCATATGCCTATCAGAGACAGCATATAAGTAACGGTGATCCTGATTCGGTCTAAAATGGAAACTTATCGTAGTATATGACCTCCTCAAATGCATATCAGAGACAATCTGTACGTAACGGTGATCCTGATTCGACTTAAAATGGTAGCTTAATCGGAGTATGAGACCGTTTAAAAACATGTGGCAAATGGAGAAATTCCTCTTACTTCCTCTCTTTAGCCACAGTGTTTACATCTCCTCTGAGTTATTACATTTTCATTTCAAGAGGTTTTCGATATTTGTGCCCCGAAGTTTTTAAAGTGTTTTATGAATGTTTTGAAATCCGTACGAACTGAATCATTAAATATGAGGTTTATTTGTTACCCAGATATTTCTTTTCTTTTAAGATTTTGCCATCAGTATTATACATGTAGTTGAAGATGGCGACAACGTTACCCTGTCTTGTGATTCTAGTGCGATTGAATATCCTCAATGGCTGGGTCCTAATGATGCTGTGTACAATTTACCCGGTAATTCAAGAATACTTGATGATATTGGAGAGAAATCCAACAGACTGAGTTGGGACCCGGTGAACAACAAGAGTCTGATTGTTCATAACGTGACAAAGGAGGACAGTGGAGTGTACTAGTCTAGTGGGATTTCTGGAAAAAGGCCCTGCATAAGGATCAAGGGGCATTTTTGGGTAAAAGTTGGGAACCAGACTTTTTAGCATAATTCAGGTATGCTGAATCCGATAAACCCGGTTCCCAAGCAAAATTTTGAATTTTAAGGGTCTAATTTGCATATTCAAAATGGCCGCCGAATCGCAAATTCGGTGCATTTTTCAAATCATTTTCTATAATATCTCTGGAACTTGATAAGCAAATATGTCAAATGAAGTGTCTATACCTATGTTTTCAGGGCCAGGAAAAAAGATTAAACCATTTTGGAAGTAATTAGTGTTGACGAACACTCGTAAATATGCAAATTAGCGGCCGCCATTACTGAAAAACCATTTTCATCCATTATCTCAGGAACTAGGGAAACAAATATGTCAAATGAAGTGTCTATACCTATGTTTTCAGGGTCAGGGAACACGAAAAATACATTTTAAAGCAAGTATTGATAAGCCTAGACATACTCTCAAATATGCAAATTAGCGCCCGCCGCCATTACTGAAAAATCATTTTCATCCGTAACTAGTGAGCCAATTATATCAAATGAAGGGTCTATAACTATGTTTCCAGGGTCAAGGAAAATGATAAAGGCATTTTTAAAGCTAACAGTGATCAGCCTGGGCATATTCTTTAATAATTTTAATTAAAATATATGACAAATAAATGAAGTCTATCCCTTTTGTGAGGATCAGAAGTAAAGGTGGTTGAGATCAAATCCTGAGATCTACAAGTTTCAGATAATACAGTTCAGTTGACTAGACCATATTCATACACGGAGTTTGATCGTTAATCTGCTGATGACATGCACACATTGCTGTGCATCGTAACCTAGATTTGCGGCATTTACAATGACGATTCCTGCATTGCTTTTGGCATGCACATGAAATCATCTCCAGGCAACTTTCTGGGATCGGACACAATGACATTAGAATAGGCTGTAGTCCTGAATCACCACGTTTCCATCCCATATCCACCGGTGCCAGAAGCTCAGGTATCGCACAGTCAGCGTTTCTCCAGACTATTGTTTGAAAGTAAACTCGCATCAAGTGGAATCGGAGAGCATCACTTTTCGGCGACATTGCCTCTGGTTTACCCGTCTTTGAAAACAATATATGTCTTGCTGCATCAACAGTCTGTTTTGTGCACATTGTATATTCTGCTAGTTCACCGATTCCCAAGTTCTTGAGTAGTTGATGGTGCTCTTTGAAGATTTTCCATGTTGAACTTTTGGTGTGATTTGCGATGAAGTGGTGTCGCAACCAGTTAATGCATGATATGGTAACAGATATGTTGCTGAATCTCTTGGTAAGTTGTTGAAAACAGCATCAATAGGTATAGAGCGCCGTTTCTTGCTGGTACCAGACATCATCCATAGATGCTCACATTGTTGGTCTACACGTGGAAAGTGAGCAACCAAAAGTGCGAGAACATCAGTGTCCCGTGATGACACAACAACTGTATTAAACTGGATGTGCACAGCATGTAACACCAACGAGTGTCGGCTTCCTCGTGTGTGGCTCTCCGTAGAGTCAAATCAGTTGTTATCTGTCATGACCTTACCTGAAGCTCCTCTCTGAATCCCCAAGCAACTACAATCTCCTTATCAACAGGTTCCTGAGAACACAGTTCCTCGGACAGAAATTGGGCAAGATCTACTTTATTGTCAGCAAGCGACAGAAAGTTCGTCCAGTTTTTTGGAAGAGGCACCTCACGTCCCTCAATAAGTCGTCTTATTGGTCGCGCTGTTTTCGTACGTCGTGTCCTTGTAGCACCCTTTATTGTCTCTTCTCTATACCTGTCGAACACAATGTCTACCCGTTGCTAATTAGACCCTGCCTTCAGTACTGCTCTTACGTATGTGTCGGCCAAATCCCCAAAGGCCACTGTATTGTCAGGCTTACCAAGATAAACCACCAATGCTTGCCCATCAATGATGAGGCAAGACGATGAGTCGTGAAGTTCAATAGCTTCGGGACATACGATGCCTTCAGTTAACTTATCTGCGAGTACGAACTTGTTTCCTGTGTGCAACGTACCATTCATTTCGGCAAGTGATACAGGGACTGGTAGAAGTTCGTGCTTCAGAACAGATGGCAGGTAAACTGGATGACCTGCCTCGTAGGCAGTAACAAGGCGTTGTAGGACGTTTCTGTCAGCCTTGAAGATAGTTCTCTTGTCTTTGTCTTTGGTGTCTTTGACCACTTCATACAGAGATACAAAAGTTTTAGCATTACACCTGTGTATGGAGGAATGTATGGGGACATCCGGCTTGTCACCTTGTTCAGGTACAATCATCCTCTGCTCAACGAATGTAATCACTTCTTCTTGTCCCAGTTCCTTGGCACAAAGTAACGAATTTTGGATTGCTTCGGTTGCTAGATCCTTTGTGGCGAGATTTTGTAATGACTCTGGTGAAACTGATGCAAACACCTTGAATTCCTGGAAGACTGAGAGCAATGCATTCTCGTCGTCGTTGTCCCGCTTTTGCCGTGATTTGGTAGCCTCATTATGAACGCGTGTACTGCCAGGACTGTGGTTGAACATTACATTTGTTTCAGCTGAGATATGAGACCTTAGATTGTACGAAAGTGTCCATCTACAGAGCGCTGATGTTGTCTTCGTGATACCAATGATTCCACCTCCTTTCTTTCCTGTACCATTTATCCACTTCATGGCTTGGTCTGGGTCAACTTGATTAAACTTTTGAACAGAACGCTTGACAACAAAGTTGCCCCTTTGAAACTCTGATAACACAGGTTCTGGAAGTTGGTGCATCTCAGCTAGGTACACTGGACCCCATCTTGCGTAATTCAGGTGATCATACCGCATGAAGTATGGCAACATCAGACTGAATGCGTAGAGATGAAGGTCCCAGATTCCATCACGCTGTGCGCGGGTGAACTGCAATATTATGGATACCATGTTCATGTAGCGCCACCAGAAGACAAAGTTCACATCATTGGATTTGCTCTCTACGAAATCCTGCAGGAGCCTATGGAACCGTTCTTCCTTCAGACTTGTTATTAACTCCGGAATGCGTTCCTGGTCTTCATCAGCAGCCATTGCAGCAGTTTTCTCAAGTTGGGAAATCTCTATATTTTATCATTGAGTATATAATATAAACACATCATGCATTAGTCAATCATATATATTGAATGACATTTTGTTCTGTAGTTGTGGGCACTTGTATATTTGAGAGTATGCCTAGTGTTGCTATTATTTTAAATACTTGATTTAAAATGCCGTAATCGTATTCCCTGACCCTGAAAACATAGGTATAGACACTGCATTTGACATATTTGGTTCCCTAGTTCCGGAGATAACGGATAAAAATGATTTTTTAGTAATGGCGGCCGCTAATTTGCATATTTGCGAGTATTGTTTAACACTAGTTACTTCAAAAAAGGCTTAATCTTATTCCCTGACCCTGAATACATAGATATAGACATTTCATTTGACATATTTGCTTATCTAGTTCCAGAGATATTGCAGAAAATGGTTCAAAAAGTGCCCCAAATTTTCAATTTGGCGGCCATTTTGTTTATGCAAATTAGACCATTAAAACCCAAAATTACGCTTGGGAACCGGGTTAATCGGGTTCAGCATACCTCAATTATGCTAAAAAGTATGGTTCCCAACTTTTACCCCAAAATGCCCCTAACATGCACTTTTTCCAGAATTCCCACTAGACTATACTTGAGTGTTGGTAATATCAACCGTATTGTTGACATACACAATGTTTACGTACGTGGTAAGTAAGGGAAGCCCTGGAGACACATCTTAAACGGAACCCGTAAACGATAAACTTGAATACGAATTGTTCATAGTATAACAAAGCCCATTCTGACGCCTCTGTCCTAGAGATATTTTAATAACATTTTGGCAAAAGGAGAAATTGCTCGTGATGAGCAATTTTCCTCTTTTGCAAGAATGTTTTAAACTTTTTTGAGTAGCTACATTTCATTTCAAGAGGTTTTCTATATTCGTGTTCAGAAGTTTTTAAAGTGTTTTTGTGCCTTTTATCAAATACATATTAATTAAGCCCATACCGACTGAATCATTAAGGATGCTGATTATAAAATTGATATCCATATATTGCTTCTTTTTTATAATGTTACACTCGGTGTTATACATGAAGTTCAAGGAGGCTACAATGTTACCCTGTCTTGTGTTACTAGTTTGAATAAATATCCTTATTGCATGAGTCCTCCGAATTATGTTTTGTACAATTTTCTCGGTGGTTCAAAAATAAACGATGATATTGGAGAGAAATCCAACAGACTGAGTTCGGACCCGTCGAACAACAAGAGTTTGAGTATTCATAATGTAGTTAAGAATGACAGAGACGTAACCTTATGTCATAATCTAGTCGATTTTGTTAGTCACAATAATCCGTAATTGGTAAGTATGGAAGCCATGGGATACATATTAAACGCAATCCCCCAAACGTTAAACTTGAATCTAAATTGTACATATTAATACAAAATTCTAGATTTTGGAGGTTTTGCATGTTAATATATCTTGATTTTCAAAACTCATGTTGTGGGTACTCTCAGTGAGATTAATCTTTTGGGTATCCACAACATAAGATTTTGTTAAATAACAAGAGAGATATTGTGGGGGAAAGACCAGTTTACTCCTCCTTATCTAGTCCTCTAATTCTAAACTTTAAAAATATGAAATATTTGTATATTATGTCTACCAAAGGAAAAAAATCAGCAAAACACTTTATATCTATAAACTCTTTTATTAACAAATGTTCGATCACTTGGTCTTCATCAAGAAATATTATATATTCTTAACCCAATACATCATTACGTTCTTCTTGAAAGCAAAGAACTAGCTAATGAGTAGATAACTCGCATTTTGCTCATGCAACCATGTTCATGACGAATAGGACAACTTCGATATAATTCCCTATAGCTCTAAATGAGGGGCGTTGTGCATGTTCTAAAATAAATAGTCTCACTGACATAAGTTTCAATGAGTACTAACATATATATCAAGTGGCATTGTCAAGTGAACTTCGCGCTAGACCATGCATATTTTCGCACCGAATTTTAAAAAGCTTAAGTTATACGTATTTTCTTTTTTTTGGAAGAAATTACCTTCAATTAAAAAAGGTTAGAGTTCTACTTTTTAATCTTCTTTCAACAATTGTTCAGTTTATTTCACAGCGATTTTAGGGTAAGTTACTACTACTACTGGTTAATTTATCCTAACACCATTGAATCAGTCATTGTGTCATTATAACAGTGTTGAGTGTCAATAAGGTAAAGCAGTTAATACCATTTTAAAAGTATTTTGTAAGACCCCCCGACGTCCCGCACACGAGGTGAACGCTCAACTACTACATCACCGAAACAAGACACTTTAATTAACACTAACGAGGAATGTTCTGGTAGTGTCCTTTGATGGTA
Organism: Serripes groenlandicus; assembly: GCA_031761405.1. Classification (NCBI taxonomy): domain Eukaryota; kingdom Metazoa; phylum Mollusca; class Bivalvia; order Cardiida; family Cardiidae; genus Serripes; species Serripes groenlandicus. The sequence goes on along the minus strand of JASEVX010000007.1, from coordinate 3,875,196 downwards.
ATATAGAAGCATCCGGTTACACGAGTATTTTATGCATACGGTGTTCTGTCGATCTTATTTCACTTATTCTTTCAGTTAGACCTGAAAAACCGGAAATATCCAATAAAGAAATCCTAGATGATGGAACTGAAGTCATTAGAGGAACAATAGGACAACTGTTTAAGCTTACATGTACATCCACTGGAGGATTCCCTAAACCTAACCTAAAATGGTTCCGAGACAACAACCAAACACAAAGTTTAATCTCCAATGAGACGTATGAAATAGGTGCCGATGGTAACTACATTGTTAAACAGATATATACATTCACATCGACTAGACAAGAAGTTGGGGCCTTGTATTTGTGCCGATCCTCCCTTGATTCTCCACAACAGTTTTATCAAACAGATGAAGTAAAACTATTTTTAAATCGTAAGTAACATTTTAACGTGAGTATGTCCATGTGAATGGTAATTGATCATAGCTTGAGACTGTGAATATAATATTTATACGTTAAACTTAAATCTAAATTGTCCATCTTCTACAAGGCTCTAGATTAAGGATGTTTTTTATGTTCTTTAGTCCTTACTTGACTTCCTAAACCTATGTTGGGGGTACTCTCAGTGAGACGATTATGTTGAGTACCAACAACACAAAAGGGTTGTATTGAGGAGAGAGGTCATGACTTTCTCCTTGGAAACAAAACACTAGATAATGTGTAGATAACTTGCCTTTTGCTAATACATACGTAAATTATTATTCAGTATATATATACCGTTTATATCGGACGTTCAATGTATCAGTACTGTAACCATACCAAAGGGGGATCAAGTATTTTTAACGCAGTCGTGACTAAACTCACTCAGTCGGGCTTCGTTCGTTCGTTCGAATTCCAATGAGACATAGTTGTCATTTTAGTTTTTTCCAATTTTCTCATGAATTCTTAAAAAATGACAAAAATCTGAAAATGTTCTGCTTAATTTTAAAAAGCTTAAGTGATACGTATTTTTCTTTCTTTTAAAGAAAAACCTACACTTAACAAAGGTAGAGTTCTACTTTTTTAAACTTCTTTCAACAATTGTTCAGTTTATTTCACAGCGTTTCTAGGGTAAGTTATACACACATGGTAGTGTACGTCGAAGATAATATAGAAGCACATGTGTATAGTTACACGAGTATTTTATGCATGCTGTGTTATGTCGATCTTATTTTACTTATTCATTCAGTTAGACCTGAAAAACCGGAAATATGCAATAAAGAAATCCTAGATGAAGGAACTGAAGTCATTAGAGGAACAATGGAACAACAGTTTAAGCTTACATGTACATCTACTGGGGGATTCCCTAAACCTAAACTAGAATGGTTCCGAGACAACAACCAAACACAAAGTTTAAACTCCAATGAGACGTATGAAATAGATGCCGATGGTAACTACATTGTTGAACAGATATATACATTCACACCGACTAGACAAGACGACGGGGCCTTGTATTTATGCCAATCCTCATTTGATTCTTCACAACAGTTTTACCAAACAGATGAAGTAAAACTATTTTTAAATCGTAAGTAATATTTTAACGTGAGTTTGTCCATGTAAATTGTAATTGATCGTAGCTTGAGACTGTGAATATAATATTTTTACATTAAACTTGAATCTAAATTGTCCATATTTTTACAAAACTCTAGATTAAGGATGTTTTGTATGTTCTTTAATCCTTACTTGACTTCCAAAACCTATGTTGTGGGTACTCCCAATGAGATAATTATTTTGAGTACCAACAACAAAAGGTTTTATTGAGGAGAGAAATATTGAGACGTAACAGAACTATGTGTGCTTAAGTCGGATAGACGATGCAAAACACAATATATTATATACATGTACATGTGTATTTTCCGGGATTAAAATTCCGTACTTGACTAGGTCAATTACGGTACCGAATATGATAATGGTGTGTCACTGAAATATGATGTGACATCATTTAACTATGATTTCACTTCTTTCGAAATACTGCAGTGGGGCATGATTCACACGACTTTTAATGAATATTATTGTATGTGTACAGCCTGTAGTTTCGTTATTGAAATAAATAGAAATCGTCAAATTTTGTTTTATGTTTCTAGGTATATAAAAACAGGGAAAGTATGTTGCAGTAGCAAAAACTTGCTATGTAGCACTGCACGAAAATTGGGATTTAATTTAGAAGTAAATTTTCTTAAATTTCCTTAAATTCCGAAATTTACTTGATGTGCAAGTAAATTTCGGAATTTAAGGAAATTTAAGGAAATTTACTTCTAAATTAAATCCCAATTTTCGTGCAGTGTAGTGTCTTCTCGGATCAGAGAACAATTGACATCTCTCTCAACATTCAGTCTCGCGAAATATCAATTTGTCCAATTTTTCCACGCACCTCGTAGTACAAAACAAAGCCAGGTATCGCTACTGCAACAGGATAGTATATATATCACGAAGTGCATTATATTTTGTAGTAAAACCAATGTCGCTGTCAATTACGACACATACTGTGGTAGAAGGAATTTCAGGACAGGCTGCAGTGTGCTCGGCAAGTCAATACAGACCAAACACTACTGTATTGTGGTTACAGATAGATGATAATAATATTACTAGCGTTCCGGACATAACACTCACAAAGAATGTTACAACTCAAACCTTCACCATCGTAGCACTGTTTAACCTGATATTGAATCGCGACAATAATGGCCAAAGAGTGTCGTGTCTTATAGCACATGATACTCTACATACGCCACAGATTGCCGTCGATACCATACAAGTTTACTGTAAGTTTATTGTTATGTTATGTTTCATGCCGTTGTTCATTACAATGATGTATTGCATGTTTTGATTAATGGTATGAAATGCCACTTTAAAACATATGGTCAAACACTGTACAAACAGGTGATCCGTTATTGTTAAATAAGAATCTAATGCTGTTAGTAAAACGGAAACACGTCTAGCGCTGGACTTGTCAGTAATTTCAAACAGACATTTTTTTAGAAATAAACTGCCAAAACTCATACAATATTGATTTGAGTTATCCGGGTTTATATCAATGACCCATTGAGACAGAAGTATAGTACCCTATGCTAGTGTTTAAACCAACTATAACTAATATACAACAGTGTAACTATTTCGGATCTCATTTCTCGTAGGGGCACAAAATCATAGGCAAAATTGATTAACTTTATCATCGTCTGTTATATCATGTGCCTCTCATTACAAGTAAAACGAAAATTAACTATTCCAGATGCGCCCGATGTAACAGTAACCACTACCAATGTGACCGTTCTTGATACAGCTGTACTAACATGCAATCCATCGGGATTACCTGCAGTTTATACATATTCAGATTGGATACACAGCTGGCCAGGTCATGGGACAGTAACGCACAATGAAACGTTAGGGAATAACCAAACATTAAGACTTACATCGCTAACATACGAACAATCCGGTGTTTACCATTGTTCCGCCAGTAATGGGGTCAATGGTAGTTTAAACTCTAATGCGGGCTATGGGTCAACATTTCTGCAAGTAGGAAGTAAGATTTCCTTTGCACATTTTGTCTTCAAATTTACGCAAATCTAAGGCGTGCGATAATGTGAACGAATAAATTAGTCACATTTTTTTCATTTCTTTAATTTGTATTTAAATTGTTCTACTCATTACATTACTTCACGAAATCATATCTGGAACATGTGGACACAAACATGGAATATAAGCGTGAAAATTAAAAGTATATGGGTTACACCAACCAAACGTTGAGAACATTTAAGTTACAAATGTACATATGGTTATAATGTCCTTATTTGAGATAAAAAATCAATTGTCAATTGATTTTAGAACTTATTGTATAAATGTTATATTATATTTTTCAGCAATCCCAATCATATTAACATCAAGTCCAATAAAAACATTTGCAAAAATTCAGACTGATACTAGCGCATCTATAACTTTTTATAGTAACCGAAGACACAACATTGTAGAATGCTCACGAAATTCAACAAAGATTTATTGTGGTTGGTTCTTGGAAGATGTTGATATATCGTTACCTGTAATTGATTCTATTGTACAAACAAAAGGATGGACCGCAAAGGTTATCTTGTCGATTCAAGACAACAATGATTTGGGGACGTTTACGGTTACAATAAGTAACGATGTTGGTTCATCAACGATAGATGTGAACGTCTTGAATTCAGGTTTGTGTTCTATACATGAATTAAAAAGAGAACAATATAATCTCAGAGTTTGATAAAACAGAAATATTATCTTAGTATAAGAAACATACCAACTACATGGGCGATTCCGTTCTGTGTACGTATGTTGAATTGTTTGCTCTCTGTGTAAATATCATATTTCATGTTTCAGTGACATATAGGCTCACGTGCCGGGGTGTTGTTTTTGTCTTTTCATTATTCTTTTTTGTCGCCAAGGGGAAAGTCAAAACATGACTGATGAACACAGGTTGCTGCTTAATACATAATCAACTAAAGAACAAATTGTTTTGGTTAATCCTTAAGTTGCTGCTTAATACAAGTTAACTAAAGAACAAATTGTTTTGGTTAATCCTTAAGTTGCTGCTTAATACAGGTTGGCTGCTTAACAGAGGTGACTGCTAACACAAGTTTAACTATGCTACTATTTTCATTATTAAGTTTTGACCATTAACAGTATTAATATTGTTATTATTATCATTACTATTCTTGTTGATATTATTATTATTATTATTATTATTATTATTATTATCATATATTATTATTATTATGCCCCGGCATACGAGGTATGAGGGGCATATAGTTTTCCGGTCTGTTAGTCCGTCCGTCCGTCCGTCCGTCCGTTCGTCCGTTTGTCCGTCCGTCCGTCCGTTCGTCCGTTCGTCCGTCCCGCTCAGGTTAAAGTTTTTGGTCAAGTTAGATTTTAGTGAACCTGATGTCCTATCATTATGAAACTTCACACAAATGACAATCAACATATCATTGTTTAAAAAATTGTATCAATTTGAGGTTGGACCAACTGTTCATCCGTCTGTTCGTCTGTCTGTTCGTCCATTCCATTCTCAGGTTAAAGTTTTTGGTCAAGTTAGATTTTAGTGAACCTGATGTCCTATCATTATGAAACTTCACACAAATGACAATCAACATATCATTGTTTAAAATATTGTATCAATTTGAGGTTGGACCAACTGTTCGTCCGTCCGTTTTAAAATATAGTTAACAACCGGGGCATCCGTGTTCCATGGACACATTTTCTTGTTATTGTTAGTGTTTGCTTGTTTGTTCTCTTATATGAATATATGTTTGTACTTATGCAGCATATATTCATAAGTATATACGTTCACATGTATATATGTTTGTAAATATTGAACCTTGCAGACAGGAGAGGACTTACATAGGCATTGTCTGGTGTCTTATCTATTGAAATGTCAAATATATATTATACTATTTATTATTATCGTTGTTATTATGATTATCATAATTATTGTTATGATGATTATTACAGAATCCATACAAACAGAACAGACGTCAAATGTTGCATTACTTTTGGGGGTAGTTGGTGGTGTTGTAATATATATAGTCTGGACCATAATGGTTGTTCTTGTGGTAGGGAAAAGACGATCCACAGGTAATTATCTATTATATTTACTAATAGACAAAGGACTCACAATACTGATGGAAGCGGTGAATTGGAGACGGACACATATATGAGATCTACTTTAAAAACTCGACGCATGAATTTGTTGACTTTTCTGTTGGTTATGAAGAGAACATTAATATAGTTTGGCGCTTCATATGTGTTTGTTTCTCCTTTTCTTTTAAATCCTTGCAACCTCATAGACAAACTTGAGATCACCTAGAATGTTCAACGCCCATAATGATTAATGGATTCAGTCCTTGTCACGTGACTTGTATATCTGGTTTAATATATATCTTTTAACTGCACATGTGATTCTGTTTTGATACACCTTAGATATTAAAGTATATATAGTTTTTGTTCACAATCATTTAAGAGTTGATAATCATAAGAAAATGAACACTGAACCTATCAAATTAAAAACTGTAGAATTATGTAACTCATAAATTCACACCAAAATAATGTCATCGATAATTTTGGTTCAATTTATTTTCCGAATTGTTCGCAGAGTGTCTCTAATTAATTTTGAAGGTCTTGGCTTTTATTGTTGGGTTTTCGTCTTAAATGAATGCGTGAGTGCATGTTTAAATAGAACATCTTGTTTTGGCAATACATGTTTAATCTATACTATAAGTTAACCTGATACATGCTTACTGTTTTCTCCTTGACGATAATCTCTATTTAATTTTGCAGAATACACCCGAGGGAATAAATCCGTGTACAGGTAAGATTATTTAAGAGTCATTTTCTTACCAAATATTTCCTTCAAGAAATAAAGTATGCTTATTGCGCATTACACATTTAAAAACACCTATGACTTATTCAGCATGGATAGCACATTCCGTAACGACGAGATATAGGAAACACATTGTCAGACGAATAGGTAAGCGAACTCGACACCGGGATATAATTAAAATATGAACCGATTAATATTGAAAATATTCAATATCTGTACATTGGTAATAAGCGATGTGTTTTATGCGCATTAACCATACACTGTTAAACGTGACACTTAGCAAGATGTGCAGTCTAATCTTAGTCTAAAATGTTTTTTATTATCAAGGACTATCTCATTATATATGAGTGCTATATTACAAACAACTAACGATGGTGTCGGTAGTAATTACTCAGATCCAAATAAGAGTGAATGAAAGGTCGAGTTCTTTTTTTAGCAAAATCCTCCAGGCCTTCCATGTCCGCATTGTATCCAGCAACATAATTTTACCGCATATTATCCGTTGTAATACGGAATGTTCATTGAAATAGACACGGCATTTTTCAATGTTCGTTATATTTTAAATGTCAGTATATGATTGGTTTGAATTCTGTTTACGTCGTTATAACAGTATTCTATTTATAAAACGCCGTTTTCTACGTCATTTACCAGTACTACCGGTTGTATTTATCCTGACACCAGTGGTTTAGTCGCGATGTTATCACCGAAAGTCTGAGCGCCAAGGAGGGATTTTATTACTCCCATCGTTTTTGTATTACCTGAGCGGGGATTAAACCCTAGTCCTCTGTCCTTAAGGCAGACACTCTAACCTTACCACTGCACCACAAATACAATATATGGTATTTTACATGTAAATCTTCGAATACATATGATCAGACTAAGACTTTCTGCACCTAATCTCAGAGTCGTAAAAGGCAGATACTCGAAATCGCAGGTGCTCTACCATGAGAGATACTGTCAATGTTGAAACACAAACGATATTCAAGATGTTTACCATCTTCCCCTTGTCATGTCCTGTATACTTTGACGCCAGAGAGAATAATAATTAAACCCTATTTTTATAAATACACGTCTTTGCAAAATTACTTGAATTGCTGAAATCAGAAATCCAAACAATTGTTTAAATAAAAATGTAAAAATCGCTTCAGAAATTAGATTACAAATACTAAAATGTAACTTTTTTCAAAGTTCAGCCTCTTTATTAGAAAGTTTCTTCCGATGCACATTTTCCTTCAATGATGTTTTTTGTAACCCCCATTTCATACCAACGTGTCTGGTTATTTGTGATATGTATTGATGTTTATCAATGACTATGTACTTTGTATACATCAATATAAACGTTCTGTTCTGATATAATAATGGTAATGTTAAGTTGATTGTTAAATAATGGATTCTTCGTGATATGTCATTCATGTTTATGGGAGATGGCTAAGTGTAATTACTTATTTTCAGGGACACAATCCAATCATCTGAGACTGCTAACCCCACATCAGGTATTGTCTTGATAATATATTTAGTCATATTATATTATTTTTATGTCAATTTTTTTTTTTCGAATTTCACTAATAAAAATATCATTCAAAGAACTTTTTTCCCCGTATTTTAGTTGTGTTTCTTCTTCCTTCCAGCCATTGAAATGGAGCCAATACACGGCGACAACTACAAAACAGATTCGTACGTATACCTTCCTTTATTAGAAGACACGAAATAACAGTCTTTACATTTGTTTAAGTCGATTAAACTCAACATCGATCACCTTTTGATTGACAGCTTTCTTATTAGAGATTATTTCTCCCTAGCTTATGATTTACTTTGGATATCTCCGGCAAAAAGTCAATTATATAATGACGGTTTAAGGGTATCGTATACTAGACAAACTCATCGTTTAATCAAATAGAGCTTTTTTAAAATGTTTGCTTATGCATTTTTATCCGATGGCCCTGGATCGCTCACCTGACTTATGTAATGTAATTTGTCATGCCAACCACAACACATCATTCAGGTAAGCCAATATAAGACGCCCAAGAGGACCAGTATAGCTTCACTGACAAAGAGCGAAAAAGACACACGCTATGTTGTCTGTCTTTTGTAAAGTTAATACGACCTAGAAGATCACCAGAGAAAAGTTTATGTACCAGTTAATATATATTTAACAAGTTCAACATGGGTATCATTTGAATTATCCTTGTAGAGGACCATGACACAATAGTACACACCAAATATCTAAGCTCTTTGCCTTTCTGTTTCAGACAAGATTTTTTTTTTTATGAAGTTTTTCCCTAATCATCTCTATGTAAACCAGATGACCCTCGGGTAGGTGCCAATTTTGAGCAAGAGGCATAGTTTGAACAATCTGTGTAGAGGACCACTAGACAATGCTACACACCAAATATATAAGGTCTAAGCCTTTCGGTTACAGACAAGAAGATTTCAAAGTGTTTCCCTATATATCTCTTTTGAAAAAACAGGTGAACTCCGGGTCGGGGCCAATTTTTACCCCAAGGGCATAATTTGAACTATCTTTGAAGAGGACCTCTAGAAAATGTTACACACCAAACATTGAGCTCTAGGCCGTTCGGTTTTAGACAGGAATATTTAAACAAGAGGCCCATGAGGGCCTATGCTCTACCGGGATGGTTATTTGGTCATTTTTAATCCAGAGCATGTACATGTCTGTATGGTGAAGATCGGATAGTAAATGTAGGCTCTATTGTGTTCACAATCTGTTTTATAGCATTTTTGACAATTTCAAGGGCCGTAATCCATACTTGCATGGGCGGATCTGGCTGGTTTGCGAAAGGAACCGAGCTCTCATCAATATTTAACTACTATCTAATTTTAGTGAATATCGGATAGTAAATGGAGGCTCTATTGTGTTCACTAGCTGTATTATAGCAATTTTGACAATTTCAATGGCAATAATCCAGTCACGCAAGAGCACATCTGGCTGGTTTTCGAAAGGAACCGAGCTCTCATCAATATTTAACTACTATCTAAGTTTGGTGAAGATCAAAGAGAAAATGGAGCCTCTATTGTGTTCACAAGCTCTATTATAGCAATTTTGACAATTTCAAGGGCCATAATCCAGTCTTGCATGGGCAGATCTGGCTGGTTTGCAAAAAGAACCGAGTTCTCATCAATATTTACCTATTATCTAAGTTTTGTGAAGATCGGTTAGTAAATGGAGGCTCTAGTGTGTTCATAAGCTGTATTATAGCAATTTTGACAATTTCAATGGCCATAATCCAGTCATGCAAGAGCACATATAGCTGGTTTTCAAAAGGAACCGAGCTCTCATTAATATTTAACTACTATCTAAATTTGGTGAAGATCGGATAGTAAATGGAGCCTCTATTATGTTCACAAGCCCTATTATAGCAATTTTAGACAATTCCAAGGGCCATAATCCAGTCTTGCATAGGTGGATCCGGCTGGTTTGCAAAAGGAACCGAGTTTTCATCAATATTTACCTACTATCTAAGTTTGGTGGAGATAAAATCAAAACTGAAGACTTTATCGCGTTCACAAGCTGTATTATAGAAATTTTTACAATTTCAAGGGCCATAATCCAGTCTAGCATGGCCGGATCTGGCTGGTTTGCAAAAGGAACCAAACTCTCATAGATACCTAACTACTGTGTAAGTTTAGTGAAGATCGGATAATAAATGGAGCCTCTATTGTGTTCACATGCTCTATTATAGCACTTTTGACAATTTCAAGGGCCATAATCCTGTCTTGCATGGGCGGATCTGGCTGGTTTACGAAAGGACCCGAGCTTTCATAGATATCTAACTACTGTATACTATTGATTGAAATACAATCAAAACTGAAAACTTTAATGCGTTCACAAGAAATTGTTAACGGACGGACGGACGGACGGACGGACGGACTACTGATGAAGTGTATTTATGGGGTTATTTCCTTTGATTTTTTGTTCACACCCCACAAGTACTCACCAGTACGTACGAACAGACGCACGGACGTCGGACACCACGCCACGGCATAATTCTTCTGGCCTTTGGCAAGTAGAGCTAAACATAGAATAAAAAGTTCGTTTCGGTTGCCATGCCAATCTGAGTTCTGCATGGATTTAATGTCTTTGAATAACTTTGAAAGAGGATCACCAAGGATTAATCCTTGCAAGTTTAGTCAAAATACATGCAGTGGTTTTGGAGGGGATGTCTTTTAAAGAAATTGTTGACGACGGACATCAGGCCATCACAAAAGCTAACCCTGTTTTTAATTCTCAAGTGAGCTAAAAAAAAAAAAAGAGTAGAGGAACACCTATTGTCGAAATTAGTGTACGATACGTATAGATTCCCTTTTGGGTTTTTTCAGGCATATTTATGAAGAAATGGAGGAACTAAAGTAAAACGCCCGCGAATGTGGAAATGTTTTGACTGGTTTGTATATAACTCTAACATATTTAGAAATATTTGCCAGGTACACAACCACAGTTCATATCAGAATGTATGTCAAAACCCATATGGTTGAAAATACAGAGAAGTCAAAATCCATAATTTATATGATTGAAAATACAGGGAAGTCAAAACCCATATGATTGAAAATACAGAGTAGTCAAAACCCATATTATCAAATTTACAGGATAGTCATAACGATAGAAATTGCAGGTATTAGACCCCCCCCCCCCCCCCCTCCCCCTCATTGATTGGTATTAATTCAGTCACAAGTGATAAATGAATTAAGGTCATACTTGCTTTATAAAGCTTGAGTAATTATATTTACATGCTTGCTCTATATCTTAAAGGGATGTGATTTGTACAAAGAAAAGACGAAAAAGGTTAAATTGATACTTTTATTTAATCTCTGTGTATCATTAGAAGTTCCTGATAAAAGGTTCTTCTTTTCTTTTCTTTTTTAATTGAATTTTGACATTTATTCAAACATAACACAATTTATAAATGTTAAACACTTTTACATAACATAATGAAACAAAGGGCTAAGCAATATTGAATCAATTAGCACACTGAAAATTCGTTTTTACTTTTTAAAAAATGCTTTCCCATATGTCTAGTCATTTTCAATGCATTCTGGCAAAAGATGGAAATCCTCTTCTTGAGTTTTTTTCAACTGATAATAATTCGAATTCCTTATATCAGAAATTGAATATTTGATTATCAGAAAATGTATTTTTTGATATCAGAAAATCGTCAGTATTTTCTGATATCAAGAAATCGAATTTTTGATATAAAAAAATCGAATTTTTGATATAAAAAAATACTGACGATTTTCTGATATCAAAAAATACTGACGATTTTCTGATATCAAGAAATACATTTTCTGATATCAAGAAATACATTTTCTGATAATCAAATATTCATTTTCTGATATCAGCAATGAGAATTCTTGATATCAGAAAATCGATTTTCTGATATCAAAAAATACTAACGATTTTCTGATATCAAGAAATACATTTTCTGATATCAAATATTCATTTGATAAGGAAAAATAGAGCATATTTCTTGATATTTTTTGATATCAGGAATTCGATTTTTGATATCAGGAATTCAATTTCTTGATTTCAGTAAATAATGAATATTTTCTGATATCAAAAAATCGAATTCCTGATATCAAAAAGTAGATTTTCTGATATCAAGAAATGAATTTTTGATATCAGAAAATCAATTTTTTGATATTAGAAAATACTGTTTATTTCTTGATATCAAGAAATCCATTTCCTGATATCAAAAAATGATTTTCTGATATCAAAAAATCGAATTTCTGATATCAAAAAATAAGGAATAAATAGTAAAACGGCGCCTCATAATATCATGGTAGTTATGATTAAAACAGTCAATGGTTTTAACAAACAGATTAATTAAAGAAATTATTATTTTAAAGCATATAACTTTATTCAAAATCCAATAACCTCAGAATGCTAGACCTACACCAGATATTGTCTTGATTATATATTTTGATGTAAATTTCTTTTTATTTCGCATTTCACTTAATGATAAATTCATTCAAAGAACTTTGTTGACTGGTTTGTATATGACTCTAACGTATTTACTATAGAAATGTTTGCCGGGTGCATGATCACAGTACATATTGTAATTATAACAAAGAGGTCGCTCACACATATACAAATACAGCACATTTTATAATTGACTGTTTAGTTAATACCGTACATTAGTAATTTGTCATAGCCTTTAAATTATTTTAATTCATTAAACAACGGAAAATAACAAAACCACTATTATTACAACAACTTTGTGGTAATTTTTTTTATCTCAAACAAATTTACGCTGTTAATTTCTCTTCATTGCAGCATGATTATCGAGAAGTTCTTTTAATATGGATCTCGATAAAAAAAAAACAAGCAGCGAGCAAACTATTCAGAGTATCTGTTAATTCATATTTCCCTAAGACACCTAACAAATATCGATCTATTTCAGGGAGTGCGGCAATGATTCCGAATGACAACATGTACGAAAACCCCGAAACTAAGGAATGAGTTGTAGTGAAATTGAACTTTATCCAGAATTCATACAGTTTTGTAGTAATCTATTACGTTAGTTCTGTAATATATTTTTACATTTCTTTAATACAATGCAGTTTATCCATATGTTTTTTTCTAAACTGTTAAAAATCAAAACCCCGAATAAGTATCCAGTTTGTCAATAAGTCAAACCTTAATATGTAACAAGAAGTCTTTGTCATCATTTACAACATCAACAATTTCGTTCACCATCCGCATCGTTGTGATAGCAATCGCTTCTTTGAATGAAAATCTCCGAATAAGTAACGAATAAAAAAGAGTTATAATAAGTAAGAATATGCCTTTGTCAGCATATTCAACAAGAGAAATAGCAAAGTTCCTCTTGTCACCATTACAAAGTTCAGATATAGGTCATATCCTGCCATAAACTTGGTCACAATGCAAAATTGATTGAAATGGTATTGGTCCAGCAGATTAAAACTTTGTTAGAATGTGCGTCTTGATATTATTTAGGCCAAGTTCAAAACTGGGTCATGTGAGGTCAAGAACTATGTCACAATTTCAATTTGAAAGACAATCGTGTTAGCACTCATCAGGCGACTTTAATCTTTAGTATGTTGAAACTTTTTCAAAATGACTTAATGATATCTAGGTTAACATTAAATATAGGTCATGCCCTGTCATAGATTAGGTAATTATGCCAAATTGTATGGAAAATATTGGTAACAGTCTAGAGACCGCATATTTTGTTCTAGCAGCTTAAAACTTTGTCAGAATGATTGTCTTATAATATCTAGGCCAACTATGATGTGTATGTAAGGTTAAAAAACTAGGTACCAAGATTAAATTGAATGAAAATTGTGTTAACACTCTGGAGGCTGAATTTGTATCTTTAGAATGTTAAAAAGTTGTCAGAAAAATTGCATTGATGATACATACAGTTTATACATATAGGCAAAGTTCGAATATGGGTCATGTCGGGTCAGAAACTAGGTCACTTAAGGATGTACTGAACTGAAAAGTGGATTTTTCATAATATTTAAGTTTTGTTATAACATTGTTTTTTTGAAAGTTTGATGTATGTTAAATAAAGAAAACACAAAAAAAGGTAGGGTAGTGGGCTTTTTTTTTTGCTAGATCAATTTATGAAAGCCTTATGATACGCATTTTTTTGCTATTTTAGCACATGAAAAAAATACAATTTTTCACACAAATTGCCAATATTTGAAACATGATATGCTAATTGTTTGTCGTCCTGTGGTTTAAATCTCATTCTGAATTTATTTTATCCATATCTTTGGAAGTTCATGTGATACGTTGTAATTAAACCTAAAAAATAGACACTTATTTTCCCTAATGAGAACCCATATTTGTCAGGTGTAAGAATAGACAAATTTAAAACTTTTAAATAAGGGAAAAACATATTTATAATATATAACTTTTTCTGAAACTTATTCAGGTTATTGCAATAACTATCATTTATCAAAATTTAAAATTAAAAGTATATTTCATTGGGAAATTTGTTCAGTTTTTCTTATCTGAATGGCTAAAAAATGTTAAAATATGAATAAATATTTATTTATTTTTCAAACATATTTTCAAATGTCATAAAAGTTTTCAAATATTTTCTACTTTTTTTCAAAACAATATGATACTATACAAGATCTAGATTGAAATTGATAGATATCGACTTTAATATGTACTTTTTACCCAGTTATATTTCTTAATCAAACATGGCCACTGGACAGCAGCTCACGAAAAATGTGAAATTTTTAAATTGTTAAGCATTATAAACAGGTATAATGACTAAAAAGGTTTTAATTGTCATTAAAATCAGAAGATTTAATAACAATGTAACATTTTTTTTTTTTTTTTTTTAAATTTCAACTTCTAAGTTCAGTACATCCTTAACCAAACTGAAGTAAAATACTGGTAACACTCTGACTGCTGCATTTTAAAATTTAGCATGTTGAAACTTTGTCAAAATGTTCGTCTTTATTATAGAACAGAACAGAACAGAACAGAGTTTATTTTCTTTTGACTTATACATAGTACATCGTCATACAATCACACACAAAGTACAAAATATACACATTACGTCACATGAAAACATGAACACGAACGGAATAGAAATACAAAAAGAAAAAAGAAAAAACGAAAGGAGAAAAAAAAAGAGTTTACTACAAGATTTAGAGGACAAACAATTCACATTACTTTTTAGAGAGAAGAAAATAAAATAATTTCAAATATAGTTCAGTGTGAAATCCAATTATGGCAATGTTAACGATCTTTGTTTTAAGGCTTCTTTTATAAACTTAGCTACGTTGCATACTGTAACTTTGTTTTTACATTTGAGCAAATCGAGAAATTTGAACGTTGACGGCTTTTTATAATAGTGTTTAGGGATATATTGTTTACGTAAATTGTTAAAAGTTAAGCATACACATATAAAATGAAAGCAGTCCTCAATGTCATTAGAATTACAACACAAACAATAACGTAAATTTCTATTTATCCTATCCCTCCCATACCTTCCCGTTGAAATATGCAAAGGTAAAATGTTTAATCTAAGTTTTGTGATATATGGGCGTAAATTATGAGAGACAAGATCAAGATATTCTTCGTATTCAAACTTCAATTTAAAATTGTTATACACATCTAAAGAAGGACTTTGTAGTACACTACCAGACCATTCCTGGATAAAAACGTCAATGACACGTACTTTGAATATGTAAGGGAAACATTTTAAGTTCGATGTATATCGATATGCGCTGAGAAATACATCCGCAAAACCATATGAACATAACAACTTTTTCACATTATATACCCAGTTAATTTTACCCTTATTACATTCTGCAACTCCATTTTCGTAAACCTTTCTTAGTAAGATATTTTTAGTAGATAATAATTTACACCAATACTTAATTATTTTGACATAACGCATTATATACAGTGGGTAACGACCAAGTTCGCCATATATTCCATTAGTACTTGTATTTGGTTTAACATTTAAAATACGTTTGCAAAACTTGAGATGTATTCGTTCTATTGTTTTAGATTTACAGTTTCCCCAAACCTCACTGGCGTATCCAAGTATAGATCCAACAAATGAATCAAACAGCTGACATAGTAACTTGGGTTTTAATGGGACTTTTTTACAATTTGATAATAGAAAATTAAGGGCTTTTATCGCTTTGCCTGCAAGATATTCTTGATTTAAAGAAAAAATGCCAGTATAATTAAAAACAGTTCCGAGGTAGTTAAAATCGTTAGTAACTTCAATAGGATTGTCATCATACACCCAAGATTCACCCGCCAAAAGTCCGCCTCGTTTTCTAAAAACCATGATTTTAGTTTTTTCCGCGTTAACCTTTAATCCCCATTTATCACAATATGTTTTTAAATTATTTAAGGTATTTTGCAGCTCTTTTGGAGATTTGGCAAAAATAGCCATGTCATCTGCAAACAGTAATAAAGTCATAACAATATCGTCAATTAAAATTCCTGATTCAACATCTGTTTGTAGATATAACTCCAAATCTTCAACAAATAAAGAAAATAAGATAGGTGACATTACCTCCCCTTGTCTTAAACCGACAGAATACTCGAAAAACTCGGAATAATCATTACACGATTTAACGCATGATTTGACCTTACTGTACATATCTCGCACAATACGCAACAATTTACCCTTAATGCCAGACTTGAATAACTTTAAATATAACGCGTTTCGGTATATACTAGCAAAACACTTAAGCATGTCAATAAAAGCTACATAGAGCCGCTTATTTTCATTTAAGAATTTCTGGATTATTGATGTTAAAATAAATATAGCGTCAACAGTAGAATGGCCTTTTTTAAACCCATACTGTGCATCGGAGATTGTATTTTCCTTTTCACAGAATTTTTCTAATCTTTTATTAAGAACAGTGGTAAAAAGTTTCGATATACAACTAGCGAGTGTTATACCGCGATAATTGTTTGCAGTACCTGTATCACCTTTCTTATGAACGGGAGTAATAATACCCTCTGTCCATTTTTCTGGGTAATAACCAGAGTTAAGTATTTTATTAAAAATATCGCAAATATGAGAACCTAGGATATCAAAACTTTCTATGAAATACTCGTTGAGTAGACAATCACTGCCATGAGCTTTTCCAGATTTTAAACATTTAACAGCAATAAATATCTCATTGATTGTGAAAGGACGGTCTAATTCTTCAAAACCACTAGACACGTCGTCAAAATTATTACGGTCACAAAAAAGCTCAGCTTCTTCATTATTACAACTAGAAATATCGCTGCTCAACGTCGAAAAATAATGATGAAAATCGGTCAAGTTTACTTCATTTGCACTATTACGCCGTTTCTTTTTAAAATATTTCCAAAAATGTTTAGGTGAAGAGTTTTTCAACTTTTCTATCTCGGTTAATTTTTTTGTTTCGAATCTACGCTTTTTACAGCGTAACATATTTTTATATTCAATTTTAATTGTATGCAGGTATTCTCTATTGGTTGTAGTTTTATGTAAATTAAATCGATCACGTGCATTAATATATCGCCTTTTACTGTTATTGCAATCAGAGTCAAACCATTCAGCATTTTTTACACTTGACTGGTCATTAAAACCTTGAATGGGATTTATATATGTTGTTTTTGTAAAAAGTGGGTCCGCTACACTGCGTATAATAGAAGTGAATTTATTTAATGTATTATTGACTGATGTTCTATCAATATTACTTGTACCAACATTTAATAAGTTGTTAAAATCTGGTAATTTCGTTATCAAACCGGCACGAAATTTATCCCTTTGAGAAGTGTTCCAGATAGTCCTCGTGACTTTTCTATTTACCTGTATAGGTTTATTACAACAACAAGACAAAGCAAAACGTAGTGGACAGTGGTCACTAAATACAGTTAACGGGTCAATGCAAAAACCCTTAATTTTGGGGAAATGATGCTCTTGCGTGAGTAGGTAATCAATTACTGACGCACCTGTATGGGAAATAAATGTAAAATCACGAGTGTCAAAAAGTCTACCGTTAAGAATGCGGAGACCCGTAGATTTACATAAATCAATAAGTTTTAAACCATGACTATTTACTGAGCTATCCAGGGAGGCCCGGTCAAGGGGTATGTCAGGTGAATAATCAACATCATCAATGTTTGCTGAACAAACGTCATGGGTTATAAAATCATGTTTTGAACCGACCCGACTATTCAGATCACCAACAACATATACAGAACCAAGCTCATTATATCGTGTTGTATCGGCTTCAAGTATATCAAAAAGGTTCAGATTGATAATATTATAGGCCGGAGATTCTTCGACCCAGATATAAGTTCCACATATAAAAACGTCCTGATCAAGATTAAAGAATTTAGAGTCTAATTTAACCCAGATAATTGTGTCACAGTGGTTTTCAACAATACTAATACCGTCTTTTAAATTAGTTTTATAATACAAGGCAACGCCTCCACTACATCTTTTAGCTTTTCGGTGTTTAAATTTACGGAAAAAATTATGCACAACATATCCATTTAAGGAAATATCACTTTGACAGTTAGCCCAAGTTTCATACAGAAATATAATGTCATGATTATTGAGCAAAGAAGTAAATTCATCATTGTCTTTCTTGGCACCCGATAGACCTTGAACGTTCCACGATAAGATACGAAGTTCGTCCCCAGCGTAATCCTACTCCCTCACAGGTTTCCCGTTGACGTATAGTGTGTCGTATGACAGCCAGGCGCGGTCCCCAGCACTCCTAGCGGCCTTAAGCTTGGGCATCAGTTTCCTTCGTTTATCTGCAATATCCTTGGGAAATTGTTCATTTAAATAAAAGTTAGTCCCGGAAAGATGTTTACCTTGCTTTCTGACCAGTTCCCTCTCCTTAAATAAGGTGAATTTGGCGACGATGCTTCTCTCTTTACCATTCCGCAATCTCTGGCCCATTCTATGCACCCGATCAAACCCCATTTTGTCTACTAAATCTTGTGTCACCTTGAGTTTTTCATGAATGAACTGACGGATGGTTTCCTCAGCATCCTCTGTGACATCAGCAGCCACTTCAGGAATATTAGTAAACACAAGATTATTCCTCATAGATTGGGATTGCAAATATGACAATTCGCCTTGTAACACCTCTCTATCTCGTTCTAATGCCAAAATCTTAGAGCTAGTCGTACCCAATTCGAAATCTAATGCTTCGTTCCTTTCTTCGATAGCAGTAACCTTTTCTGAAAGTTTATTATTTCTGTCGTCTACAGCCACCCACAGCTTTTTTAATTCAGACTCAAAGCTATCAACTTTCCTCTCTACAACGCTTAACTTCTCAAGACTTCTCTCAACATTGACTAATCTACTGTCTATTTTCTTCAAGTATGATAATATGAGGCTATCATTGCTTGTAGGATTTAAGTCTGCTACGGTTGTTGTACTCGACATATTAACTACTTCACAATTAGTCACATCATCAAAAACATCATTTAAACTCTCATTGTTCGAACATACAGCCTCAGGTGTGTACAATACAGCATTAGCCTCACTTAGTATTTCACTGACCGAAATGTTTGCATCCCCTGACGGGCCTCTTGATTTCGAATTTTTACACCTACTTGTATTTTCTCCGTCCGTACCACTGCTACCTCTATTTTTACGCTTCTTACGATTAGCCATATAGAAATCCGTTTTTTCCACTGTTCTATTCACTATAGATCCAAATACAATACTTTACAATACAATACTTTAGAACATAGTATTTTAAAGCCCCTTTTTCAAAATTCTATCGGCGCTAGAAAAAACACGTCCGCCCGCCATGAAATCACGTGACATCAATTATATCTAGGCTAAGTTTGAATATAGGTCATATTTCGTAAAAAACTAGGTAACCAAGCCAAATATGATAAACATCTTATTAACACTCTAGAGACCGCATATTTGTTTCCGCTACTTGAAGTTTTGTCAGAACGTTTGTCTTGATGATATCCAGGTTAAGTTTGAATATGGGTCATGCCCGAACCATGTGAATTTTCTGACCACTCAGGATTAGTTCTGAGTCTAAAAGGGAAGACTATATCACATGATATACTTATAGTGATGTTGATAATAATGAATATATATGTCTAATATAATTCGATGATTCTAGAGTAAATGACTTTACACAAACATTTCAATCCAAAAATATAGAAAATCAAACCTTATGCAATAGTATAGAAAGAAATGATAATATAGATAACATAACCAAATATTTCGTTCCTATCATCAGAGAAAGTGGACTTAACATGTTTGTGGTTAAATCAAGACTTTTCAACTATTAACATAAGCATGATAAGCCAAAAAAGCATCAATTCATATAAACAAGAATTGCATTTCTTTATAAACAACTCAAACAGACTGCAAAGTTACTGTCAATTTAAAGATAATATTGAACCAGAAATTTAATTAAACTATGTTTATTTAAAACGATATAGAATTGCATTAACTAAGTTTTGAGTTTCAGCGCATGACATTGCTGTCGAAAGTGGCAGATTTATAAATATTCCACATGCTGAAAGAACATGTAACTGTAATATAACTACCGTTGAAAATGAATATCATGTTACTTGTTTGTCCAAAATATGTAAATCTAAGAAGATAGTATCTGAAACCATACTTCCGCCATCGGCCATCAATAAAAAAAAATATGTTACTTTTGTCATCAAACTCGCCTAAGTTAATAATCAGACTATCACAACTTATACATTGCATTTTTATAAACAGAACCAATAATGATTGATCGATATTATAATCTTCAGTTTAAATTAAGACTTAAAAAACAACAACATTCAAGCAAGTTATGCATGCACATGTTACAAATGTATGCATATGTTATACCATTTTTTAATGTTATTAAATGATTAATGATACTATAATTATTCAATATATTGAATCTTCTCTTTAAACTGTATATGTTGATATGTCGGGTCTTTTTACCTACACCACCTGGCATATTGTGTATGTTTTTTCTAATTGTATATTACTCATTTTGGCTATGAAATAGAGATTATTCAACTTATTTGTTCAAAGATAAGAAAATAATTCACAAGACGGCGAGTTAATTATGTTCTAATCTTTGAAAAAATAAGTTGAATAATCTGTTTATTACATTTCATTGTTATTTGTTCTAATACATTACATTTTTCATTACGCGTCTTCCACCATATTTTATTTTGAGTTCGGGAGAACTCGTCGTACTAGTAATATAGAGTAACCATTAGGAGAACTCGTCGACTTAAGGATTATATAGTACTTTACAATCTATATCGATATGACGGTGTTAGTGTTAAAGTTAGGTGTTAATTGACCAATATTGGATTGAAAAAATAACAACAAATTCAATTAGTTTTAAAATATTATAGTTTTTATTCATATATTTAACGTGTTTGTAAATTAACCATTTAAATCATTTATTTTTCATTTTTTATTAATAGAATAAAATTAGTATATAAAATGTTTAAAGATATGGTTCCTAAATATATATATAGTATTAGCACTTGTTTTTCAACATTATTTACAGTATAAACACTTTAGTCGTGTATTCGGTCGTTACTGCCAATGGTTGCAAGTCCTGATATCCTGCTACACGTCCTCAACAACATTTTATGAATTTCTCAATTTGTCACAATGTTGTCACAATGTTTTCAACTCTTTTAAATATATAAATTTTAAAAGCTCCACAAGTGTAAATAGTGTATATATTTTTTGTTACAATGTTTTCAACTATTTTAAATAAGAACATTTTATGAATTTCTCAATTTGTCACAATGTTTTCAACTGTTTTGATCCTTTTATTACCTCATAGTGCAAGGTAACAAGTTCTTTTGGCCTTATTTTATGTCGCTGGTAATTGGCAGCTCTGACCAGGTTGGAGGGTTTCGGCAAGTTGAAACTGTCTACACTTATACATTCCTTCATGACGGTTTCTACGATCTCGGGAGCAGATATGTAAACATTAGCCCTGGCACACTCTTTAACCTATTGCACGAACACACATATATATATTACACACTTTGATAGTTTAACCCGTTCCCTCAAAAGACAATTATGCAGCAGACAGCTTTGAACATATTTTGTCAAAAACAATTATAATTAAATGGTTAACCTATGACGAACACACACATATATATATATTACAGACTTTTATAGTTTAACCCGACGAAAAGTGGAAAAGATTGATGTTCTTTACGTATGCCACAATGTTTTCAAATTTTTCAAGCGTCTGATATCATTTAAACGTTAATTACCTTAACAGAAATGATAACATTTTTCAAAACGTCTGGTGATGGGGCATGGTTGTGTCCGTCTAAACTTGGCGTAAATAATTCGCTGAACTGCTTAACGTTGGCATAGCACTTCTTGTTTTTCATAAACGACGGCTCCATTTCATAAATTATGTTAACTTGTCAGATGTTTTCAAATTCATCGTTTTATTCTGGTCTTAAGAGGAATTACTGAAATAATGAATAAAGAAGTCATTCGTTATTAAGGACGTCTCTATTTCTTACATTATTTCAACTCTTCTTTTTAAATCACATTCACTTATCCTTTTGCTGATTTGATATTATATGAACATTAAATAGAAGGGGGAGAGCGATAGAGAGAGATACAGACAGCCAGACACAGAAGTGTGAGAGAGAAAGAGAGATATAGATATAGATGGAGAAATAATAAATTCTTACCGTTTTTGCAGACACGATGCTGCCAGCAACTGCAACTGTCGCAGCATAGTGCATGCATTCGTTCGCTAACCCTGCTGGAACAACTAATACACACATACACATTCATTTCAAATATTTCTGAGAAATAACTTATCTTGGGATTTTTTTTTATATATATATGGGCAATGAATACAAAGGTGAAACAAACAGAGGGTATAACAAAAGACAAACATCAATTTTTATTTTCACATGTATTTTTAATGAGCAATTAACATGATGTATGAGTAAAGCCGACTGTCCATTAAATATTTCTTTAATAATATACACCAGACTACACACTAAGAAGTATGCCGACAATCATCCACAAAACACGCGGCATATAATGTAATTAAATGACGAATCAATTTCAATATAATTATAAGTAGTTATTATAAACAAACATCTTATTGTTAAATTAAAGTTTTTAACATATATTTAACTTCAAAGTTACTATACTCGATAATTATCCTTACTAAGTATATAGTACTATATATTCATTAGGTCGACGAGTTCTCCTAATGGTTACTCTATATTACTAGTACGACGAGTTTGCAGTTCGACGAGTTCTCCTGCACCCTTTTATTTTATCTGCAGATTATTGTTTGCCTTTTTACCTACTTTGCGCATTATTTTGTGATGAGTCGTGGCCTAATTTACTTCTCTGTGGAATTCAAAATGGCGGTTAATGTTGAGTGTCATAAGTTTGTGTGACGCGTATTGTGGACAGCAACTCTTTGAAGAGAGTCTCTGATTAATTCTAATAACACTGGATTAAATATGTTTTATTATGGCTACAAGCAAAGCAACCTTGACATGTGTGTTCAAGGAAGAAGGTGACGGACGGATATAAAAAAAATAAAAAATAAAGTTTTGCCAGTACGGGGTATCTAACCGGAGTACTCTCGCATGCAACGCCGTGTCGCTACCACCTGCGTTACGAAAACCATTTACAAATGTGGTTTATATTGTTATTTATTTATGTCAAACAGATCCCCACTTGCTAGCAATAATTATTGGCATTTCTACAGTATTCAAGACATAAGCATTTTAATTTTGAGTCGTAATTATATACATTCTGTAGAATCTATTTACAAAATGTTGCAGCCTTGTTTTGAAGTTGAGACTGAATGAGACTTTTACATTTTGTTTTGTCATCCAGTAAGCTGGAAATTTCATCCCATTCCAATTGAAGTAGGAATTAAGTCCGACATTGTTGTTGTTTTATTAGGAGAAAAGTGGGAGGAGTCTACCTGCATGACGTCAGTCTTAAAATAGTCCGTGGAAAAAGGAAGGGGCACGCATGCGCAATTGTGTACGAAATTGTATGTAGTTTAATTCACAGGTGTTAATTAATTGTAAATCAACGACTATGAATTTTCTTTCACCGAGATAACCTTATCTTTGATGGATAGAAATGTAATAAAATGTGTTTATTGTATGCCAATGAAATTATGTTATGTTATGTTATATAGATATAGATTACAAAAAAGTATGACATGTATATGTACGGTGGCATAAAGAAAAGGCAAAAATAACAAAAAATCTTTATTGCTTAAGCTACTGTCCGATTCCAAAAATAATTTCTTCCTCAGGTGACCATTATGTTCAATGTACTTAAGCCACATTGATTGGTTGAAAAACATGACAGCTTGGTTAAATGACAAAACTTGAATATTATTCTCATCTGAATCTGCTGGTCAATACATGTTTACAAATATGTGAACAACTGGACACATTTCTAAAGCCATATACAATCCACATATTTTGATATTTGTTTTATCTGTCATAGAATGTAAATATTTATGGAAAATAAATACGTTTAAACGAAATCCATATTGGTTGAATTAAAAGCATAGCTACCAGAGACTGTGGCTAGCTACCCTTTTAATATTTTTGAACGTGATTATTTCGCTTGGCCGTCAGAAGGTTGTTTAGAATGCCTTGTGACAATTATACTGCTATGCTATTTCATTTACAGTGTCCATTCTTTGCCAGTTTTATTCCAGCTCTTTTGCAAGCTTTCCTGATATGATCAGCTACGCATTTGATACTATATCACCAATTAGGTTATCGATTTAGGGTCATCTCTGTCCTCTTGTTTAGACAACATATTTACCTTTATTATTAGAAAGACGCTTTCGTAAAAAAAGTTATTTTGTAAAAAGGATCTCTCATAAGCATAATCGAGCCGTCCCACGAGAAAACCAACATTGTGGACTCTGGGTAAAGTATCGACCAGGACATTGCCAAGTTTCGGGAAATATGGTGTCTCGAAAGCTCCAATGGAGTTATAAAGGGGGAGAAAAGTTAAATTGTTCCACAAATTAATTAATCAATGGTTCTTTTCATTTCAATTATTTTCATTATGTTAGGAAAACCTTTGCTACTTAATATGATATTTTTAATATGATTCTATGATTTTTACATTTTGGTCCTTTTTAAGGGCACCTAAAGTTTCATTGAAATAAGAAGGAGTTAAAATACATGCAACAAATCTGCAGTAGATAATTTAGAAATCAACTGGTTAAAAATATTGCCTATAGGAGTTTTTACTATCGAATAATGTTGAAAAGATTGCTTATGAGCAATTTCTCCTTTTGCAACAATCTTTTCGTAACTTATCTGCTGCCGAAGCATCGGAAAGCGTCTTGATGTGGGAAAGGGGGGACAACTGACCTTTTTACATAGTCATCATGTAATTGTTCAATTAACTCTTATCTACAGGCAGCTTCTGCAGCAGACAGATTTTGAAAACAAAATTAGCAATTTCTCCTTTTGCCACAATGTTCAAAAATTATATTAAAATACGTATAGAGTTTTCGACCATACTTTTGCTCCGATGTTTTCAAAGTTGCGGAGTTGCTGTTGACAGGGGGAGGAGGGTTAATATGGACTTTAGATCAAATTTGCAAAGAGAAGGGCTTTTTACATCTTTAACCAATGCCCACTTGCTACAGAATATTACTTTATTAATTGTTAAGCAAAAATATGTAAAAAATCCTTGTGCATGCAAATATTATTGAACAAGAGTATATAAATATTAATGTATATGGGCCACAGGCCTAAATACTTGAATAAAGAAATTGAATTGAATTGAATTGAATTAAGTTGGTATCATCTATCCTAACATCGATGCATTAATCGTTGTTAGCCCCTCAACCCTGAACCCGAAGGAGGGAAACAACTAGTACAAACACTGTGACATTGACTTTGGACCCGATGACCTCAAAATCAATAGGGGCCATTTACTGGTCACCCTTAGCTTCCTTGCCAAGTTTTAGGGCCATGTGTGCATGCAATTTTCAGTTATCACTCGGACAAGCTTTTCGCTTTCAAGGTCACTGTGACCTTGATCTTTAAACTGATGGCCTCAAAATCAATAGGGGTCATCTATTCGTCATCCCCAGCCTCCGTGTCATGTTTGAAGGCAATGGGTGCAGGAAATGTTGAGTAATCACTCGGACAAGCTTTTCGCATTTTAGGTCATTGTGACCTTGACCTATAACCTGATTACCTCAAAATCCAAGTCAAGTTTGAGGACCATAGGTTATCACTCGGACAAGCTTTGGTCTACAGATGCACAGACAGACGGACATACCAACATGTTCAAAGCAATATACCTCCCTTCTTCGAAGAGGGTATAATAAATTTGAATACATTGTGGCAAAAAATCTATGAACAATTTCTCCGTTTCACTCATTTTGGACAAACCTTTTTTTTTAAAAAGACATCTGCGGCATACGTGTCAAAATGTGTCTTCAGGCGAGAATGGGTTAAACAAGAGCTGTCTCAGGAGCGCGCTCGACTTACAACGCTTATTCACTTAAGAGTCATTCTCAAAATTGGTCAAAATTGAAAAGGACAAAGACTAAAAACTAAATTTGTTTGCAATTAACTTTTATTGATAAAATATGAACTCGGAACATTTGTAGAATACATGAACATTAAAATGATATCTTAAAAAACTTAATTTAAGTGAATAACAAACAGTTATAGTTCATCGGGTTTTAAAAATATCCTTACCGTAACACTCTTTTATTAGTGCAGTAAAACTGTAACTTTTCTCCCAAATCCATATTTTCATGATTGATTAAGAGAAATAACTCAAAAAATTGTTTTGGGAAATAAAAATGGATTGAAATGTCATTTTAAAGGTTTAAATTTTAAAAAACCATAAACTCATGTACAATACTTTGAAAAATCGAGATGTTTTTATCCAAATTTAATTCAATAAAACTAAAACTCAATGTGTTATGTTACATGATTATGAAATGCAACTTGGGATGCATCTTATTTTATACTTATCTTTTATTTTAAGATCACAAGCTTGACAAAAAATAATAAAATATGCTGTGTTACAGAAAGGAAAGTGATGTTACAGGATGGAACTGCTTTGTTACTGGAAATAATTTCCCCCATAAAGATATAAATTAATTGTTACCCAATGTAGCAATTGAAAAATTTAGTATTTGAGAGTCTTTAAATGTCATGGAACAGCTGACAAAATCTTCTGTAATAACTGCTTGATATATCTATATACTCATAGGAAACAAAGTGTTACAGGAAGGAATTTCAGTTGTTATAGTAAAGAAAGTTATATTCTTCAACAAACAATTTGTCTATAGTTGTTTTTAACATAATCAATATTAATTGTCTGTGAAATATCTAAAAACAACAGACAATATATTCACTTAATATAACATCATAAAACTGCAAAAATAATGTTAACAACAACAAAGAACAAACAATTCTTCTTTTAATAATATCGAAAACAAATTATATTCCAATGATAATCTGACATTCTTTTCAAAATTGATCATCCTTTTACAACATACAACAGACTTACACTTTAAAACGGTTAAGCAAAACTATGGAAAATCTGCAAAACTGACAGTATAACTCTTGAATAAAGATGAACAAATGTGAGAAACGGAGATATTGCTTATCGCAAGCAATTTCTCCTTTGGCTACACTGTTTTTGAAAGTCCTCTGCTGCAGATGCGTCAGTTTGTGGGAAAGGGTTATTCAAACACTTTTCAGAGTTTAATTGCATAATCACTTTATGATAATTTTATTATTCATGCCCAACGTCTGTTTTATATTTCTGTTTTATATTTCTGCTTGTACATGTACCTATATTTTCATCATCAGGACTTCCTTTACATTGAAATTTATTTTATTTGTTACTGCAATGGATGCCCAAATTTCTTTATCAACCTCAAAATAAGATCCAGAATTTTTTTTGGGTTGTGGAATAAATGCGTTCTTTCATACTCAACAATAACTTATTTCCCAATATATTCAGAGCTAGATCGAACCATTTTAGTATCTGTTATGCTTTCAACTTCTTCTACTCCTCCACTCTCAACTTCCATATTCTCTATCCCTCTTCTCTCGACTTGCACATTCTCTTTCCCTCTATTCTCAACTTCCATATTCTCTGTCAACTTCCATATTCTATGCTCAACTTCTGCACTGTCTGTCCTTTTATTCTCAACTTCTATCTTCGATTTAATCACAATGTCTACATTCACTCTCCTTTCGTTTTCAACTTCTACCTTCTGTGTCCCTCTATGCTCAACTTCTACATTCTCACTATTTTTAACTTCTACATTCTCAGTCCCTCTATGCTCAACTTCTACATTCTCAGCCCCTCTATGCTCAACTTCTACACTCTCTCTATGTTCAATTTCTACATTCTCAGCCCCACTATGCTCAACTTTTACATTCTCTGTCCCTCGGTGCTCAACTTTTACATTCCCTCTATGCTCAACCTCTAAATTCTCTTTCTCTCTATGCTCAACTTCTACATTCCCTCTATGCTCAACTTCTACATTCTCAGTCTCTCTATACTCAACTGCTACATTCTGTCTATGCTTAACTTCTACATTCTCAGTCTCTCTATACTCAACTTCTACATTCTCTCTATGCTCAACTTCTACATTCTCAGTCTCTCTATACTCAACTGCTACATTCCGTCTATGCTTAGTTTAAACTTATTTATTTTAAATCGATTGCGAAACAAGCTTTAAGCTTATATTAATCACGCTCGATGTTTGCTTCCTGGATACTTAACCAGTACTCGCGCCGATTGTGTGGAAAAATCCCAAAGTCAGGACCCGCTCATCACGGGACTCGAACCAGGGACCTTTGATGTGAGAGGCCGACGCTCTACCTCTGCACCACTGTCTTCCGTCTATGCTTAACTTCTACATTCTCAGTCTCTCTATACTCAACTTCTACATTCTCTCTATGCTCAACTTCTACATTCTCAGCCCCTCTATGCTCAACTTCTACACTCTCTCTATGTTCAACTTCTACATTCTCAGTCCCTCTATGCTCAATTTCTACATTCTCAGTCCCTCTTTGCTCAACTTCTACATTCTCTGTCCCTCAGTGCTCAACTTCTACATTCCCTTTATGCTCAACCTCTAAATTCTCTTTCTCTCTATGCTCAACTTCTACATTCCCTCTATGCTCAACTTCTACATTCTGAGTCTCTCTATACTCAACTTCTACATTCTCTCTATGCTCAACCTCTAAATTCTCTTTCCCTCTATGCTCAACTTCTACAATCCCTCTATGCTCAACTTCTACATTCTGAGTCCCTCTATACTCAATTTCTACATTCTCTCTATGCTCAACTTCTACATTCTCAGTCTGTCTTTACTCAACTTCTACATTCTCTCTATGCTCAACTTCTACATTCTCAGTCTCTCTATACTCAACTTATACATTCTCTCTATGCTCAACTTCTAAATTCTCTTTCCCTCTATACTCAATTTCTACATTCTCTCTATGCTCAACTTCTACATTCTCAGTCTGTCTATGCTCAATCTCTACATTCTTTTTCCCTGATGTTTTATCTGTTTTATATCTTTGCTGTTCTTTGACCAAATAGTTGGATCTTTATCTGTTTTCTCTAAACTTTCGTTGTTGTTCAGCATTTGACATTGCCATTATGCCTGAAATGCAAGATATTTGTTGTTATATTACTATCATAATGATTTAATAGGTCTGTTCTGGTGGGGGGGGGGGGGGGGGGGGGGGGGGTTGATAGACTTACTATTTTAATTTGGTGAATTGGGGTGTTTTGTTTTCCTGGAACACCCCTTATGCAATTTTAGTAATACTATTATTATTATTGAATTTTCATTCCAGTAACATAACATTTCCTTCCCATAACAAAATTACATTTACAATTTGATTGAATTCTCACTCAATGTAATATCACACCGTTAGGGGAAATGGTCAAAATGGTCAAATACTGTTACTTGGAAATTTATTTAATAAAAAAAAAAGGACACATTTGACATTTTTGTTGATAAATGTTCCCCAATTTTCCTTCCAGTAATGAAGCGATTCCC
This sequence comes from Serripes groenlandicus, assembly GCA_031761405.1. Taxonomy (NCBI): domain Eukaryota; kingdom Metazoa; phylum Mollusca; class Bivalvia; order Cardiida; family Cardiidae; genus Serripes; species Serripes groenlandicus. Next base: position 3,845,272 of record JASEVX010000007.1, on the reverse strand, counting down.
TCCCGTAACCCAAAATATAGTGAAATGACAAATTTATTGTTATAGAATGTTTAATGTTACCACTTTCACTTCTGAAACATTTCCATTATACCATGGAAACTATTTAAAAGATAAGAAGAACCAAACTGTTTTAAACTGTAACAGTTTTTGAAAACTATTATTTTTATATTCCTTCCTATAACAAATTTATTCTTTCCTGTTACAGAAATATGCAGGAACAAAAGAGTACTGATTGTCACAAGCTTTACACACACACACATGGTACCAAACAAGAACAAATGTATAATAAATCAATTAATAGCAGTAATAACGAAAACAATGAAAGATGAGAATCAACCCATCCTTATTTATGTCATTTTTCTTCCTTCCTGTAACAATATTACTCTTTCCTGTAATATAAATATTAGATTATGAAATATTCAGAGGTAGGATATCTTTATATAACTACACATCACCTATAATTAACAGAACATTGTTTCAACAATTATGTATACATTATCTCCAAAATATATATAATAGTGAAATCTTAAAAATCTTTTAATACTCTTTATTTATTCTTTCCAATAACAAAATCGAACTTTCCCATAACATAAAATAGCGATACAGGAAAGAAAGTTACAGGAAGGAAGAACTCGAAGTCAATTCCAAATTAAAAAATTAATGGTCCCTGTAGAGGATTCCCAACATGCTGGAAAGTTTTAGAACTACCAAAGGTTTAAAACATCTTTATGTTTATGAAATCACTGAAATTTAAATAGGACTTTGAAGCAGTTACAGTAAAGAACTCATTAGAATATATTTTACAGCAATACTCACTGTGAATGTCCGATATCTTTTCACTTCATCGCAGTGTTTACAAAGCAGCATTCATCAAATTCATGAACATCAGAGTGAGGTTTACAGGAAGTACCAACATCAGCAACCCAGGGGATCCTTCATTATTTACATGCTGTTTAAAGCGTTATGGGAAGGAACAATAAATGATGGACAGACCCAAATGAATATTTTTTTATATCATAATCAATCAATTCAATACTTTTTTGCTCTTATTATTTATTTTTAATGTTTGTTTCATCAAATGAATGAAATTTTATATTTGAAATCGTAAGATATATGGTATTATTTTACATTTAATTCTACCTCACAGGACTAAAGACAGAGTGTTTCTATACAATTGTCTCTATTTGAGATACATTTTTGCGAAGAATTTGCCACAATTATGAAATTATTTAATTTTCATCATACATAACTTGGTACAAACAATTAATCACAACCGTAATTTAAGGGCATAGTAGATTTTCCTAAACCGTATAAGCAAAAGACAGAAAAAGTGACGGATTTTGAGAATGACTCATATAATGAGCATTATATCTGCTTCAAACACATTCAAGGAAACTCATAACCAGACGCATTCTGATTCCTGATTTGCAGCAGACTGCTTCAGAAAACATTGTGACAAAAGGAGGATTGATATAATAATAATGCTGATCAAATGCTTAATTGTTTCTTCAATTGATGTAAAACTATAAAGTTTTATCTATTTGTTCTTTCTTTCTGTATATTTCGATTTAGGTAAAAGAGTCTAAAGTCTTTAAAGCATGTTGTAAACCATTCAAGTTTGTTTGACAAAGATGAAATTGATGCAATTTCAGTTTTGATGTGTTTAAACACATCAACTGTTTAATGATTTGTTCAGCTGGATAAAATTACATTTCACTTTTTATGGGGAAACCGAACAAAAGATTAGGTTGTATTGAAAGCTTGGACTGTATCCATGAGCCAGTGGAGTGATAATGACTCTTTCCCTCATATAGACGCTTTCTGATGCCTTGATCTGCAGCAGAAGGCTATTTGAAAACATAGTGACAGAAGAAGAAATTGCTCAAAACAAGCAATTTCTCCTTTTGCCACAATGTTTTCCACTTTTTGTCATACGTTATTCATTCAATTAAAGAGGTTTTTATATTTTTAGCTCACCTATGCACGAAGTGCAAGGTGAGCTATTGTGATCACATTTTGTCCGGCGTCCGTCCGTCGTCCGTCCGTCGTGCGTCGTGCGTCGTGCGTCGTCAACATTTCAGCTTGTTAACACTCTACAGGCTACATTTTGCATCCAATCTTCATGAAAGTGTATCAGAACATTCATCTCCATAAAATCTTGGACAAGTTCGAAACTGGGACATATGAGGTCAAAAACGAGGTCACTAGGTCAAATTGAAGCGAAATCTTGTTAACACTCTGGAGGCCACAATTTCAACTTGAGCATGTTGAAACTTTATCAGAATGTTTGTCTTGATGATATGTAGGTCAAGTTCGAACATGGGTCATGTCGGGTCAAAAAGTAGGTCACTAGGTCAAATTGAAGGAAAATCTTGTTAACACTCCAGAGGCCGCAATTTTTGCTTCAGCAGTTTAAAATTTTGTCAGAATGTTTGTGTTTAAAATATCTAGGTCAAGTTCGAATATGGGTTATGCCGGGTCAAAAACTAGGTCACAAGGCCAAATTGAAGGAAAATCTTGTTAACACTATAGAAGCTGCATTTTTTTGCTTCAGCAGCTTGAAATTTAGTCAGAATGTTGAGCTGAATGATATCTAGGCCAAGTTCGAATATGGGTCATGACGGGTCAAAAAATAGGTCACTAGGCCAAATTGAAGGGAAATCTTGTTAACACTGTAGAAGCTGCATTTTTTGCTTCAGCAGCTTGAAATTTTGTCAGAATGTTGAGCTGCATGATATCTAGGTCAAGTTCGAATACGGGTCATGCCGGGTCAAAAACTAGGTCACTAGGCCAAATTGAAGGGAAATCTTGTTTACACCGTAGAAGCTGTATTTTTTGCTTCAGCAGCTTGAAATTTAGTCAGAATGTTGAGCTGAATAATATCTAGGTCAAGTTCGAATATGGGTCATGCCGGATCAAAAACTAGGTCACTAGGCCAAATTGAAGGGTTATCTTGTTAACACTCTAGAGGCTACATTTTCAACTTGAGCTTATTGAAACTTTATCATAATGTTTGTCTTGATGATATGTAGGTCAAGTTTAAATATGGGTCATTTTGGGTCAGAAACTAGGTCACTAGGCCAAATTGAGGGAAAATCTTGTTAACTCTGTAGAAGCCGCATGTTTTGCTACAGCAGCTTGAAATTCGGTCAGAATGTTTAGCTGAATGATATCTAGGCCAAGTACGAATACGGGTCATGCTGGGTCAAAAACTAGGTCAATAGGGCAAACGGAAGGAAAATCTTGTTAACACTTTGGATGCCGCATTTTTTGCTTAAGCATCTTGAAATTTGGTCAGAATGTTTGTCTAAATGATATCTAGTTCAAGTTCGAATATGGGTCATATGGGGGTCAGAAACAAGGTCAATAAAGGAAAATATTGTTCAAACTCCGGAGGCCGCATTTTTACTTTGAGCAAGTTGAAAATTTGTCAGAATGTTGTTTTGATGATATCTAGTCCATGTTGGAATATGGGTCATATCAGGAAAAATAATTTATAGATCACTAGGCCAAATGAAGGAAATCTTGTTAACACTGGAGGTTGCATTCAGAATAAATGTCTTGATGTGTTTTGCATAACAGTACATTGTATAATTAAGGTGAGCGATCCAGGGCCATCATGGCCCTCTTGTTTGATAAAATATATTCAAATTCATCTGCGGCAGAATTGTCGTATGAGGGAAAGGGTTAAATTATCAATTTAAAAAAATAGAAAATCTGCATCAATCATTCAGAAAGCTAATTATTGAATTGAGTTGAAATCTGTGCGGCAAATGGAGAAATTGCTAATTAATTATGAGCAATTTCTCCTATTGCCACATTCATTTCAAAATCTGTTGGCTGCAGAGGCATCACATTTAAGCACCCCATATGTGGGAAAGTGTTAACCCTTTCCCTCATACGACAATTCTGCAGCAGACGACTTTGAACATATTTTGTCAAAAAGTAGAAAATCTCTATAATTGAATGGATAACCTTTAAGTCTGACTTAAAGTGGAAAACATTGTAGCAAAAGGAGAAATTGCTTGTTTTGAGCAATTTCTTTTTTTGTCACAATGTTTTCAAAAAGCTGTCTGCTGCAGAGGTGTCAGAAAGCGTCTATATGAGGGAAAGGGTTAAAGCCTTATTTGACGAAAGTTTTCTTCAGAAGTCATCATAAAAGTGTGGTTCTTGATTTTCTCTATTAAAATGATAGATGCATGTACTTTTTCTCTTTAAATCAAATAGGTAGATAGCTGATTGACACCAAGCATTATGTGACTATGTAAATAATGCGATGAGACGCAAATTCATGTAAATTATGAATGGTGACAGTGTAAAGCTTTAATCCCACCATGCAGACGCTTTCTTACCTCTGCAGCAGATGGACTTTTGAAAACTTTTCTCCATTTGCCACAATGTTTTTCTACTTTTATTTTCAGTAATTATACAAGTTCATATTAAGTGATTTTCCATGTTTATGCCTAGATGCCTTCAAAGTTGTCTGCTGTAGATTTGACTTATAAATGTGGGAAAGGGTTATTGACTTAATACCTCTTTACATGATAGATTTGATTGTTTATCTCTTGTTAGTTCAGACAGATCTTAAGAGATCTCTAAGATAAGCTCATTTATAAAACAAACCTGCAGCAGACAATTTTGAAATCATTGTGGTAAAATTAAAATGTGGAAATATATAGGTGGCAAAAGGAGTAATTCCCCCATTATGAGCAATTTCTCATTTTGCCACAACATTTTCAACTCTATTAATTAACCCTTTCCCTCATATAGACGCTTTTTGACGCCTCTGCAGCAGACAGCTTTTTGAAAACATAGTGACAAAAGGAGAAATTGCTCAAAACGAGCAATTTCTTCTATTGCCACAATTATTATGTTTTCCACTTTTGATCACAGGTTATCCATTCAATTTTTGAGATTTTCCAGTTTTTGACAAAATATGTTCAAAGTCGTCTGCTGCAGAATTGTTGTATGAGGGTAAGAGAGTAATAGAGTCAAAAATGTTGTGGCAAAAGGAGAAATTTTGCTCTTATATATAGGATCTGTGCAATAAAAGCTTGTTTACTTCTGAGTTAACTAAATCTTTATAAAATAAGAACAGTTTTAGAGATTGACATCTATAGAATTAACAAGAATTGTCAGATGACAATGGAGCTCGCCTAGGGGTGCTGCCCCTGTGAAATGAATAATTACTGTTCATGAACAGTTCTTGTATAATTCATGCAAAGTTCAGGTACCTGGTTCATGAACAGTTCATGGGATGTATATGAAGATAAAATGGCACAAATTCTTAAAAAGTTCTTAAATATGTAGTTCTTGAACAGGTCATGAACAGTTCATGACACATTCAGGAAACATTGTCATTAAAAAGTTCATGAATTGTTCAAGAACTGAAAATTCATGAAATATTCTTGATTTTCTTTTTAAACATGAACTGTTCAAGAACTTTTTCCAGTGCAAATTCATTGTGCCATTTTCTCTTCATGGATTGTTCATGAACGGTTCAAGAACTATCGCTCATGAACAGTTCTAGAACTACAGTTCATGAACAGTTCAAGAACTACTGTTCATGAACAGTTCATGAAAAGTGCATGTTCAATTGGTTGGTAACCAGTGTATGAAATAGTCTGGGTGGACCTAAGAACCATATTTTGTACAGAAGAAAATACAGAAAGCCTGTGCAGATTATGTACATAAAATATTCTGGTTCATTGAAACATAGTTGAACCAGAATTCAATAAAAATATTTTTTATATGAAGACAATTGGCTTCTTTCACATGTGGCAATGTGATACTTAAATAAATCACCAATATAAACTTATTGTTTATGACATAGCATAATACAATTTGCTAATTTAATAAACAATGTAACATTTAAGACATTTACCAAATGTGCCCATCAAGTTGTTCATAAGAAATTACAAAAAAATTCTCTGTGCCTTTGAAACACAACATATTTCTCCCACCAAAAAACGTAAAGGAAGTAGTAAACATTACTAACTTCTTTTTGAAGAGTTCCTGTTTTTAAGCTTGAGTTAACTCCCTTGGTATATTTCAAATTCAAGTTCAGTTCCAGTGGTATTTTTGGTTATTCTACTGGTATTCCAGTAACATAGCAGGTAACAATGAAATTTCACTGGAATTGCATTAATGTTTTTCACTAGGGCCTTTACTTTTGACACGAAGATTTCAAAAGTTTTTACTGTAATACATTTATAAGAACTTCTTTGGTTCTAGAAGTGTTCTAGAAGTGTTCTAGAAGTGATCTTTAAATGTTCTTATTTCTCTATTCAGAATGGTAGTTTAAGAGATTCACACCAAGTTAAAAAGTCATTGTAATTTAATTAAATATCATTTTAAAATCAGTGATATATTTATATTAAACTTACTATTCAAGAACAGAATAAGAACTTATACTCTGGGTTCATTAAAAGTACTTGAATTACACTTGACAGATGTTTATGAACTTGTTAAGAATTTGCCATGTTCTTCTTCAGTTCTTGAACAGTTCACGAACAAGTTTGTCTTACTGTTCATGAACTAAAGTTCTTGAACTGTGATTAAGAACTATTTAATGGCAGTTCATGAACAGTTCATAAGTGGCATGAAAAGTTCATAATTTCAAGAACAACATTTCACAGGGGAGTTTATAAAGTGGTATTTAGATTTGTTCTCCATAAAAAAATGTATATGCAGGGTATTGAAAAGTCACAAGAGTAAATATTTTATATATATATATATATATATATATATATATAAGGCACAGAATTCCATATTTTTTGCCTCAAAACAAAGTGTAACTAGGATGATCTTGACCTTGACCTTGACCCCAGGGTCAGGACGAGTGTAGTGGTGTGCGTAGATGGATGACCAATAGTGCGTAAATGTATAAACTAAATATGAAACCAATCAATGTCATAATAGTGACTGCAGAGTGACATGTTAAACGTTAAACGCAAACCTTAAACCTTGTAACTGAACCAAGTAGAAATGACCTTGACCTTGACCCAGGGTCAGGACGGGTGTAGTGGTGTGCGTAGATGGATGACCAATAGTTTGTAAATGTATAAACTAAATATGAAACCAATCAATGTCATAATAGTGACTGCAGAGTGACATGTTAAACGTTAAACGCAAACCTTAAACCTTGTAACTGAACCCAGTAGAAATGACCTTGACCTTGACCCAGGGTCAGGACGGGTGTAGTGGTATGCGTAGATGGATGACCAATAGTTCCTAAATGTATAAACTGAATATGAAAGCAATCAATGTCATAATAGTGAATGCAGAGTGATATGTTAAACGTTAAATGCAAACCTTAAACCTTGTAACAGAACCAAGTAGAAATGACCTTGACCTTGACACAGGGTCAGGAAGTGTGTAGTGGTGTGCGTAGATTGATTACCAATAGTTCATAAACGTATAAATTAAATATGAAAGCAATCAATGTCATAATAATGCATGCAGAGTGATATGTTAAACAGAAACCTTAAACCATATAACAGAACCAAGTAGAAATGACCTTGACCTTGACCCAGGGTCAGAACGGGTGTAGTGGTGTGCGTAGATGGATGACCAATAGTTCCTAAATGTATAAACTAAATACGAAAGCAATCAATGTCATAATAGTGAATGCAGAGTGATATGTTAAACGTTAAACGCAAACCTTAAACCTTGTAACTGAACCAAGTAGAAATGACCTTGACCTTGACCCAGGGTCAGAACGGGTGTAGTGGTGTGCGTAGATGGATGACCAATAGTTACTAAATGTATCAACTAAATATGAAAGCAATCAATGTCAAAATAGTGAATGCAGAGTGATATGTTAAACGTTAAACGCAAACCTTAAACCTTGTAACTGAACCAAGTAGAAATGACCTTGACCTTGACCCAGGGTCAGAACGGGTGTAGTGGTGTGCGTAGATGGATGACCAATAGTTCCTAAATGTATAAACTAAATATGAAAGCAATCAATGTCATAATATTGAATGCAGAGTGATATGTTAAACGTTAAACGCAAACCTTAAACCTTGTAACTGAACCAAGTAGAAATGACCTTGACCTTGACCCAGGGTCAGAACGGGTGTAGTGGTGTGCGTAGATGGATGACCAATAGTTCCTAAATGTATAAACTAAATATGAAAGCAATCAATGTCATAATAGTGAATGCAGAGTGATATGTTAAACGTTAAACGCAAACCTTAAACCTTGTAACTGAACCAAGTAGAACCAAGTAGAAATTACCTTGACTTTGACCCAGGGTCAGGACGGGTGTAGTGGTGTGCGTAGATAGATGACAAATGGTTCCTAAAGATATAAACCCTTAAAACCCAAATGAAAACCTTAAACACAAACCTTAAACCTAGGTGTCTACGCCACCGCCGACGGTGCCGACGGTGCCGACGCCGGGGGTAACACATAAGCTCTCCTGTACTTCGTACTGGCGAGCTAAAAAGTGTAAGGGTCACTAAATACTGCTAAACATCCTGCAGTCAGACTTTTATAGACAAAGGTAAAATCATTCACACAATGAAACACCCTTAAACATTTTATGTTAAAAATATAGAACTGTACAAAACCAAATATCACTATCTGATAAACCTTTCTCTTTATTGGCAAATTTTGGGAGTGTGTGTGTGAGCATTTCTTTTAACCCTTACCCCGCATAAAGATGCTTTCTGAGGCCTCGATCGCGATCTGCAGCAGAAAACTTTTGAAAACATTGTGACAAAAGAAGAAATTGCTCAAAGCGAGCAATTTTTCCTTTTGCCACATTATGTTTTCAACTTATTTGCAGTAAATATACCCTCATATTTATAGGAATCTTATATTTTTGTCCACATGTTTCCAAAGTCGTCTGCTGCAGAATTGTTGTATGTGGGAAAGGGTTAAAGGTTTTGATAATTTTCTGTTATAATTGAAAAATCAGTTTTCAAAATTTACAACAATATTTTCAACAATATTTTTCATAAGTCATTTGCTGCAAATGCGTCAAAATTCATGTATAGGTGGGAAAGGGTTACAATTTAATATTTGTACAGAATCAGAACATTGTTTGATAAGGAAAATCGCTGGATATTATGAAATAAATAACATGTCCTATTTTGGAATAAATTATACTTCCTGTCCCCACAATCTTTTGCCAAGTCTTAACCCTTTCCCTCATGTAAACGCTTTCTGACGCCTATGCAGCAGACAGCTTTTTGAAACCATAGTGACAAAAGAAGAAATTGCTCAAAACGAGCAATTTCTCCTTTGGCCGCAATTTTTTCCACTTTTAGTCATAGTGACAGTCGCTATCCAATCAATTAAAGAGATTTTATATTTGTTGACAAAATATGTTCAAAGTCGTCTGCTGCAGAATTGTCGTATGAGGGAAAGGGTTAAGAAGTTGTCTTTCTTAGGTTTTGATCAATTGATTTGTGCTTATTGTTGTTTAACTCTTTCCCTCATATAGATGTCTTTTGAAAACATTGTGACAAAAGAAGAAATTCTTTTTAATAATTTTACTCTCATCTAAGGAGATTTTCACGTTTTTGTATATTTAGATTTTCAAAGTCGTCTGCTGCAGATTTGTCAAATGTGGGAAAGGGTTAAAAAGTAATTCAAAAATATCAGTTGACAGCATTGTGATACTTGCCTCTCAATTCCCAGTTACTCGGCACACACCATGACATAATATATCTAGTACCTGAGTAAACTGGGTACACGTATTTCAGTTATTTGGGAAATGGTTAAATTAGAAATCTGCAGTCGTCAACTTTGTAAATTATGAAAACTTTATAAATGAAAGTTTAATGTTGTTGTCCCATATGAGGGAAATGGTTAACACAAACATATGGCTAATGTCTAAACAGCATTTTATGAGGTATTATAAACAATGGAAAGTTAATATTTGAGGGTATTGATACCATTAATTCCCATAGAAACACACAGGTAAGGTAGGGTTTCAAGTATGGCTTTATACCTATTCATAGATAATGTCCACCTTGATTTTCTTCACTTTTCTTCTTTGTTTTAACCCTTTCCCTCATACGACAATTCTGCAGCAGACGAGGTTGAACATATTTTGTCAAAAAATAGAAAATCTCTATAATTGAATGGATAACCTATGACTAAAAGTGGAAAACATTGTGGCAAAAGGAGAAATTGCTCGTTTTGAGCAATTTCTGCTGTTGTCACTATGTTTTCAAAAAGCCGTCTGCTGCAGAAGGGTCAGAAAGCATTTATATGAGGGAAAGGGTTAATAAGAAATCTGCAGTCAACTTTGTAAACATTTAGTTAAAATTATGAAAACTTTATAAATGAAAGAATAATTATTAAATACCAAAACATATTTGCATTTGAGATGTGAACAAATCTCGATAAATAAGGGTTTATAATTGAAAACATAAAGGAGAAATTGCTCTTTTTGAACAATGTTTTCAAAAGCTGCTGAGGCTTTAGAAAGCGTTTATATGTGGGAAAGGGTTTGGTTAAGACAGAGTTTATTTACTTATTATTATAGCAGCAATAAAGCTATTTTAAGTATTTCTGCAGGTGTCAGGGACCCCTGACAGTGTGAGTAAGCAAACTATTGACCAAATATGCAATTACTAGCATTATAAAGCTAAATTGAAGTCCCTGGGCCATTGAGATGGCAAAATATTGACCCAATATGCAATTACATGTACATATGTAGTAGCATTAACCCTTTCCCTCATATACGACAATTCTGAAGTAGACGACTTTGAACGTATTTTGTAAAAAAATAGAAAATCTCCATAATTGAATGGATAACCTATGACAAAAATTGGAAAACATTGTGACAAAAGGAGAAACTGCACGTTTTGTGCAATTTCTTCTTTTGTCACTATGTTTTCAAAAAGCTGTCTGCTGCAGAGGCGTCAGAAAGCGTCTATATGAGGGAAAGGGTTAAATTTACTTGTAAATCACTCTGTAGTCGGGGCCATTGAGATAGCAAAATATTGACCAAATATATGCAGTTACTATATAGCATGCTTGTAAATCACTCTGCAGTCTGTGAGGGCCATTGAGATGGCAAAATATTGACCCAATCAACAGTGTCAGCTCATACCCAGTTATTACCCAATCTTCTGTTATTACATAAACTTTAAAGCCTCTAACCTTACCTGCCTGCATATATATCTGCAGCAAATGTCTTTCTCAAACATTGTGGCAAATCATTTATGGTGATGAACTAATGCTCTGCATAACAAGCAATACGTGAAATTGCTTGTACCGAGCAAAACGTGAAATTGCCACATAATGGTTTAAACTTTATTCAAAAATCTTGTTTTCAAAGTTGTCTGCTGCAAATGTTTTCAAACATCTCTGTATTATTACTTAAAGAACCACCCCGGAAGTGTAGCGTCTGCCGCAGATGCAGGAGGTCACAGGCTCGAAACCTGCCGGGTCATACCAAAGACTTTAAAAACGGCTATTTGAAAACATAGTGTCAAAAGAAGAAATTGCACAAAACGTGCAATTTCTCCTTTTGACACAATGTTTTTCACTTTTTGTCATAGGTTATCCATTCAATTATGGAGATATTCTATGTTTTGACAAAATACGTTCAAAGTCGTCTGCTGCAGAATTGTCGTATGAGGGAAAGGAACATTACAACTGACTGGCTGGTGTCAGGATAAATGGTCAGTAGTTACTGGTAACTTAAATTACCCAGGAAACGCGGTAATATAACTGAAACATTGTTGAAAGCGGCATAAAACACCAATCATTAAATCAATCAACTGTGTTATTAGTCCAGAAAAAGTGACATTGTAGGTGAGGAAAGGGTTTAACCCGTTCCCTCATACGACAATTCTGCAGCAGACGACTTTGAACATATTTTGTCAAAAAAAGAAAATCTCTAATTGAATGGATAACCTATGACTAAAAATGGAAAACATTGTGTCAAAAGGAGAAATTGCACGTTTTGTGCAATTTCTTCTTTTGTCACTATGTTTTCAAATAGCTGTCTGCTGCAGAGGCGTCAGAAAGCGTCTATATGAGGGAAAGGGTTTAACGAGGCCTGTAATTGATGTCATTAATTGTATGTTTCAGTAAACATGTCTATGTATTAGTGGTCATTAGTAGACTACAAATGTCCACTTGTCATAAAGCCACATTTTACCTGTCACTGTAGTGACCGGCCATCACACCTGACATGAGATGACCCACAAACTTAACCCTTTCCCACATAGAAAAAATTTGCAACAAACGACTTGGAAAAGGTCTGGGGAAAAAATATGAAAAATCTCTGTAAAATAGTCAATGTATTATAAGTGGGAAAGGGTAAAACATACAATAGTAACTGTATTGTGGACCAGAGCATGTTTTAAATCCTTATTTGACCCTCTAACCCCATGTTGTGGGTACTCAACAGAATCGTCTCAATAAGGTTTAATTGGATAACAAGAGAAATATATTGTGAGGAAAAGAGCTGTTAAATACTCCTCCTTATCTGGACTGGAGCTCTGATGGACTCTTAGTCTGATCAGAGAGCAAGGTCTTGAGGGAATTTGGAAAAGACTTCATTTGAGCAGAAATTGCTTATTTGGAGTTGTGTTACACGATTCATATTGTGCACAGTGAAGACTATATTGTGCACAGTGAATACTAGGACAAGCCTGTGCATTAATCTGTTAGACTGACATGTAAATTTGTAGTTCAACAGCTTGTTACTGTCTTTTGTTTTTTGTGATCTCATTAAAGAGATATAATAGGACACCAAATGCTGAGTTCAGACAGACTCTTCTTAGATATACCATATTTAGGGGTCTAGACATTAACTAAGCCTTAATGGGTCTTACTTCCATAACATCTTTCGTAGCACTCATTCAAACCTATGTTGTGGGTACTGACAGAGGAACCCTCTCACTGAGACGATACTTTTGAGTACCCACAACATATTTTTTGGAGTTAAAATAAGTATTTTAGAGCATGAAAAACTCCTTTCTGTTCATAATTGCAGCATCATATCATCAGACACAATCCCTCTCATAAATAGACCTATTTTGTCAATCATATACTTATATGACAGGAAGGAATGTTTTGCCCAATTAGTATCATTTGTGAGAGGATATGTGTCCCCCTTTTAACAATTTACCCTTTCCCATATACAACAAATCTGCAGTAGACGACTTGGAAAACATAGTGACAAAAACCTCAAAAATCTCCATAAAAGATTGCTTATTAATTTTGTTATATAAAGTTGAAAACATTGTGGACAAAGGGGAAATTGCTCATCATGAGCAATTTCTCCTTTGGCCACAATGTTTTTAAATGTCGTCTGCTGCTATTGCGTCAAAAGCGTCTGCAGGTGGAAAAGGGTGGTTAACACTTAACCATTCCAACATACAACAAATCTGCAGCAGCTTTAAGTAGACAGCTTTAAAAACAAAATTTATGGTAAAACTTGGATATTTTTAAAAACGAATGAATAAATCATTGAATAGAGTCAAACAGAGTCAAACGCTCAATTTGTGGCAAAATGAGAAATTCCTTCTTTTAAGAAGAAGTTTTCAAATGTCGTTTGCTGCTGCAGCAATCGGGTGTCAAAATAGGTCTATACATGGGGGAATGATTTGTAACCTTATATTACCTTATAGATTGTTCTCACTTGAAGATGCGTTTTTTGAAAACTTTGTGGCATAATGAGAACTTACTCATGAATGTAATTCAAATTTCAGCTTTAAGGAGTTTCCAAATTTTATCCTTAATGTTTCAAAGTCCACTGCTGCAGTTTTTAGCTGCATGTGGGAAAGGGTTATATATATGAGTTGTCTGCAGTAGAAGGATAATTTGATTCTGAGTTGAAAAAATTGTGGTAAAATAAGATGGTCCACTTATTGTGTCTATGCACCAACTACATTTTAACCTTGTCAGATATATATATGATTTTATGTGACAGAATTAATGCTGTACATATTGCATATCATAAACTCTACAATTTATTGTTTTATGATCTTATTACATTCATAAATATGTCTATTTGGTGGTCATTATAATTAAAAAAAAACTCCCATGAATTCATATAACCCTTACAATAAATACTGTTTACATGCCACTTTTAGAGGACTAGATAAGGAGGAGTGAACCCTTTCCCACATACAACAAATATGCAGCACCGACGACTTTGAAAACATAGTGACAAAAACATGAAAATCGCCATAAAATGTAGCTTAATTAATTGTTAAATTAAGTTGAAAACATTGTGGCCAAAGTGAGCAATTTCACCTTCGGCCACAATGTTTTCAAAAGTTGTTTGCTGTTATTGCGTGAAAATGCGTCTGCAGGTGGGAAAGGGTTAAACCAGTCTTTCCCCATCAATTTCTCTCTTATGACTCAACTAAACATTATGTTGTGGGAACTCAAACGATTAAATCATTAATTTGAGTATCCACAACATTAACCCTTTCCCTCATATAGACGCTTTCTGACGCCTCTGCAGCAGACGGCTTTTTGAAAACATAGTGACAAAAGAAGAAATTGCACAAAACATGCAATTTCTCCTTTTGCCACAATGTTTTCCACTTTTTGTTATAGGTTGGAGATTTTCTATTTTTTGACAAAATACGTTCAAAGTCGTCTGCTGCAGAATTGTCGTATGAGGGAAAGGGTTAAGCGTTATATAGAGGGTCAAATAAGGATTTTAGAACATGTATACAAAATGCCTCTAATCTAGAGCTCCACACTTTGTATAAAACATTATTGTTAACTTGTTTATTTTCAGATGAAATATGCTCTACTGGATGATGTATAAAACATTATTGTTAACTTGTTTATTTTCAGATGAAATATGCTCTACTGGATGATGTATAAAACATTATTGTTAACTTGTTTATTTTCAGATGAAATATGCTCTGATGAAATATGCTCTACTGGATGATGTATAAAACATTATTGTTAACTTGTTTATTTTCAGATGAAATATGCTCTACTGGATGATGTATAAAACATTATTGTTAACTTGTTTATTTTCAGATGAAATATGCTCTACTGGATGATGTATAAAACATTATTGTTAACTTGTTTATTTTCAGATGAAATATGCTCTACTGGATGAAAGAGATATTCCCCTGGTGGAGGATTACGCCTTTGAGGTGAGTTTAGTTTCATCACATAGTTACACCATGCACCCATATCAAAGCTCTACAGCGACCTGGATAATATGGATTAACACTGTATGCCACATACACAGGTGCCCGGCCGATTATGCGCCGGGCACCTGTGGCCACATACAAATATTAATCTGCAGCAGAGGACTTTTAAAACATTATGGAAAACATATTGATGTTTTTCTATAGGTGAAAGAACAACTATTGAATAAAGATAAAAACATTGTGACAAAAGGAGAAATCGCTCTTCATCTGATGTAGAGGCAACGGCAAGAGTATGAATGTGGGATAGGGTTAAACAGGTCTTTGCTCCACAATATATCATTACGACCCCATGTTGTGGATTACAGTAACTTAAAAGAAATGTCTCACTAAAGCCTCATTTTCACTGTCCCGGATTGGCCCCCCTGGTACGTCAAGGATTATGGAGAAGCCTTGTCACACTGCGACGGTGTCAAACTGCGACGTAGAAGTCTGGGATGATCCGTTAATATGAAGCCTGTTGTGGCTCGATCTACCGGACTGTCCCGGATGTTTTAAAATCTTTAATACAACGGGGTGACACCAGGAGAATTATCCAGAACCGGCGTGCTCAAATCATGTCCAGTATGTATGCGGGTCTCTACTATGACAGTCTGTGTTAATAACCCTTTCCCTCATACGACAATTCTGCAGCAGACGACTTTGAACGTATTTTGTTAAAAAATAGAAAATCTCCATAATTGAATGGATAACCTATGACAAAAAGTGGAAAACATTGTGGCAAAAGGAGAAATTGCACGTTTTGTGCAATTTCTTCTTTTGTCACTATGTTTTCATAAAGCTGTCTGCTGTAGAGGCATTAGAAAGCGTCTGTATGAGGGAAAGGGTTAAACTGATTATGATCTGTGCTTCACCGGTGTACATGCCATCCGGTTACCAATGGGAGCTATAGGGGTGCCACTGAGACTCCACTGGCGCATGACCAGGGCTATACTGGTTTGGACCGGCGACCACTTTAACACAACCTGGGTTACACCAGGTTATACAGGGATGGACTGGGAATCAGCTAGGCTAGGTAGGGGTATCACGATAAATGAATTGGGAAATAACCGGGCTAATCCAGGATCAAATGGGGACATCCTGCTTCTAAACGGGGGAGCACTCCGGAAGAACGGGAATGTGAGAACGCAATAATTTGTTGTTTTTTTCTGCCAAAATGTTCCGGATCTTCCTGGAATACGACTATTTTTCACCGAGAGGAACTGGAACAGTGAATGATACCGAGAATTTTTTTTGAGTACCCGCAACATAGGGGACAGATATTTAAGGACTTCATGTCCTTAACCCTTTCCCACATACACCAAATCTGCAGAACTATTGAAAACCTCTATGAGTTTATTTATTAGATGGAGTTAAAACATTGTAGCAAAAGGAGAAATTTTTCATAATGAGCAATTTCTTCTTTTGCCGCATTGTTTTCAAAAGTCGTTTGACACATTGGCAGCAGAGGGCTATTGAAAAACATTATGAAAAATTTCTCCTTTTGCATGAATGTTTTCAGATCTTTTCAGTAATTCAACTTTCATTTCTACAGATTTTCTTTACATTTAACCAGATATTTTCAAGGTCATCTGCTTCAGATATGTTGTATATGATCGGAAACTCACTGCCCGCCAGGATTGAATAATATGCCTTTTTTTCTGTGTATTACTCAAATCTGCACATTTTCCCATCTTTTTGATGTGTTGATGACAGCTCGGAGACATGGACTGCAACAAGTTATTTAACACCCTCTCCCTAGGCTTGTAACCCTTTCCCTCATAATATGTTATGCTATCCACTGTTTCAGGCCCATTTAGAGGTAGACAAAGACGGGGATGGGGCAGCAGTCTATGCATATGCATACGATGTGAGAAAAGGAAGGTCTTCCGGACAGAATTTACATGAAGTTATATGGTGAGTTATATATATATTTGTTTTTATCACTGCACTTTCAAATTGTGATAAAAGAATTTCTTAAGCCTATATTAAATAGGAACAATTCTGAATCAATCGTAAAGAATACTATAATGATACTTTAACAATACTTTCATAAATATGTAAAGAGTAAAACCATATTTTTTGCAAAGATGTTTACAGAGTCGCTTGGTTCAGATTCCTTCTATGTTGAGAAAGGTTAATTTCTTCTTTTCCTTTAAGATTTTTCAAATATTGTCTGTATAAAAGCATTAACCTTTCCCCACATATAGATGCTTTCTGACGCTTATGAAGAAGACAGCTGTTAAATTTCTCTTTTAACCACGATGTTTTCACCTCTATTTATATAATACAACTCTTTTTTTGAGATTTTTCTCAATTTTGAATTGATGGTTTCAAAGTCGTCTGCTGCAGATTTGCTTTATGTGGGAAAGGGTTAAATTTAGTAAGGAGGAGTAAACTGGTCTTATTCCAACAATACCTTTCTTATGACTTGACTGAACCCGATGTTATAGGTACCCAAAGGAAGCTTCTCACTGAAACGATTCTTTTGAGTACCCACAACATCAGGTTTGTGGGTCAAAGAAGGTGGAGATTCTCAGTTATTGATGTATATATAAATAGGGAGAGACATTGCGGGGGCATAGCGCAAGGATGGAAAGTGATACACAAAAACCATGTGACCGTGGACAATCGAATAGACAATCTACAACTGGTTCCTAAAGATTGGAAATCCCGTGGTCCGCTGGAGGAGGAACCGTCAACCAAATATCACAAAGAGCAGAGTTTGTATTGGATCGCCGTACAGCAGTTACACATTGATCCCTTACACGAACATTTCCCCGAAGTCCCGAGTCGTTTATTTAATTGTAACGGTGATCTCATTGATGAAGGAGGTATGTCGATAATTTGTTTGTTTGGTTAAATTGAGCTTAATGCTACTTTCATAGGTATTTCATTTGACCCTTTCCCACATACAAAATGCTTTCTGAAGCCTCTGCAGCAGACTGCTTTTTAAAGTATTAATACTTTTATAGGAGACATTGCTCATAATCAGCAAATTCTCCTCTTCTCACAATGTTTAAAACTATTTTCATTTAGAGTGATATTTTAACATTTATAAAGTTCTCAATATTTTCAAAGACATCAGATTCAGTTATGATGTATTTCGCCATCAACAATGTAAACTATCTTTTCTATATTATTCTCATGACTTTGAAAACATTAAAAAAAAAATGCCCATATCTTTATAACCATTAACCTGACTTTTTAAACAAAATTATATTCTAAGAGGGGAAACAAAGCCTGATCAAGTTTTAGATAGTTTGGTTTTTAGCAATGATGAAGCATACCGGTAATTAGGATGGTTAAAAATGTACTTTTTGTTCTGACTTGCCCCGGTCTCCCTTAAATCATTGAATTGATTCTGAGTCTTAAAGAGGCATTTCCTTGGTAAATTATATGTGCTGTTGGTAAGTTAATCCTTACACCAGTGTACCAGCCGTAATGCTATCCCTGTAACCCTGAGTGCCAAGGAGGGAACCCACTACCCAGAGGTCAATATCGGGAGGGGTATACATGTACAGCTCTTTTTCCCCACAATATCTCTTATTATCCATTCAATTCCTATGACTTGAGTACCCGCAACATAGGTTTTGAAGTTCAAGTAGGGATTTTAGATCTTGCAAAATTCCAATTATCTAGAGCTCAGACTACCTTTCAATATAGGCAGATTTTGAATGGTATTCACTAATGTATACGCTCTTAAAGAAGAATGGGAAACATGGGCAATGACCTTTTTTTTTTAGATATGTCTTCGATGTAATGAAAAAGTAGAAGCCTAGTCCACTCATTTATACACAATCTGACTAAAAGGATATCCTGTGTTATGCTTCATGATGAGCAATTTCTCCTTTTCTCAAAAATGTTTTCAACATTATCTAATACTTGAAACTCTAAAATGTTTAACTGTATCTGCAGGAAAGACTTATATTTGATTTTCTGTGTGTTTCAGTGTTATACTATGACGTGGGCTGTATATATTACGAATTACATTATCCTGATTATGTTATATTTGATTTTCTATGTGTTTCAGTGTTATACTCCGACGTGGGCTGTATATATTACGAATTACATTATCCTGATTATGTTATATTTGATTTTTTGTGTGTTTCAGTGTTATACTCCGACGTGGGCTGTGTATTTTACGAATGCCATTATCCACCCTGCACCAATATAGAGAAACAAGCCCGAGAGTTCAGTATTTGCGGGCGATGCCAGTCAGTCAGGTATAAACAGTAAACCCTACCCCCACACTAAAAACAAATCTGCAGCAGACAACTTTTAAAATATCTGGGCAAGAATATGGAAAATTTCTATTAACCCTTTCCCTCATATAGAACGATGCCTTCTGACGCCTCTGCAGCAGATGGCTTTTTGAAAACATATTGACAAAAGAAGAAATTAATCAAAACAAGCAATTTCTCCTTTTGCCATAATGTTTTCCACTATTAGTCATAGGTTATCCATTCAACTAAAGAGATTTTCTTTTTTTGACAAAATATGTAAAGTCGTCTGCTGCAGATTTATTGTATGAGGGAAAGGGTTAATGAAAGTAAAATTATTCATCTGATAACTTTAGTTGAAAACATTGGCTAAAGGAGAAATGTCTCATTCTGTATCATTTCTTTTTAGCTTGTCTGTTTTTCAAAGAAAAAAGTTGGGGTATTGTGATACCCTTGGCGGCGTCATCAACGTCTGTGTCTTCACGTAACTTTAATCTTACCTCTTAACCCTTTCCCTCATATAGATGCTTTCTGACGCCTCTGCAGTCAACGGTTATCAATTCAAATATGTTCAAAGTCGTCAGCTGCAGAATTGTCGTATGAGGGAAAGGGTTAATAAATAAATGGTGTCTCTTGTGTGATCACTTAACCCTTTCCCTCATACGACAATTCTGCAGCAGACGACTTTGAACATATTTTGTCAAAACATAGAAAATCTCTATAATTAAATGGATAACCTTTAACTAAAAGTGGAAAACATTGTGTCAAAAGGAAAAATTTCTCGTTTTGAGCAATTTCTTCTTTTGTCACTATGTTTTCAAAAAGCCGTCTGCTGCAAAGGCGTCAGAAAGCGTCTATATGAGGGAAAGGGTTAATTAACTGATACAGGTAGAGTAACAGTTACAAGTATTTTACTGATAAGTTATCAGATCTTCCACCTGCCTTTATTTACCCTTAACCCACATATAAATAAAAATTGCAGCAGACGACTTTGAAAACATCTAGTCAAAGGCACGGAAAATATCTATAGATAAATCAAATATTATTGAAGAGTTGAAAACATTGTGGCAAAAGGAGAAATGGCTCCTTTTGTCACAATTCTTTCAAATGTCGTCTGCTGCAAAAGGTGTCAGAAAATGTCTGTATGAGGGAAAAGGGTTAAAATTATTTCAATTCTTCTTATCAAATTTAAAATGATGCTATGGTTCTCACTAAGGTGACATATGTGATAATACGGTCCAACCCGTATTATAAGACCACCCATTTAAGGTGGCAGGGGACCCCTAAACTTGCAACTTTTCAGTTTGTCCGGACCAATAAATGTTATTTGAGAAATTCTCCAAAACAGCATCCATCACAATGTCAAAACTATATCTCAATATATGGCATATAACAGTTTTTCAAAATCATGTAACATTTGAGCAACTCGATAGAACTGAACACAATTTCAAACCCTGTGTATTCTATCCCACCTACCCAAAATGAGGGCTAAAATGACACTATTTCAGCAGATTTTCTAATCATGTCCTTACTTCCTGGAAACATGCAAAAGAAAATTGAAGCACACTTACTTAATAATCAAGCAATGCATAACCAGGAAATGTATGCAAAATACCATGTCATCAGTATTCTTCTAGTAGAAAAACTTATTTGAAATACCTGAATTCTCGTCACACAATAGTCTCAAATGATACTGAGATTGACCTCCCCTTGGAAAGCTATTCAACATGATATGAGCTAACATATACAAATGTTCGTATTTTCTCCACATTTTGTATGCATCAATTGATAGAAGTCAATAAAGAAATCAATGCCATATAGTGTTATATAGTTAAGAAATCAGTTCATTTTCAAGCACACCTAATATATAAAATATCGACAGGGGCCAAATCCGAATGTGTCCCCTGCCACCAAAGAGAACAAAATGGTCTCAGTTCACAGGTGGTCTTTTAATTACAGGGTCATTTGCGCAGGAAATGAGTAATTGGGACATTAAAAGTGTGGTTACTATCAACAGGGAATTGCTAAACAAAGGTGGTCTTAAGCACCGGTTTGACTTTAATACTTCATTACAGGTATTGCGGGACATACTGCCAACAAAAAGACTGGCCAGTCCACAAACAGTATTGTCGAGAGAGAGTCCGTCCCCAACAAATGGAACTACCACCAGATAGATAGGACCATTTATACAGCACATCATAGTCTTCGTATATTTATAAAGGGTCCAGTTACATCAACTGAGGTCCGTACAAGATATTGAACTACATAAACTGAGGTCTGTACAAGATATTGAGCTACGTAAACTGAGGTCCGTACATGATATTGAGATACATCAACTGAGGTCCGTACAAGATATTGAGCTACATAAACTGAGGTCCGTACATGATATTGAGTTACATCAACTGAGGTCCGTACAAGATATTGAGCTACGTAAACTGAGGCCCGTACAAGATATTGTGCTACATAAACTGAGGTCCGTACAAGATATTGAGCTACGTAAACTGAGGCCCGTACAAGATATTGTGCTACATAAACTGAGGTCCGTACAAGATATTGAGCTACGTAAACAGAGATCCGGATAAACAATTCTGATGCCTCTGCAGCGGACGACTTTTGAAAACATTTTGGCACAAGTTTTTATTCCTGTGACACAGCTCAAATGATCTTTCACGATATCTGCCAAATGCAAGAGAAATTATTTCTGTCTCAACAAAAAGGTTATTTAAGTAAATGTTTGTTATTTTTTATTGTGTTTTGAAAATTAATTTTATTCAATTCAAATATTTTATAAATGATTTTATACTTCTGCCCTTAATTATTTTGAGATATTATTAATCTTTTTGTTTTTAAAACAATAACATGATCATTGTTTCAATCTTGCAAAGGTAAGGATTCAAGCTTTTACTGCAAGAGCATGAACATTGTCTTATAAATCATTATTGCATACATAAGCAGACGTAATGGGAGACGGTAGTTCAGAGATAGTGCCCTGGCTTTGTGATCAAGAGGTCCAGAGTTTGATTACCTGTGACAGTGAGCACACAATTTGGGACCTCCATACACATTTGGTTGTTTAACCCTTTCCCATCTGCAGACACATTTTGACACAATAGCAGCAGACGATTTTTGAAATCATTGTGGCAAAAGGTGAAGTCGTCTGCTGCAGATTTGTTGTATGTGGGAAAGGGTTAACTGTTTGAGTATCCAACAAACAAAGACCAAGAGTGATTATATACAGAGGTCCAGATAAGGGGTGATATACTGCTCTTCTTCCAACAATATCTCTCCTATTATCAAACCAAACTCTTTGATGTTTTAGTGGAGACGAATCCTTTGAGTACCCACAACATAGGGTTAGAGGGTCAAATTAAGATTTAAAAACATGCAAAACATTCCTCATTTGGAGCTCTCTCTATATATATGTATAGAAACATCTTGCATAACAACAACCTTTAATCCTTTCCCACATATAAACACTTTTTGACGCCTCTGCTGCAGACGACTTTTGAAAACACTGTGACAAACGGAGAAATTGCTCAAAATTAGAGATTTCTCCTTAAGCCACAATGTTTTCAACTCTTTTTAATAATAAAAACCTTATTTATGAGGATTTTCATGTTTTTGTCAATTTATTTTCGAAGTCATCTGCTGCAGATTTATTGCATGTGGGAAAGGGTTAAAGGTTAACTTTAACAACTTTACAGCAGATGACTTTGGAAATATCAAGGCATAAATGTGAAATATCTCTTTATTAGAAATTCTGATTATTCAAAAGAGTTGAAAACATTGTGGCACAGTGAGAAATTGCTCTTTATGAGCAATTTTGTCTTTAACTACAATGTTTTTCAAAAAAAGTTTGTCTAGTGCAGAGGCATTAGAAAGCGTCTGTTTGTGGGAAAGAGTTAACCCTTTCCCTAATATAGACGCTTTCTGACGCCTCTGCAGCAGACTGCCTTTTTAAAACATAGTGACAAAAGAAGAAATTGCTCAATATGAGCAATTTCTCCTTTTTGCAACAATGTTTTCCACTTTTTGTCATAGGTTATCCATTCAATTATAGAGATTTTCTATTTTTTGACAAAATATGTTTAAAGTCGTCTGCTGCAGAATTGTCGTATGAGGGAAAGGGTTAAGGTTCAATCTGAATCTTAAAACCAGACCTGTGACAGTATCACTTTGTCCATGATATTTACGAAAAGGCATACATGTATGTTTTTTTGTGTTTTTTAAATAAAATTCAAATGTAAAGATTAAATGTCAAAAATACTACAAGGTTCACAGGTCTGCATTTCCATGATCACATTCCAAGCCATTTATTTTTTATGCATTCTTTAGCTTAATATTAAGTTTTCTTGATTCCAAATTTTACATTATAAATACAATACATTGCAAAGTTAAAAATCTTGATATTTCAAATTCATATTAAGTCATTCCATATTTTGAAGTAAAACTATTGCTCATACAAACAGCATTTGACAACTCTGCAGCATTTGACAACTCTGCAGCGAACAACTTTTGTTAGAAACGAAGAGAATTTGCTTCCTCGCCACAATGTTTACAACTTTATCAAAAGTAAATTCGAATATATCACATGTTTCAATATTTTCATATAGACGTTTTCTGACGCCTCTGCAGCAGACGGCTTTTTGAAAACATAGTAACAAAACAAGAAATTGCTCAAAACGAGCAATTTCTCCTTTTGCCACAATGTTTTCCGCTTTAAGTCATTGCTTATCCATTCAATTATAGAGATTTTTCATTTTTTTGACAAAATATGTTTGAAGCCGTTTGCTGCAGTTTTCTTATATGTGGGAAAGGGTTAACTTGTCCCACAGTTCTGTAGCAGACGACTTTGTAAAGATCTGAGAAAAATGATTGAAGATCTCTTATAACTAAATTTTTATTTATTGAATAGAATTGAAAATAATGTGGCAACAGGAAAACTAGCTTATTATGAGCGGTTCTTTCCTTTTACAATGGAAGTTTTCAAAAGTTGTCTGCTGCAGATGTGATCATGTCTGAATGTGGGAAAAGGTAGAAAAATGAAAGGTAATTGTTTACATCCTATGGTATGTTAACAGTTGTCTGCATTGGAAATATTTGAATGAACAAATATGTAATATTTAGAAATTTTAGTATATTTTTGATAAAGAGGTGAAAACTTATTTGAGGAAATATGAGCAATATCTTTTTCTTATCAATATGTTTCAAAAGTTGTCTGTTGCAGAGTCTGCAAAAGTTGTCTGTATTAGAAAAGGGCGCAAGATACTATGAAAGAAAAGCTTTTGTTGAAAGTAATTATTATTTTTAAAGAAAGAAAATATTGTTCAAGAAAGTTTTATATAGTTCATAAAGTGTTAATAATGTGTTCTAGAATAAGTAAATAATGTTCTGAGAGTAGTTTATGATGTTCTAGCAATAGTTTATGATGTTCGAGAATAAGTTAATGATGTTCTGATAGTTATTTTATGATGTTCTAAAAAATAAGTTATTGATATTCTGAAAGTAGTTTATGATGTTCAAGCAATGTTTAACATTGTTGAAGTTCCATTATGATATATGTGTTTATTGTTCAGGATAGTGCAAGCATTTAGCCCTTTCTTGCATATTGACTCTTTCTGACAACTGCAGCAGAGAACTTTTGAAAACATTTTGGCAAAATGAGCAAGTTCTTGTTTGCAACTATATCCAATTATTAAACTTTTGATTTTCTGCTGCAAATTTGTTCTAAGTGGGAAAGGGATTACTTGTTTTTACTATGTTTTCCAATCTGTTGACTAAATGCTTTATACAATTTTTTCAAAAGACATTCCTACGCATATAATTGTTTTTATTGTTCATAACAATGATTTTATATACATTTTTGTATTAACCAATGGTATTTTACTATTGCTAAATGATTTTCTACACTCTAAGATTGCAAGGCTTTAAGCAGAACAGTTTGAACACATGCATAATTTGATCACCATGTCATCCTCACCAAGTTGATGAATAAATCTGAAAATAATCACAGTGATAAATAATGGTCTCGATGAGACCACTCTTTTTTGAGTTCCCACAATATAGGGTTTGCTTTGGTAATAAGGGTGATATTGGTGAGAAAAGACTGCGACTCCCCCACCATTGTTTAACCCTTTCCCTCATACGACAATTCTGCAGCAGACGACTTCGAACATATTTTGTCAAAAAATAGAAAATCACTATAATTGAATGGATAACCTATGACTAAAAGTGCAAAACATTGTGACAAAAGGAGAAATTGCTCGTTTTGAGCAATTTCTTCTTTTGCCACTATGATTTCAAAAAGCCGTCTGCTGCAGAGGCGTCAGAAAGCATCTGTATGTGAAAAAGGGTTAAGCCTCTTTCCTCTACACAAGCTCATTTTGTTGTTAATGCATTTATGTTTATGTGCCATCCAGGTTTGCATTTATTTATTATTTATTTGTTTGTATCATGTTTGAAGGCTAAACAGCTGTTTTTACACTTTTTTTTGTCATTAGATACAGTTAAGCATGATGTTTGATATCGTTTTAAAGGGTTATAAGATAGAGGACATTAATTTTGTTTTACACATTTATCTGACAGCGACCATTTCGATGGCTTCATGCAAAACCATTGTAACAAGATGTAGTTACAACCGTTTTGCATGAAGCAGACAATTTCATAGATCCGATATGCAAATTAGATGCAGTTTTAGCAATCAAAGAAATAGATATGTTCCTACTGGTACACTCAATTGTTAAATGCAGTTTCTGCGTCACAAACAAAAGCCATGTGATGCATGAGAACTGGGTAGTTTTTGTGATGCATGAGAACTGGGTAGTTTTTGTGATGCATGAGAACTGCGTAGTTTTTGTGATGCATGAGAACTGGGTAGTTTTTGTGATGCATGAGAACTGGGCAGTTTTTAACGATTGATTGTTGGTTTGTTTGTGATGCATGACGATGGGCATGGCTTAAATACGATCTCAGATCTATGAATCTCTTGACACCTTCACAGCAGACTTACAAAAACATTGTGGGACAAGGGGAAATTGCTTGTAGCAATACTATGCATCCAATTTTTCCATGTGTTTCATTATTTTTTGTCATGTGATTATACAGCTTCTGACTGTATTAAAAAGTGAAATATAAGGTGAATGATTTACTACATCTACGCAACAAGAAATGCCATTTACCCTTTCACACAAATGGGAAAATATTCACTCCCTCACTCTTTCCCAGAAATATCACATTTTTGATGCATGGGCAACTTAATACACTAATGGTGCTGACTCCACTAGAAGGATTTTAGCAATACATGTATAAGGGTTAAGTCATATAAAAGTATTCATTGACAAAAATACAAATACAAATAAATTGAGCTTTGCGTAATTAAGGCATTTTAGCCAGTGTAGACCCATATCAGCCATCACAATAGTGCAGTCAGATCTGGTTCTGCACTGTTGGCCAATTTGTCAATGAAGATTTAAACCTTTCCCATATATAGACAATTTCTGACGCCTCTGCAGCAGACTTTTGAAGACACTGTGACATAAGAAGTTGCTCAAAATGAGCAAGTATTTTTTTCACATGTGCAAGAATTACGTTTAGGTTGGTTTTGGCAGAGCACTGCACAAATACTTGTTTACCTTTGATTCTCTTGGCTGGTACACTGTACATGTGATCTTTCTGTACAAGTGATCTTTCTGTACAAGTGATCTTTCTGTACATGTATGCACTGTGGAACATGCACTGTGGAACATGCACTGTGGAACCTGTGTATAAAGACCACCCATGGGAAGACAAGAATCGGGTCTTTGTTCACAGGTGGTCTTTATTTGCAGGGACATTTGTATAGAAAATGAGCAATAAGGAAACTTACTGTAGGGTTGCTATAGACAAGGAATTGCTATTCCAAAGTGGTCGTAATGACAGGTTTGTAAATGAGCCGTCATGCGAGAAAACCAACATTGTGGACTCTGCGTAAAGTATCGACTGTGCAAGCTTACCCAGATAGACACTTTTCGACTCCTGTGCTTTTTCTGTTTCAGGAATCATTACTCTATCCCTCTGAGACGGAAAGTGTCATAATGTGCCATAATGTTTGGTTTTCTCGCGGGACGGATCAAATGTATATATATGTTTGTTGTGTGACGACTAACAGTTTTGAAGTTTGTTTTTTGAAAATTCTAACCTAGTCTATTGTTTATACCATATTTTAAAGGTTTTTAGCTTGACTTGGACTAAGTTCCAGTAAGCTATTATGGTGGTTTGTTTTACGTCTACTGACCCGTTCAACCTTACACTCCAATATACTTGTGAAAAAGTCATGAAATAGGGGGAATTGCTGAGAAGGAAGACTGTGCTTTGTTGTACAATGTTTTCATCAATGTATCAAAAGGGTTCTTTAAATTGGCCAGATGTTTAACCATTTCCCTGATAGAGACTTTTTGAATCTCCAGCGCACAAACTTTTTCACATTTCTGTGTCCATCACCCTTTCCCACTTACAGCAATTCTGCAGCAGACAACATTGAAAACATGTAGACAAAAATATGGAAAATGTCTGTAAAAGAATATATAACTGTTAAATCGAGATGATAACTTTGCCGCAATGTTTTCAAAAGATGTCTGCTACATAGGCGTCAGAAAGCATCTTTATCTGGGAAAAAGATAATCCAATTTTGTTCTTTCTCTATTAAATGGCATCTTTCTCAACTTAAGGGAGATAACTTACAGAATCACCTCTAACACTCCAGAGTTATTTCCCTTTGATAGTCAAAATTCAAATTGACAGGCTAAACGATTGTCCACCTTTTAGATGAATGGGGTTTGAGGAATCCTGAATAAGCCAGTAGTGTAAAGATGCATCCCGCGGGACCTATTGTGTTGCCTACTAACCTTGTTTTATATTATAGAGAGAGTAATACCTAGTCTTCTTGATTTTTTACAGTACTAACAAATTATGTATCGTTATTAGTAATTATAATATATGTAATCTTATTTAATGTAAGTTGACCATTATTCTGTTTTATTTGATATAAATCGCACGTTTTTCAGTTTTTACTAATTTAGCCATGCCCATTGAACATGTTTAAGGTCTTTAGAAAAACCTTTACACTTTTAATCTAGTTCCCCAAAAATGGACAATGTTTAATTCTTCTGCAGCAAGATGCAGTTGAAAGTATTAACAATCTCTCAAGTCCTCAAAAATTCTTTCAAATTTCTGAAATATTTTATTTAATCCTTTCCCACATACAGACACATTATGGCAGGTCTGCAGCAGACGATTTTTGAAACCATTATGGCAAACGGAGACATTGCTCATCATGAGCAAGACATTGCTCATCATAAGCAATGTCTCCTTTTGCCATAATATTTTCACTTACATATTTATATAATAAAGTTACCTTCATTGATACAGGTTTTTCATATTTTGCAAATAATTATGTGTTCGAAGTCCTTTGCTATAGAGTTGTGGTATGAGGGAAAGGATTAATGATGATTATAGTTGAACATTATAACGTAGCATGTGATACAATGGGTTGAGGTATGCTTTTGTGTAATTGGGTGTATTAATTTGATTATTTCACTGTACTAACTTGTAATTGGTTGATCTAATATTCCACATATTTAAGACATTCCAAAAGCTTTTTAACTAAACCCTTAACGTATTCAACATAGATTTTATTATACGCTTTTTACAATGGTATGTTTTATTCTAGTGTTTTCTATAGAATAAGTTATTTATACAGTTAGACTGATTTGACGAGAGTTATGACCCTTGACAAGCAATATCGATAGGTCTGTGTGCCGCCTTCTTCGGTTTGGTGACACATTGGGATGATTCTTTGTCATCTGTCTGACCCGCATTCATTCATGGACATATTCTCAGGTGACACTAAGGGGTGACACAAGAGTACCTTCTTAAACAAGTGTCACCTGGTCTGTGTGCCACCTGCTTTGGCTTGGTGACACATTGGGATGATTCTTCGTCATCTGTCTGACCCACATTCATTCACCAACATATTCTCAGGTGACACAAGAGTATCTTTTTAAACAAGTGTCGCCTGTCCATAAGGTAGGCAGACGCGTAGGGATCACTTCTGTTGTCTGTCCGTTCGTCTGTCTTTCACACTTTGCTTTAATTGGTCATAAATGTGTTTCTGTTCGGTAGATTCGCTTCAAAGTTGCAACACTTACACCTTGTGATCAGGAGAATAGAAAATACAAGGAACATAACTCTAGTCTGCTTAATTTTAAAATCATTACCCATTTATATTTATTTTTTTGACCGTCCATTTTCCAACTTTTGATTGCAACACATGTGTTTCATGGGACACTCTTGTTTCATATAATTGGCCACCTCTGGACCTCAAGTGGAATTCGCTGTATGATAAAATAGATTTTACAGTGGACAAAAATCAATGGTTTTTTTTTTGTGCTGGTGCTAACTGGGATGACTGGTATGTCAGTCATCCCAGGTGCTAATCGTTTTCTATACCGGACTAATTACAAATTTCATTTTTTTTTTAATTTTCAAAATCATCGTTCAAATCCACAGGTGCTTCGTTCCCTTAAACTGCATTTGTGGAGTTAATGATATCCCTTCCCGTCATGCAGTCTGTGTCAGGAAGTGTTTGGATTGATGACCCATGCTATTGTTTATGTGCTGCATTCCTATATGTTTTAATTATCTTTTGTTTTTTCAGAAGAAACAAGTTTCATTCCATTGAGTTTTTAAATAAACATGTTGTATTAATAAAAAGTTTGAATGAAAACATGAACTATTGTGTTATTGTTGTTTCTCAAGTCTTGTACATGGTTATTATCCACTCGGCTAACGAAGTTTGCGAGGGGATATAGTAACGGGACTGTCCGTTTGTTTGTTTGTTCGTTCGTTCGTTCGTCCGTCCGTGCGTCCGTCCGTAACAACCTTGTGACCACTCTACACTGAACATCCTTCGACCGATCTTAACCAAACTTGGTATACAGGTAGTATATGGCAATGTATAGAAGCCTATTTATTTTCAAGGTCATAGGTTAAAGGTCAAGGTCAAAATTGAACTTTGACTATTTTCCCATATCAACTACCTTCTCACCAACCTACACTGATCATCTCTAGGCAGATCATAACCAGACTTGCCATACATTAAAGTATATGTCATGTGATAATTATAAAAATAGTTCATGGTACTGAGGGCCATATAGCAGTTTATTGACCTAGATGTCACTTGATATGATAAGACAAAAACATTTTTGATCAAGGAAACAACTATTTTTAAGGCAAAATAGTAGTTCTATTATTTTCGATCACAACAGAACTTGATGGGATGATTGAATACCGAGGGGATGCATCCGCCTTGTGTTGCCCTTGTTTCATTTGATTTAACTTAAAATGGATTGACCGTCATGCTAGTGATGTCAGATATTGGATTTGTACGGCTAAATTTTTCATTTATATCGATACTGGCAATCGGCCGATTAAATGTGTTTGGTCAATCGTTATACACCTTTAGTTAGATGCTCAGTGATCAGGAATTAGTGTACCGTTGGAAACGATAATTATTATCAATATAACATTGAAGAAGTATGTGCTGAGCCCCGGTAGCTCAGCCGATAACAGCTATACATGAAGGGGTTGAAAGGTTGCGAGTTTAAACCCAATCTTGGCCAAAATGCTTTCCTTCGTTTGACAAATATCAATAAACTAAGCCTCATTCGTCCTCCACCAAAGGGCTAACAGTCTTATGTATATATGTGTAAAAGCAGCATGTTTCTTGGTCTAATGGTTAGCGTCGGGGATTTGAAACCGGGTGTCCCGGGTTCGATCCTCAGTCGCGTCACGACGATCTTGGTGGAGTGCCCTTGGGCAAGGCACATTTTCTAGCCTAGTACTGGTTTGTTTACCCAGGGATCATGAATAAGTGAACTGTCGCCGTGATATAACTGAAATAATGTTGAAAGCAGCGTAAAACCCCAATAACACAAAGACAATTCTTGGATAGACTTGTGTGAGAATGCCAGGAAAGCCGACGTGATATTACTGAACACATGTTGAAAACGACATAAAACCCCAATTAATCAATATTGTGAAACGGGGAATAGAAATAAAACACAACGACATTTACAAAGTATAAAATGTATATCGATTCCGCTTTGTCGTATGAGATATATACAGTGATTACAACGTCAAATTGTCTATATACAGTGCTAACAACATGAACTATACAAAGAACTCTTGATATTCCATAGACGCGGCTTCAGACGGGAAACTGTCTATCTGTACATGAATTGGTGGATTGGCAACCATGAGCTATCAAACTCAGGGCATGTGTGGTTATTCCTGTGTTAATTTCAATTACTAATTGGCCAAATTTTGAGATCGGTTGGTGTGTTGGCCATTTGCACCGGAACAGTACCGTTCAATCGTCCAGCCTGAATACTGTTTGTGGTCAGGTGAAAGTAATTAGTTTTCCATAGGCGACCATTAGAGGGTTTTGGGCTATGACTCTTTCCGAACAATCAAAATAACCAGGACATCTATATGCAATTACATTTCATTCTTAAAACTACCAAATAAGCACACAAAAACCCTCACATGTTGAGTTCTGACGTCAAATTAAAGGTCACCCTTATACCGCAGTGATTTTTACGTTCAATTTCAGAAAATGCACGCTGTTCTGAAAATGGCTCTTAAGCTTTAAATATAACTAAAACTTTCAAAAAATTAAAAAAGAAAAATCATTATTGTCCAATGGGAGACAACTTCAGCCTTACAGATTCAACTGAAATTCCCTCGACAACAGTGTCTGCCCGACGCGCCGAAATGCATTGCTTCCCTTTGACCTTTAATAGTTAGTGTGTATTCAGGTTATATTGACACATCGAGTACTCGGTCGATCTTTAACTCAATATATTGGCCACACCATTGAAAACAAATTGAGAACAATTATAACTCTCCTTTCTTCGAAACTAATAAGGCAAGATAAACTGATACACATGATAACATGTTAAGCTTCGCTACATATTTTGTTCTTTTTCCACGGCATCGATATATTATATTCATATTCTGTTTTTAATGCGCTTTGTCTCAATAAAGATATCCAATTGAACTGCTTTAAAACTCAATACATTGGTCACGCCATGGACAAAGTAGGTTTTCAGAAAAGCAATCGAGCCCTTCCCCGAATCTTATCAGGTAAGCCTTCGGTTCACATGATATTTTGTTTCGCCTCATTAGATATATTTTCATAATTCCACGGCACAAGTTTATGGTAGACTATATTATGGCAGCTTGTCTCAAAAGAGATATCATACTATTAATACTTCCGTTGTCAGGATAAATGGACCAGTAGTACTGTTTATTTAACTAAGAAACGCAGTGATATAACCGAATTACTGTTAAAAACGGCGTAAAACTCCATTTAAACAAACAAACTTGTTCTTAGAAATGGTTACGATTTTGTAGAATAAAACCCGCGTTAAATAATGCACATTTCGATGTTTACTGTAAAGTATTCGGTATGGGTGTCCATAGTTTCCTAAATGGCGGATGAATTGCAGGCACACATCGAGATCCTGGATTGTCTAATGGCGGCTGCCAGTTTCCGTTCACACACGTGGCGCCCCCTGGCCCCATCATCCGAAACCCTTGTTTACATTCGTATTCAAGTCTATCGCCGTGTGAAATACTTTTGATATAGGGCTTGAAAATAAAGCGTCCGTCTTTCACTTTCTTGTACACTTGTCCGTTTTGAATATCTCCCGGCGATGGACAGTAAACTGGTAAAATAAGACAAGTCCTACATTAATTACTAGTAACTAAACTCACAATATTAATCAGATCGAGGCCATGACGCTATATATAACTCTGAAAACGTTCTCTGTGGGTCTCGGAAATAAATTATTTGCTCCAAATAATGTAAGACTTCCGAGTGGTCAATTTCGAGAAACAAACTGCTTCTTACCAAACAAATACTTGAGCACTGAATATAGTTTATAATATTACTGGAGCACCTTTTTTATGGAAAAGATAGAAAAAAACATTTTTTTTTTTAAATCGGGCTTTTTGTGGGTGTTTTTTGGTAATTTTATATTTTAAGCATATTGAAACAACGAATATCATAAGGTTGCAGCTTTAGTGTCAGTGTTTTGGACCCCAGCAGACCTTTCTGCACAGAAGGAAGTATACTATTATATAGCAGTTTATTTATTTTCATCAACTTTGTGATTTATTTTGTGAAATCCCACATGGATGACTGCATGTCATACAATTGAAATTGTATGAAAATATAACGTAAATTGTATAACATAAATTGTATAACATAATAACATTTATATTTGCACGCGAATCAGGTCAATATTACCGAATACAGTAGATTTGCGATAATCCGAACTCACAAGGGAACCAAAAATTACTCGAGTTATCTACGTGTTCGAGTACATGTATGCTTAATGCCTAAGTCACATTTGCTCTACGGCTAGGATACGGCGGTCATAGGCCCCCTAAATAGAGAGATACATGCGGCGCCCGCAGATGATCTTCGGTGGCCTCAGGGTCACCCTAGGGCGTATCCCTATATTTTACAGGCCGTAGGGATCGCCGTTGGATTATAGCGCGGAGTTACAACTGTTTTCATTTCTATGTTCGCCGTAGCAATACGACACGCAGTAGCCATGCCGTAGAGCGGTTCCATGGCGACCAGACGTCGGGCATACGATGGCCTTGCGTTTGCTGTGCGGCTGTTCTAGGGTCTTATGAATAACGATTGACTTTTGCGTTCCTTGAGCTATTCCGATGTATAGCTCATTTCTCTTGAACGAGTTATAAAAGTGTTAAATATGAAAAGCAAATAAATATCAAGAAAACAATACAGCAGCAGTTCCACGAAATGTTTCGAGTGAAACGATATATTCGAATATTCCCATGGTCGAGGTATCAAGAGTCCACTTTAATACATTCGTATACTAATAACTTCGAGATATAGAGTTTCGACGTAGTGTTGTTCAACGCATAGAATTTTCTTTTGAAAAAAACCCAAATACAAATTCAATTTAAATTTCATATCGTGACATATATACTAATTAAGCACAATAGGATTCTATAGAATGTTATTCAAGAAAATATTGAAAGAATTGATTTAGTGAAAACATTTTTATGTTTATGTTATCCTGTAAAACCTCACGGAGGAATGTGAATATTTCTTTCTTCAAAATCATATTTTATGAATTTACATAGCTTTACTAATGTGGCTGGATTTTCACTTTTCATTAGATGTATAAACTGTTTAGTGCATGCTTGGCTTGACGTAATAGTAACGTTTAATGTATATTTCTCGAAGATTCTGGTGACAAAGGCATTCGATACAAACCTATTTCACAGTGTGGTCTTCCTCCAACCCAGGTGCCGAAATTGCATGTCAAATATTTACCGCTCATTCCTGCAAGACGGTAACCAGCGAAGCACTTGTACTTGGCTCGAAAGCCATGCTTCTGTCCTAAAAATATCCGCATGCCCTTGTGAACCTGGGGCGGTGGATTTGCACAAGGCGCTGAAACAACAATAGGATCAAATGGAATAAAGAAACAGTCAAGTAACGTCCTCATTTCGACACAGCTGAAGCAGACGCATTTTGAAAACATTTAGACAAGAGGAAGATTTTCTCATAATGAACATTTTCAATCCTTTTACCAGGATGTTTTCTTGTTATTATCCCTCTCAGATACACAAGCACAAGGGAATGTTATTATCCCTCTCAGATACACAAGGACAAGGGAATGTTATTATCCCTCTCAGATACACAAGGACAAGGGAATGTTATTATCCCTCTCAGATACACAAGGACAAGGGAATGTTATTATCCCTCTCAGATACACAATGACAAGGGAATGTTGTTATCCCTCTCAGGTACACAAGGACAAGGGAATGTTATTATCCCTCTCATATACACAAGGACACGGGAATGTTATTATCCCTCTTAGATACACAATGACAAGGGAATGTTATTATCCCTCTCAGATACACAAGGACAAGGGAATGTTATTATCCCTCTCAGATACACAATGACAAGGGAATGTTATTATCCCTCTCAGATACACAAGGACAAGGGAATGTTATTATCCCTCTCAGATACACAAGGACAAGGGAATGTTATCAGGATAGTAGCATGGTTTTTAGAACAAATGGCTGCATATTGAGTTTATGTAAGAAATGGTTATTAACTTAATATGTTTAACTTGTGTACGCCTTCTTTCTAATTTGAACAGCCATGCTTTTTAACTAAGCTTCGGTGTAAACAAACGTATCAAAAATCTAACTGACTTTCTTGATCGAATACTACCATAGCACATCTTTCGCCGTTGACGACAATGAACTTCATGATATATTATTCGTACACTTGATTATATTTGACACAGAACGTCTATTTCACTGACTTGATTGGAGTACTTACATGGAACACCCGTCCCCATAGACGAGC
This sequence comes from Serripes groenlandicus, assembly GCA_031761405.1. Classification (NCBI taxonomy): domain Eukaryota; kingdom Metazoa; phylum Mollusca; class Bivalvia; order Cardiida; family Cardiidae; genus Serripes; species Serripes groenlandicus. The sequence goes on along the minus strand of JASEVX010000007.1, from coordinate 3,809,450 downwards.
CTGTACGTCATGATAGTAAACTCAAAGGCAATCGTTCATTTGTATATATTTGGTACATGACGTACATTTAACTGACTTGATCGGAACAAAACATGGAACACATTTCGCCGTGGACAAGCATATACTTCATGATAGAACAAATCATTTAACACATTTCGCCCTGGACGACCATGTATCGTAAGGCCTTCCAACGTCGTGATCTACTTTAGTTCCCGACATCACTATTTTCGCCCATTTCTCGCACAACTTAGTATTAGCAGTCAATTGAGAAGTGTGTAACTATTTTCTGATGTCTAAAGATTCATTTAGCTCTCGACAATGTTGTTTATTTTAATGATTATGATCACGAACTTAGGAAACCCGTAGATACTTCATAATAGAACAAAACATGGAACATATTTCGCAGTGGACGATGAAACGTAATCATACACTTGTTTGTATTTGGTATATGACGTCCATTTAACATACTTGATCGGAATGCTTACATTGAACACATTTCGCCGTGGATGACCATGTACTTCACGATAGAACAATCAAACGCAATCCTACACTTGTTTAACTGACTTGATTGGAATACTTACAGGGAACACCCGTCTCTATAGCCGGCCATGTACTTCATGATAAAACATTCAAACGCAATCGTACACTTGTTTAAATTTGGTACAGGATGTCCATTTTACGGACTTGATCTAAAACTTACACGGAACACATATCGCCGTATACGACCATGTACTTCATGATAGAACAATCAAACGCTATCGTACCTTTAACTTACTTGATCGAACACTTACATGGACACCCGTTTCCATAGACGACCATGTACTTCATGATAGACCAATCAAACGCAATCGTACACTTGTTTAACTGACTTGATTGGAATACTTACAGGGAACACCCGTCTCTATAGCCGGCCATGTACTTCATGATAGAACATTCAAACGCAATCGTACACTTGTTTAAATTTGGTACAGGATGTCCATTTTACGGACTTGATCTAAAACTTACACGGAACACATATCGCCGTATACGACCATGTACTTCATGTTAGAACAATCAAACGCTATCGTACCTTTAACTTACTTGATCGAACACTTACATGGACACCCGTTTCCATAGACGACCATGTACTTCATGATAGACCAATCAAACGCTATCGTACATTTTACTGAGTTGAACGGAATACTTACATGGAACACATTTCGCCGTGGACGACCATGTACCGTTATCACACTTCATACTGGAACCTTCATGGGGAACCAGCCCGTTATTACACTGGTACTCGATGACAGCGCCGTGATTCACATATACTGATTCCCGGCCCCCAACGAGGGTACCATTAGGAATAACAGGAATTTGACACTGACCTGAATAAAACATTCCAAATAATGATATGTATTATATAACCTATAAATAGACGCTTTTTCATTGACTAAAAAGTAACTTTTTGGAAAAAATATCTTGCGCTACGCACCGTTTTTTTCTGATATGCACCAGTTTTATAAATAGTAACAGGGGAAGACCAGGGAATCCCATGAGCCGCCTATTAATATCCTTCGCCTTTATCCGTACGCTACGGAATTTTCCGAGGCGCGTTCCGAATGACCTCGGAAACTTCCGAAGCTCGTTCGGATGATCATGATTAAATGCAATCAATCTGTACAGAAATGTTCCTTGAGTGGTTTTCCGTTTTCTTTTAAGTTGATCAATATCAAAACAATATGATAAATTGAGGGTTATATAATATGGGCTTTTCAGCTGTTATACATGATGTTGATATGTACCAAAAAAAATCATTATTGACCTCGGCTATCGCTGAAAAGCCCATAATTGTATAATACTGCAACATAATATTTCCTATCCATTGTTATGATTTGGGCAGTGATGAATGCCCGCAACATTTCGTTAACGAGGCTTCGGTTGTTATCTAACGGTCACAATTGTAGACATTACGTCGAAACAACATGTTTAATCCGGATTATTCAATGAGTCTGAACTTTAAGTCACGATCATGTACGCCTTTTTATTGATTGATTGATTGATTGATTGGGGTTTAACGCCGTTTTCAACAATGTACGCTGATAAGAGACGGGCAATGCCATCTCTGAGAAGAATGAGGGACATTAATGATAATTATATTATCTCCCTTGTCAGATAAAGACCAAGGAAGACCAAATAGTTGGAAGGTCCTTTTAGTTGGAATCCTTTGTCTTTATCGCTATTTCGCAATGAGATATTGCAATTACTCTGTACACTTTAATCATAAATGTGTTAATTAAAGTGATGATTCAAAAGAGAAAATTTACATAGCAGTGTTTAAAGAAAACAAATGTGGAATTACTAATCAATCTAATAACAGTTGGCCAAGAAAATGCAATTATAAGTGCACCACGCCCTGATAGATATAGAGAGTATTAAAGGGAGATAACTGACCGATGTCTCCCATTGGCTTTGTTACATATTGATGCATTTGCGAAACTACAGACGAATATTAGACCGCAATGATGATAACGATTAAAACACACGACACGATTTTATATATGATATGAGCCGTCACGCAGGAAAACCAATATTATGGCATCTGCGTAATGTATCGACCCAGCCTAGCCTGCACAGTCCGCGCAGACTGATCCGGGTCGACACATTCCGTCTCAGGGTGATAAATGTATAGAGTAATGATTCCTGAAACAGAAAATCTACAGGAGACGAAACATGTCTGTCTGGGTTAGCCTGTGCGGCATGCTTAGGCTGATCCGGGTCGATACTTAACGCAGAGTCCACAATGTTGGTTTTATCGTGGGACGGCTCATATATATATATATAATTTCTGATTTATAGTCCGACGTCGATGACGTTAGAACGTCAAACAGTTAAACGTTCCATTGGTGAGTATGGTTAAACAGACCTACATATCTCCATTACTATGTCATGGCATTCGAGATCTTTTTTGAATTTTAAAACATAAAATGATTGCTCTAAACGAAAGTCGAAAAATGTGGGGGGGAAAAACCACGATTTTGTTGTCACATGACACCATTTTTGCGGCCCAAATATCGTGAGTGTGGTCGTACTTACCCCAACACTTTGGTGGTGGAAACGACCACTCGCCGTCTTGCTCACACCGGGTTTGAAATGCTGGACCATCGAATGTCGTTCGCGTGTTACAGCTGAAAGACATAATTCAGTCGTGTCAGACGATTGTGGAAATTGTTGAGCCCCCCGTGTCTACGTAAAGTCACACAAGAGTGTTCACTGTGCGTCAACATTTGATATGAACAGTTATTATAAAACCTGCACATTTTCCGGCGCAAATACATGCAGAAGGTCATGCGCATTTACAACACGACGGATTAAAATTATTTGATAACATTCCGTATTTGTTAAAAAAACGGTACCGACTATGGTTATGGTACGTCACTGAAATATGATGTAACGTCGATGAAATATGATGTAACGTAGATGAAATATGATGTAACGTCGATGAGATATGATGTAACGTCGATGAAATATGATGTAACGTCGATGAAATATGATGTAACGTCGTTGAAGTATGCTGTTACGTCATTCAAAATATGGAAGTTTGGCGTGGTTCACACGCCCCAATGATAAATTATATTTTATGTGTAATTTTATGTTATTTCTTTATTTAGAATATAGCAATTTGTATTTGTTCCCCCTTTATTCTGTCTTTAACTCTTTCAGCGCTAAAGGCAAAATTGAGGTTTTTGCAAACAATACTGATTCAGGCGAGTCAGCTCGTAACGAGCTGTCTCACCTGAAATCAGCATTGTTTGCCTTTTAGTTATCAAAATAGTCCAAACTTTTATTACATGAGAAATGGAGACGCCCGATTTTGAACGTGGAAGAGTCTACTTTAAACAATTCAGCGCTGAAAGGGTTAAGGTTATACATGGTTTATAATAAAAAGAAATATAGGGAAACTATGATGTGACATGGAAACTATGATGTGACATGGAAACTATGATGTGACATGGAAACTATGATGTGACATGAAAACTATGATGTGACAGGGAAACTATGATGTGACAGGGAAACTATGATGTGACATGGAAACTATGATGTGACATGAAAACTATGATGTGACAGGGAAACTATGATGTGACATGGAAACTATGATGTGACATGGAAACTATGATGTGACAGGGAAACTATGATGTGACAGGGAAACTATGATGTGACATGGAAACTATGATGTGACATGGAAACTATGATGTGACATGGAAACTATGATGTGACATGGAAACTATGATGTGACAGGGAAACTATGATGTGACATGGAAACTATGATGTGACATGGAAACTTTGATGTGACATGGAAACTATGATGTGACAGGGAAACTATGTTGTGACATGGAAACTATGTTGTGACAGGGAAACTATGATGTGACATGGAAACTATGTTGTGACAGGGAAACTATGATGTGACATGGAAACTATGTTGTGACATGGAAACTATGTTGTGACATGGAAACTATGATGTGACAGGGAAACTATGATGTGACATGGAAACTATGATGTGACAGGGAAACTATGTTGTGACAGGGAAACTATGATGTGACATGGAAACTATGATGTGACAGGGAAACTATGATGTGACAGGGAAACTATATGGAAACTATGATGTGACAGGGAAACTATGATGTGACAGGGAAACTATGATGTGACATGGAAACTATGATGTGACAGGGAAACTATGATGTGACAGGGAAACTATGATGTGACAGGGAAACTATGTTGTGACAGGGAAACTATGATGTGACATGGAAACTATGATGTGACAGGGAAACTATGATGTGACAGGGAAACTATGATGTGACAGGGAAACTATGATGTGACATGGAAACTATGATGTGACAGGAGGGAAACTATGATGTGACATGGAAACTATGATGTGACAGGGAAACTATGATGTGACAGGGAAACTATGTTGCAGTAGCGATGCAGGTTTAAGTATACCGTCTACCCTGGGCGTTGACAATTTAACATCTCTCGCGAGATATCAATTGTCCGCGTCCCTCGTAGTACGATACTAAACCATGTATCACTACTGAAACATAGTATTCCCTATATATAAGATGGGCTTTTGGAAATATGTTGGCATTTGCGACCAGTTAGTTGATTGATTGGGGTTTAACGCCGTTTTTAACAATTTCTCAGTTATATCACGGCGGCCAGTTCACCTATTCATGCATTTCCTGGTTTTCTCACACCAGTACTCAACATAACAATCTTCCCAAGCAACTGGCTGCTTTTCAACATAGACTTAGCCCATTGGTGGAAGACGAATGACACATGTCGCATTGACTTTTGTCAATACTCCGTAAGAAAGTTGGCCGAGCCGGGATTCGAACTCACAACCCTTGGATTGACAGCCTGCGTCGTGACCGACTGAGCTACCGGGACTCGACCGTATATAGTGATCTGGATCTCGCTGTAATGTTCCCCTATTATAAGACCATTAAATATTCCTATGACATACAGTGTATAGTTAGATCACATAGTATTGATGGGAAGATTCCTACAATAAAAACATATATTGGATATCATAGAGCGCAGCTTATATCTATATCTGAGGTCGGGGGTTCGATCCCCGGCCGGGTCATACCAAAGATTTGAAACAAATATGAGTAATGGCTGCCTTCCTGGGCGCTCAGGGTTGCGGGATTTGCATTAAGACTGTCTGTCTTGTGTCAGTATAAATGGATCAATAATACTGGTAACTTACTCAGGGAACGCCGTGATATAACTGAAGCAATTGTTGAAAGCGTCGTAAAACACCAGACAGTCTATATCTATATTATAAATATATATCGACTGGTGTAACTCCCGTACGCATTTGAGCCGCATCTGCAACAGGAAATAACAGGCTTTTGCAAACAATGCAGATTCAGGTGAGACAGCTCGTAACGAGCTGTCTCTCCTGAAATCTGCATTGTAGCCACTTAGACATTAAATTTTACCAAATTTACTGTTCGGCGAGAAATGGAGTAGTCCAATTTTTTAACATGGAAGAGTCGACTTTGCGAAATTCGGCAGTCTTATTTGAGAGTCAATAAGACACCACTTCAACATACGCTTATTTTCTTAAATTAGTTTGACGTTGAAGCTTTTTCTTCCACATCAAAAGGTATTAATCTACAGACCAACCTGTGCTAAAGACCACCTTTGAAAAGCAGTTCCCTGTCTATAGCGAGCATACTTTTAGTTTCCCAACTCATTTTCCCATTTATGGACGTTTTCTGACGTCTCTGCATCATATGACTTATGAAATCATTTGTGCAAAAGGAGAACTGGCTCTTAATGAGCAACCTCTCCTTTTGACACAATGATTTCAACTCTATTTAAAAATCATACTATCATTTATAGATATCTTCTATATTTTGGACTTGATAATTTCAAGGTAGTCTGCTGCAGACTTATTGTATGTGGGAAAGGGGTTTACTATTTACCTAAAGAAGATGATGGCTCCCACTGTTGTATGATGCCCTATGAGATATCCATTGTAAAACGGACTTGGCCAGCCACAGTTTATTTCTGTAAATAGAAAAATAACATAATAAAATAAAATAACATCACTGATTACACATCTGCAATTTCATTAATTATCCTTTCATACGTCAAATAAAAAAAATTGTTAACAAAGATATCCAAAATATCGTTTTAAACAATATGCACAGATACTTAACAAGGTAGTAGAAGTCAACTAGTTACTTATGCAACACACTTGATTATTTAAATAAATCTATGGTCGGACCCTTATACATTTTCTATGTACAACAGTCGACTAATGAGACATCATGTTCAGTGTTACGCTAAATACATCCACTGACTTGCTGATCTCTAAACAAAACCATTTGTTTGCATAGAAATGTGTGTATACCATCACCAGAATGTATTGAATATATGACATTGAGTTTAAATGCATTGTGAATGTGTATAGGATGCACTGGAAATGATTGATTTGATCACTTTTAGTATTTTGACCTTGTTTGAAAGTGAAAGTAGAGAATGGTAAACACCGGTTTTGTCCGGGCCCGATTTGGTCCAAAATGACGGTTAACATTTTCGCCTGGTGTGTTCTTTCTTGCATGACCCCACATTTTCTTTGGATGATTGTTTTAAAGCTAGGAGGTAACTCTTTTCAATGATATATGGTGTTCTACATGAGAAACGCTTAGAAAGTGTGTCAATTGAGGACTGAAACTGGTCGATTTACATTGAAACAAAGAAGGATTTGTTTTGGTGTATTGTAACCTATAGATCAAAGTTTCAAAAAGTTACACAAATACTAGCGCTATTGAAATATTCAATTTCATTAAAAATTGACCAAAATGATTCGCTGTGTCCATACGAGCGTTCGCTAATGCAGCGAAGTGAATGTCTGTGTTTAAGGACTTTGTCAAATATAAAACATATTTTGGAAATAAGATACTTGTTACGGAATGGCAGTCACCTTGTTACTTTTGCTTACTTACTTATTTATGTCGAACAGTCGACGAACAGATGTGAAATCATGTTCAGTGTTTATCACAGTTTCATAAAGTTACACAAATTCTAGCACCAATAAAATATTTAATTTCATTTAAATCAGACCAAAATGATTCGCTGTGTCCATACGAGCGTTCGCTAATGCAAGGAAGTGTATGTCTGGGTTTAAACTTTAAGGACTTTGTCAGATATAAAACATATTTTGGAAACAAGATACTTGATACGGACCTTGTTACTTATGCAAATATTTCATGTAGAACAGTCGGACGGACAGATGTGACATCATGTTCAGTGTTCATCACAGTTTCATAAAGTAACACAAATGAGATGGCTAGATAGCTATCGTGGTATTGATTGGCAACTTTTTATTGACATAGCTAATACAGCTTCTAGTCATGAAACGCAATTTAATACTATTTTGATATATTTGATATATTTTCATAACATTTCAAGCATATTACCTCAACGAAATTAACTATTACAGAGCCGAATTGTTTTAAGCACACTGTTGCATGTTCAAAATCGGGCGTCTCCCATTGTAATGTAATAAGAGTTTGGGAACATTTTGATCGCTAAAAGGGGGCCAATGCTGAGTTCAGGTGCGACTTCTCGTTACGAGCTGAATCACCTGAAACTGTACTGTTTGAAACAAACTAAATATTGCCATTGGCGCTGACTCTTGTACAAAATATCTATTGTTATGGCAATATGTATTTCAGCAGTATTTATAATTATCTGGCATTTATCTCAACATATGTTTATCTCGACATATGCATCTTAATAACACTGCAGGCGAACGCCGTGATGTAACTGAAACATTGTGGCAAGCGGCGTCAAACACAATCAAAGCAGACAAGTATAGCAAACCTTCACATTGAGCAGTCAGACCACTCCAGGTTCTGTCTGACTGACACCGTCTCTCATTGGTTCCCACGTTTTTATAGCCCTCGCTGCAGTTAAATCGTATCAGAGTACCATATGCATTCCCATCGCCCATCATGTGACCATATACCGGTGCGTACAGAGTTGGACACGTGACAGCTGAAACAGAATTTGACAATCGTACATCTTCGTAATCGTTCGGAAATAGTTGAGTTGGGCCCTAATGAGGATAGGTTACAATGGGGGCCCTTATCAGGATAAGTTACAATTGAGGCCCTAATAAGGATAAGTTACAATTGAGGCCCTAATGAGGATAGGTTACAATTGGGGCCCTAATCAGGATAAGTTACAATTGAGGCCCTAATAAGGATAAGTTACAATTGGGGCCCTAATGAGGATAGGTTACAATGTGGGCCCTAATGAGGATAGGTTACAATTGAGGCCCTAATGAGGATAAGTTACAATTGGGGCCCTAATGAGGATAAGTTACAATTGGGTCCCTACTGAGGATAGGTTACACTTGGGACCCTAATGAGGATAGGTTACAATTAGGGCCCTAATCAGGATAAGTTACAATTGGGGCCCTAATCAGGATAGGTTACAATTGGGGCCCTAATGAGGATAGGTTACAATTGAGGCCCTAATGAGGATAAATTACAATTGAGGCCCTAATGGGGATATGTTACAATTGAGGCCCTACTGAGGATATGTTACAATTTAGGCCCTACTGAGGATATGTTACAATTGAGGCCCTACTGAGGATATGTTACAATTGAGGCCCTAATGAGGATATGTTACAATTGAGGCCCTAATGAGGATATGTTACAATTGAGGCCCTAATGAGGTTAAGTTACACTTGAGGAATCTTAACTCATTCGCTGACAAAGGCAATTAAAGGCATTTGTACACAATGCATAACCAGATGAGACAGTGTGAAACAAGCTGTCTCTCCTGAAAACTACATTGTTTTCCACTTAGACATTACATTTTACCAACTTTCTTATTCGACGAAAAAATGGAGTGGTCCAATTTTCAGCACGAAAGAGTCGACTTTGTTAAATTATGCAGTGAAAGAGTTAATCGTGTTCCATAAAACTACGATGGTTATAGAGGTAGATTGGTATTGTTTAACTAGGGATAAGTCAAATCCAATCATACTACACATATATATATATATATCAGGGACAAAGCACGGAGTTGAGTTAAGACGAATCCGATGTATTCTCAGTGGGAGAGTCAAAGAGGATGGCAGGGTGATTAGGGGCGTAGCTTTGCAATAATCAATGTGTAGGCTGTCGCGTGAGAAAATCAACATTGTGGACTCTGCGTAAAGTATCGACCCGGATCAGCATAAGCATGCCACACAGGCCTACCCGGATAGACACTATCCATCCTGTGGATTTTCTGTTTCAGGAATCACTACTCTATACATATATCCCCCCTTAGACGGAATGTGTCGGCCGGATCAGTGTGCGCGGACAGCGCAGGCTGATCTGGTCGATACATTACGCAGATGTATATCGCCGCAGCTGCACTTTAGGACATTTTGATAGAAACATGTGTAGGCACGTACCTACAGTGCCTAAAGGGAATTACGCCCCTGCATTGATTGGGGTTTAACGCATTTTTCAACAATTTTTCAGTCATATCACGGCAGCCAGTTCACCTACTCATAGGTTTCCTGGTTTTCTCACACCAGTACCCCACACAACATACTTTCAAGCAACTGGCTGCTTTTCCACATTTTCTGTTAGTCCATTTGTGAAAGACGAATGACGCTTGTCACAGTGAGTTTTCAGTGTCAAACGTCGGAACGAATGTTGGCCGAACTGGGGTTTGAACTCACAACCCCTGAATTGACAGCACGCGTCGCTATCGACTGAGCCACCGGGATAATCTTAATATAACTAGAACTATCACTGAAGATGATAAATACCCCCTAAACAGCACCTTGACGTACATCATTACTTAATAAGTAAAAGGGCCATAACTCTGTAAAATAACATGCAATTGTAACCCCGTAAGGGGTTATGCACATCTCCTCTCAGTATAGAAGCTTCATGTACAATTTTATTGAATTCCACCCAGTGGTTTGTAAGAAATAGGCCGGATAAAAATACCCCTTAAACAGCACCTTGACCTACACCATAACTTAATTAGTAAAAGGGCCATACCTCAGTAAGAAATAGGCCGGACAAAATATGGCTTCCGACCGACCGACCGACAGACAGACTGCCCGACACAGTGACTCCTATATACCCCCTCTTCTTGGAAGGGGGTATAATACGATAGCCTGTTCGTTCTACTCGCCATACATACTACACAAACTATAAGACAACATGTAGTTACATACGTTCTGTTCTTGCTACACGCCATACATACTACACAAACTAGTTGACTACATGTAGTTACATACGTTCTGTTTGTGCTACACGCCATACATACTACACAAACTAGTTGACAACATGTAGTTACATACGTTCTGTTCGTGCTACTCGCCATACATACTACACAAACTATAAGACTACATGTAGTTACATACGTTCTGTTCGTGCTACACGCCATACATACTACACAAACTGGTTGACTACATGTAGTAACATACGTTCACAAGTTGGAAGTTGGTTGCTCCATCGACCGTCAGCCTGGCAAACACGTAAATTGGTGCCCTGGAGTTCGAAACCCTCATGGCACGTATAAACAACTTTATGTGGGTAGGTGAAGATAAACCCTGTTCTGTAACCATTGTCAATCTCGCCAGGGATTGAACAGCTAATTGCTGAAATATAGGAAGATATGCAACGTAATTGTGTTTGTTTATAAAAAAATCTCATTCCATTTTAAAGTTCACAGAGCTACAATGATAAATCTACATTGTCAGCCATTTTGATAGCAAATATGATGAGTATCAATCGATAGAGTATATTACGGAATATGTGACAATTAATAATACACAAAGGACTTTCAGTATGAAAACAAGATTTAGTTAAATCTTTCGCTGCCAAGGGCAAATAAAGGCTTTTGCAAACAATGCAGATTCAGACGAGACAACTCGTAACGAGCTGCCTCTCCTGAAATCGCACTAAGACATTGAAATTTACCATAATTCCTGTTGGACTTAAAACATGGAAGAGTCCAATTTTCAACATGGAAGAATCTAATTTTCAACATGGAAGTGTCCAATTTTCAACATGGAAGTGTCCAATTTTCAACATGGAAGAGTCTAATTTTCAACATGGAAGTGTCCAATTTTCAACATGGAAGTGTCCAATTTTCAACATGGAAGTGTCCAATTTTCAACATGGAAGAGTCTAATTTTCAACATGGAAGTGTCCAATTTTCAACATGGAAGTGTCCAATTTTCATCATGGAAGAGTCCAATTTTCAACATGGAAGTGTCCAATTTTCAACATGGAAGATTCCAATTTTCAACATTTCAACCTGGAAGAGTCTTTATTTTCAACATGGAAGTGTCTTTATTTTCAACATGGAGCAGTCTTTATTTTCAACATGGAAGTGTCCAATTTTCAACATTTCAACATGGAAGAGTCTTTATTTTCAACATGAAAGAGTAAAATTTTCAACATGAAAGAGGCCAATTTTCAACATGAAAGAGGCCAATTTTCAACATGAAAGAGGCCAATTTTCAACATGAAAGAGGCAAATTTTCAACATGAAAGAGGCAAATTTTCAACATTGAAGAGTCGACTTTGTTAAATTAGGCAGTGAAATAGTTAAAGCACTTTATTATCTGATTTTATGTGCTTCTTGTTTTTATTAAATCCTTATGACTGAATCGTCCCGCGAGAAAACCAACATTGTGGTCGCCGCGTAAAGTATCGACTTGGATCAGCCTAAGAATGCCGTGCAGGCTAACCCGGACATACACTCAGACGAAATGTATCGGCTCGGATCAGTCTGCGCGGATTGCGCAGGCTGATCTGGGTCGATACATTACGCAGAGGCCATAATGTTGCTTTTCTCGCGGGACGGCTCATGCGTAATTGTTTAATGATATTACAATTTTGCTTGACAAAATGACTAACAAGGGAGGTAATTAATGTAGTTCTGGGAATTGTGTATTGAAAAGACCGGTCATTTTAAACGTATGGGACACCTTCGAACGTTTACTACCCGTATACAATCTTTGCCAGACATTGACTGTTTGTTTAATGTTTTACGCCGAAATCAACACTTTTTTCAGTTATATCGCGGCGTTTCCTGGAGTAAGTTACCAATACAACTGGTCCATTTATCCTGACAATGAGGGATATTAATGATAATTATATTATCTCCCTTGTCAGATAAAGACCAAGGTAGACCAAATAGTTGGTAGGTCCTTTTAGTTGGAATCCTTTGTCTTTATCTCTATTTTGCAATGAGATATTGCAATTACTCTGTACACATTAATCATAAATGTGTTAATTAAAGTGATGATTCAAAAGAGAAAATTTACATAGCAGTGTTTAAAGAAAACAAATGTGGAATTACCAGTCAATCTAATAACAGTTGGCCAAGAAAATGCAATTATAAGTGCACCATCCAGTGCAAAGAAACCAATGATAAAAACAGAGGAAACCAAATGATAGGACCTAGCTAGATGTAGAGAGTATTAAAGGGAGATAACTGACAGATGTCTCCAATTACAATTGAGGAATCTTAACTCTTTCGATGACAAAGGCAATTAAAGGCATTTGCAAACCATGCATATCCAGATGAGACAGTGGGTAACGAGCAAAGTCAGTCGTAATGATAATCCCGCAACCCCGAGAGCCTAGGAGGGCAGCCACTACTACCATCTTTAAAGACTTTCGTATGACCCGGCTGCGGATCGAACCCGCGACCTCCCGCTTTTGAGGCGGACCCACTACCACTACACCACCGAGGCGGTTTGAGCCAGACAGGCACACGTTCGATACCATACAATTGAGGCGTGTCTAACGATTTCGGGCCTTATTTTAACCTCCGTAGCGAGACCACATAAAACGATATACAGGCAAACCTGTGTTTAAAGACCACCCATGGTAAGTGACCAATCTGGTCTTTACTTAACAGGTGGTCTTTAAATACAGGGTCATTTAGACAGAACATGATTTATGTGTGATATGTAAAGTGTGGTTGGTACAGAGAGGGAATTGCTATACACAGCTGGTCTTTAGCACAGGGGTTGACTGTACTAGTAACATTCGTAGGACAACCATTCAGAGCTCTAGATAAGGAGAGTATTTCACATTCCCATATCCTTATTTGACCATCAAACCCTATGTTGTGGGTTCTCAAAAGAATCGTCTCAATGAGACGATTCTTTTGAGTACCCACAACATAGGGTTTAGTGGTGTCATAAGAGAGATATGGGTGGGAAAAGACCAGTTCACTCCTCCTTATCTAGGCCTTCGACAATTATAACGTGTTTTTTTGGTCGAACTTACAGCGTGGTGTTAACCTATATATGCAATAGAACAGTGAAGTCTCTGTCGATACTGTGTGTATGTACTGTCTGGAGCTGACGTGTTTGACTGTTTCATTTCCAAATTGTTTCGGGGAATACATGCATGACTTGTTTACGAGCAGGTCCCCTGAGTAATTTGCGGGAAAGCCCGTGCCGGTCTGGGTTCAACTGTAAGATTATTATCGAAGGACAGTGTTCCCTTGCCGCAACTCTGGTATTATTATAGAATGTTCCCTACTTACGTGAAACCGCGATAGATTAGTCAGTATCGACAAGGGCTATATAAACCGGGCGCATGTGAGTTCGATTTCCGGCTTAGCCATTTATTGTTGATGATTGAAAAGAAATTATTTTGACAATTTTTTTTTGTCTTTCACCAATGAGCTGTCTAGAGGCCTGGTTCGAGAGGGCCATGAAATAAAATGTCCGCCGAGATATTATTGAAATAAATGCTTATGTGAACTGTCCGCCGAGCTATTATTGAAACAAAATGGTTATGTGAACTGTCCGCCTAGATATTATTGAAATAAAGTGGTTTTGTGAACTGTCCGCCGAGATATTATTGAAATAAAATGGTTATGTGAACTGTCCGCCGAGGTATTATTGAAATAAAATGGTTATGTGAACTGTCCGCCTAGATATTATTGAAATAAAGTGGTTATGTGAACTGTCCGCCTAGATATTATTGAAATAAAGTGGTTATGTGAACTGTCCGCCGAGATATTATTGAAATTAAATGGTTATGTGAACTGTCCGCCGAGGTATTATTGAAATAAAATGGTTATGTGAACTGTCGGCCGAAGTTATATTGAAATACTGTTGTTACGACGATCAAATCCAACCAATGACTTACGTGGACAGGAAAGCGCTAGGCCAATCCATTGGCCGTCCCCACTGCACATTGCACGTCGATCACCCTCGGCATTGTACCCATAATCACAGGCATACAACAGCTGGTCCCCGGAAGGAAACCTTTGTTGGTCTGGATCCCCGTCGTGCTGTCCCTTCGGAACGTGTGGCGGTGGTCCGCAGGTAACTGTATGGAATGTATAAATATATATTTATTGACAAAACATCTTTTTCTCACTATACTAATGGATTTGGTAATTAGTTAATTCACATTCTTAAGAAATTTAATTATTTGTAGTTTCTGTTTGGTTTGGTTTTTGTTTGTTTTCAATAAGAAACAATAATTGATACAGGATTTTGGATATTTGATAATTTTGTAGTGCATATATATTATAGGTATACTTGACCACGTACTTATGTGCTTGTCAAATAAAGGCGTATATATCTATCTATAATAGGTAATTGAAGTGATGCTGGAACTACGTTTTTTTTTTTAGTGTTTTCTCATATACATAATTCCCCCAATACAAATTATCTTACTGTGTATCGCAAAAGAAACCGCCAAATGATTTATATAAAGAGTATCCCAAAGATTTAGGATGGATTGAAAATATTTACATATGGTCAATTTTTAAATGAGGTCATGCATTTGCAATATTTTAGTGGTAAATTTTGCGTTTCGGGCTTTTTAAACAAACAGTTGCAAATATGCCTACACGTATGTATAGTTACGGTCATCTTCGGATACCCACGGTTGGTGACTCCGCTATGCTCCAACATCACCCGTGCGGTTTTTCACTGCCGTTTCGCCGTTTTGACAGAGATTCAATATTGAATCTGATTGGATGCAGCCCTCGTACTAACACTATTATAGATTCACATTAAAAAATGGCGACCTCATCTGAAATTGACTTTACCGTAGTGCGTGAAATGTTTAAATTTGACAAGTTGGGTGAGTTACAGATATACATAGTTCGTGAATTGATAAGAGGAAGAGATGTGTTTTTATCAGTGAAGGCATGCGGTGTTACCAGACAGGTCTTGTTATTTGTACACAGTTGGAGATATTACATTTAAGCAGCCCGGTTAGCTCAGTCGGTAGTCTACTCGCCCTAAAAAAAGCGAGAAGTCTCGAGTTCGAGTCCCAGACTAGCTGCATGCTTTTCTCTCCTTGTGACATCACGGTTTTTCATTTCTAATATTAAGATCAGTAAATATGAAATCGTGCGATTCCTTCCAGCATTTGGATTCCAAACGTCGGTAATGTTTAGTTTTTGAAGACAATACACAGAACGCACATTTACGATCCGTGGGCACAGCCATTGTTCTATGAATCTAAAGTGTAGGAACGTATCGGAAACGTAAGCGATATTTCGATTGGTTTATGTATTTGCTAGGAATTTCAATGATGGCTTTTAAGGATTTCATACTGACGAAACAAAGAAACGTAATTTTCTCCGGTTTCTAAATATTATACGTAAATGTTCAAAGGAATTTATTTTGTATTCTTTTGATATGGGTTGTGATATTTTGTTATATCTCAGATTCAAAACTCGGGTGAACAAAATACAGAATCAGTTTGAGGCATCTTCAGCCGGCGGGTTTAACCCTTTCCTACATACTACAACAAATCTACAGCAGACGAATTTCTAAATTTGAAAACATCGAGAAATAGATATAGAAACTCTCTATAAATGAAAGGAGAATTTAGCCGTCCCGCGAGAAAACCAACATTATGGCCTCTCTGCGTAATGTATCGACCCAGATCAGTTTGCGCAGTCCGCGGAGACTGATCCGGGTTGTCGCATTCCGTCTCATTGGGATATAGGTATTGTGTAATGATTCGTGAAACAGCAAACCTACAGGAGGCGAAAAGTGTCTATCCAAATAAGCTTGCTCGGCATGTTAAGGCTGATCCGGGTCGATAATTTACGCAAATTCCACAACGTTGGTTTTCTCGCGAGATGGCTCAATCATTGAATGAATAAAAGCCACACTGTTTTCAAACGTCGTATGCTGCACAGGCGTCAGAAAGCGTCTGTATGTGGGAAAGGGAACCTATTACCACTGACAGCTGTTCTAACGTTCCCCCGCCAAATGGTGTCATTTTATATTAATATCTTAGAGAAAATTCCAGCGAGTTACGTTTGACAAGTGTATGACGAGTGTTGTCTATGGTTTGATATAGATTTTAATCTCTCTCGACAGCATATGCCATATTGGCATTAACTTGTCAGTGAATGGATTCACAGTGGACCAGATAACAGAACGTTGAATGTCCCAAGTAATCGAGTCTCATTTTGCTTTTCTCTTTTTACAATTTTTTTCTCTCCTTTCATCCTTTGTGTGTATCAAATAAAATATTATTGAATTTGTAGATTAGCATTTTCTTTTTTTCTTATTTCCTATTTTATTTTTCATCTTCCCTAACTGAAGAATAAGAACAGGTTTGTTTTATTACAATAACAGAACCGGGATGCTTCAAGGTCTTATCAAATTATTGATTATTTTTGATTGTCTTTTTTCTTTTTTTAAATAATCTTCCACCGGTGTAAAAAAAACATTTGTGCGTTTTCGTGCGATTGGGTAGAAGACACAGTGTAGGTTCAGATCATCCTGTCCATATTATCAGAATCTTCACAAGTTGACACTGTTCAAAAACGTCAACTTGTACCTTTTCCTAATATATATGTTGGCGACCGAGCCCCGATTACTCAGTCGGTCGGTGTCATTCCATAGGCATTAAGTTCGAGCCCAAGATCGGTTAAAATTATTTTCGACGTATGACTTGGGTCAATGGGATAATCGGCATTCTTCTCTCCACGCTAACAGTCTATGTGGAAAAGCAGCCAGGTGCTTGGGACGACTATTGTGTGGAGTTCTAATGTGACATAACATAACCAGGAAGCACATTAATGTGACGATCGGGAAAAAGCAGTGTGTAAGAAGATGAAGAATACAAAGAAGTAGAAGGGGAATAAGAAGAAGAATGAAAAGAAGAAGAAGAAGAAGAAGAAGAAGAAGAAGAAGAAGAAGAAGAAGAAGAAGAAGAAGAAGAAGAAGAAGAAGAAGAAGAAGAAGAAGAAGAAGAAGAAGAAGAAGAAGAAAAAAAGGTGAAGAAGAAGAAGAGGAGGAAGGAGAAGAAGAAGAAGAAGAAGAAGAAGAAGAAGAAGAAGAAGAAGAAGAAGAAGAAGAAGAAGAAGAAGAAGAAGAAGAAGAAGAAGAAGAAGAAGAAGAAGAAGAAGAAGAAGAAGAAGAAGAAGAAGAAGAAGAAGAAGAAGAAGAAGAAAATAAAGAAGAAGAAGAAGAAGAAAAAGATGAAGAAGAAAAAGGAGTAGAAGGGGAAGAAGAAGAATAATAAAAAGAAGTAGAAATGAAGAAGAAGAAGAAGAATAAAAAGAAGTAGAAATGGAAGAAGAAGAATGAAAAGAAGTAGAAGGGGAAGAAGAAGAAGAATACTAAGAAGTAGAAGGGGAGGAAGAAGAAGAAGAAGAATGAAAAGAAAGACGAAAATGAAGGTATTTTTTTCAAAACATACATGTACACACATGCTTTGATATTGAAAGCATTCCATGTATGTCCGGGGTTTGCTAGTTGACTTTCATACAGGAGCTTAATTGTGTATTAATTTAATAATATGACTTGGTTGGAAGTAAATTATATAAAAATTGTACTAACTAAGGGGATTTTGGCATTTAACAACCACATGTGAGGTTTATCTAGGTTTTCTAATTTATAATATCAAAGGATATTATTAACAGCTATCATACGTATTTCTAAACAAAATAAAATTAATTGTTGAAGAAAAAAAAAAAATTCTTAATGAATCAATGCCATGCCTAAAATCCGGTAGTAAATGTACATTTTAAATGGTTACCAGTTTCGCAGCTTGGCTGAACCCCTTCCCAGCCACCATCCGGTTTACACTTCCGCTGGGCTCTCCCGGCCAAGAAATACCCTTCTTCACATTCATAGGTGGCAATACTTCCGATGCTGGTGGCTATATCCTGTGTAACCCAGCCGTGACCAATATCCGACAGAAGGGGGCAACCAGCATCTGTAAAATAAGAGATATGTTCTTCAACGGTATATAGATATATATATCATATTGTCGTTATGAAGTAGAACGATATCAACACAACACGCTTTCCATTTTCTTTTTTGTTATTTGTTTTGTTTGGTTTTCTTAATTATTTTTCTTTTGAAAGTGACTTATAGGCCAATGGGGCCGGGTGTTAGTTATCACTTGTTGTACTATTGTTTTGTTGATGAACATACACATGTCACTGTAATAAAATATTTACTTACTTACTTACTTACACATAGAAATCTCACCGAAATCAGACTAATTATTTCGCTCTACGTATATTGGATCTGACGCCAACGCATAAAAGGTCATCTCAAATTCACACTTTTCTTTTAAATAGTCATGAGCAGGCTCTCACTTTTCTGTTCAGTGAAAGCGAACGATACAACTAATACTCAGCTGTCACATTTTCTCTATCTCTTCTATTTGTATGGGTTATCTCCCCTGTCAATACCTTACTCAGTTATCACAGTTTATCTATCTCTTCTACTTATATGGGTTATCTCCCCTGTCCATACCTTTACATACAACCAATATATAAATATTGCATGGCTTCCAGTGTGACAGTACATATTGTCAACATGAGGAAAATACTGTTACCCGTGGCTTCTGCTACAATGTAACACACACATATGGATATACCGGTAAACAGTATACTGTTACATGGCACGCGCGTCTAAAAGGTGACGTTATTGTTTGAACGGACGTCATGCACGTGCATAACCAACATTTTAACGCGCGTGCCATGTAACAGTATACTGTTAACCGGTCAAAAACGTACTGTTAGCATGAGACAGTAAGAAATAACCCATGATGAGTATATGAGATTTTAACATTACAAAGTCACGTGAGGTATAATAATACTCAGCTATCACATTTTCTCTATCTCGTTTACTTATATCGGTTATCTCCCCTGTCCATACCTTACATACAACCAATACCCAGCTACCACATTTTCTCTATCTCTTCTACTTATATGGGTTATCTCCCCTGTCAATACCTTACGTGTTTGTAAGATACGATTTCATTGGCTGATGCAAAGGTTAATCTGAAACGAACTTTAATCAGCTTGGTATTAGTAGCTTCTTTCCTTGGCGCTCAGGTTCGCGGGGATTGCATGGCGACTTATGCGCTGGTGTTTGGATAAATAATTGTGGCAGTACTGGTAGTTTACACAGGAAACACCGTAATATAACTGAAATACCTTGGAAAGAGGCGTTGAATACACTTCAAACAAACAAACTGTGCTAAGAAGCAACGTCAACAATGTCTACGGAATATAACGACATCGGCATTTGTTTTCTTCACGTAATGCTGTGCCAAGATGAACGGCATTTAAAAAGGTTGCTGTTGCATCGAAAGCAATATTACATCAGAGTACCCGTTCATGGGAAAGGTAACAGGTTGGCTTTTGGGAACAGCATATGAGCCGTCCCGCGAGAAAACCAACATTATGGCCTCTGCGTAATGTATCGACCCAGATCAGCCTACGCAGTCCATGCAGACTGATCCGGGCCGACACATTCCGTTTCAAGGGTATAGAGGTATAGATTAATGATTCCGGAAACAGAAAATCCACAGGAGGCGAAAAGTGTCTATCCCGGTAAGCCTGCGCGTCTTGCTTAGGCTGATCCGAGTCGATACTTTACGCAGAGTCCACAATGTTGGTTTTCTCGCGGGACGGCTCATATCAATATATCTGCGTAATGTATCGACCAGATCAGCCTGCGCTGTCCGCGCAGACTGATCCGGCCGACACATTCCGTCTAAGGGGGGATAGATAGAGTAGTGATTCCTGATACAGTTAATCCACAGGAGGTGAAAAGTGTCTATCCGTGTTAGCCTGCGCGTCTTGCTTAGGCTGATCCGAGTCGATACTTTACGCAGAGTCCACAATGTTGGTTTTCTCGCGGGACGGCTCATATCAATATATCTGCGTAATGTATCGACCAGATCAGCATGCGCTGTCCGCGCAGACTGATCCGGCCGACACATTCCGTCTAAGGGGGGATAGATAGAGTAGTGATTCCTGAAACAGAAAATCCACAGGAGGCGAAAAGTGTCTGTCCGGGTTAGCCTGCGCGTCTTGCTTAGGCTGATCCGAGTCGATACTTTACGCAGATCAGCATGTGCTTCGGAACAGTCTGATCCAGAACTCTACTGTTAACATATTTGTTTTCATAAGCTTTTTAGAAGTTTCTTTCAACTTGTCTAAATTATATTAAGACCTGATTGGTTGATTTTATGATTTATGACGGAAGATGTCCCCACTGAAATAAAAAAATGTATGAATGAAGTAATGAATAATCACCACGGTTAAACTCACTGTCACATGTCATATTAGGCCCCACCCAGAACCCTCCCACCACACACCACGCCCTCTGAACGCCGTCCCTCATCATCGTGAACCCCGTTAGGCAGTCGTACTGTAGCATGGTACCCAGCGCGAACATCGTCTGGGATGGGTCTCTGTCGTGGCGGGCGTTGTTAACCAAAGGAGGCTCAGTACATTCGTTTGTTTCTGAAATAACCAGACGATATATATACCATGCAATTGAACAGGTTGTCGAAGTATCTGTGCAGAAAACACAGGATTTAATTTGAGCAAGATAGCAACACGTTCGAAAATTTATGGTAAAGTTTAAATAAATTTTCACTCGTTTATTAGCCATGGGAAAGGGTACAAGTTGACATTTCAGAACATATGAGCCGTTCCACGAGAAAAAGGAATGTTATAGACGATGCGTAATGTATCGACACAGATACGCCTGTACAGCCTAATCTGGGCCGACACATTCCGTCTAGGGGGGGGGGGGGGGGGGGGGGGGGGTATAGATGTATAGATCAATTATATTCCTGAAACAGAAAATCAACAGGAGGCGAAAAGTGTCTGTCCGGGTTAGCGTGCGTGGCATGCTTAGGCTGATCCGGGTCGATACTTTACGCATACTCCACACTGTTGGTTTTCTCGCAGAACGGCTCATATTATGTCAACATCGTCCTGTCCTCCTGTTGCGTCTTACATGATCTACGCAAGTTGACAGAAGCTTTTTACAGCTTTTTGTAAGTTATATATATGTGATATATATATATATGTCTTGGATCAAATTGTGCGGATGTACAGACTGAACTAGCTATGCATTGTTCACAAAGACCAAGTCTTTCCCTGTTCCCATAGACGGGCTAAATTGTCTATTTTAGTAAATAGTGTTTTTTGTTACATTTAGTAAAACAAAAATGGTATCTATTTATAAATGAAAAAAAACATTTCTTGCATAAAAAGTTAAAAACATCCTGGCAAAACGAGAAACTTCTCCTTTTGTCACAATGTGTTCACCTCCATTAAAAAATTATACTTTATTTTACAGAAAGATTCTTGCTAGAATGCATTTCAAGCATTTTCTCTTTGATTCACGCTATTGGTATCACCACCGTGTGTTTGTAGTCTATGGAGTAGCATTTGTCTCATGTTGATACATGAGACGTGTACAGTGTGAACCAAGAGCAAACTGCATAATATTGCATTAGTAGTGTAAGCTCGTGCATAACGGACGGCAACACAAATGTTGACTAAAGTCGCAAACAGCATGGAAGGTTTGACACTATGGTACAATGTGTTCACGATATTGACAAACAGCATTCCGTTCAGTGAAACAATTCGGTACCTCACGGATGGCAATCGACCAATCAAATGGCACCTGTGATATATCAAACAGTGGCTGTTATTTGATTGGCAACCGTGAGCTACCTAGTTGTTTAAATCAAAAAAGAAGTAGTTGTCATTTGATTGAACTATTGTCAACCGTGACCAACCGAACTGTTTCACTGAAACGCAGAGATAGAGTTTGTTATAACCTTTTGCAAATGTAATTTCATCACACTTTATATATAAACTTTCAACAAATACGGTATATAGCCATAACACGATTCATGTATTCATAATAATTCAGAAAGAGGCTTGGTTCTGCACAGACACAATTGCGACTTATTCAATGACGTAATCAAGTTTAAGCGTTGTTGCCTAACTGTAACTGATTGTTTTCCAAAACCAACTAATTTATTATTTAAACTGAAGTCATAATGTTTATTGAATTGTAAAGACCGTTGGGAATCGTCGTATTTAAGGTGTAAGAACTTGTGGCTAGACCCCATTTGCCTGTGAAAAATAAGTAATTAAGTTTCGTTTTATATTTTGTCAATATATCATACATATAGGATCTGACATGAGTTGTTATTTTATATAAAGTCTTATTAAACGAGTTCAAGAAATTTGTTATTAAGCGAGCCTTTTAAAACTTTATGAAATGACAACGAATGTTATATTCCTTTTATTACATGACGAAACACAAAAAGAAAATCGTTTTTTCGCTGTCAGAAAATAGTCCTATCATGTAGTACTAAATAGACTATTAAATTAATCACACAAACATATATTTTTATGACCGATAATGGTCCCTTTACCTCATCTATCAGGACGTTTGTATTTACCGGATACACGTTATCAGCCATTTTTTAAACATTCGCGGATGAATACACAAATAGTGATTCGGTCATGTTATATTACACGTGTCACATATAAAGAAATACGTAATGGGTATATTACATCGGATACAAGCATTATCATGTGATAAAGTAATTTTGGCAATAAAATATGTTTAAAGTAACTAATACCATATGTTCTGTCTAGGAAGCACTGTGGTTCCGCCGCACTCCACTGTTCGTCTCCCTGGCAGACCCGGGCGGTCTCACCACGCAGCACATAGCCGTCCTCACACCGATACTGGGCGACGGCACCGAACTGATAGTCCGGTATCACCGTCGACGTACCGTGGTCGATGTCCGGTAACGTCGGGCATTTCTGATCTGTTAATGTAAATAACACATGTGATTAACTATTTATCAAGCCTTTCAGTCTAACATACACTTTTTGATTTTGACGACAGTGCAGAAGACAACGTTTGAAAAATCGCGAAATTGTCAAGAACTTAGCAACTTTGTCAAATTCTACTATGATTTCTGATTGGTTTTTATATGTCGTTCTTCTCTAAAATAACTGGGATATTTTCTGATATAACTTTTGTTTGACGATGTCAAGGTCGATACTTTACGCAGAGTCCTCAATCTTGGTTTTCTCGTCATTCGGCTCATTTTGTTTTCTGATCAAAAACCAAAGATCTTGATTGATTATCAACAATCGATCTGCCAGTATAAAGAATTCGAGTTATACTCACTATGTTTAATACAACTTTTCCCACAGATCCCGTCACATTGGCACGTCTTCTTCTTGGACCTGCACTCCTTGTCACTTATACAGGACTTCTTACACGAGCGACCTACGGGTAACACTTCATGTCGAGTCGGACAGTTCGTGCCTGAAAGTTATAACGTAAGTAGATACAATGTATGCCTATACTCTAGCGCAATCTCGAGCATTTATGATACGATCTTACCTCAAAACTATTTACTCTGAAAAACGTTCACGATACCAATTACTTTAAACATATTTTATTGCCCACAAAATATACATCAGATGTACAAATATATTTATTATACCTCACTTTTGTCTACAATGGTAAAATCCCATTACCCGAAAAAGAGATATTTTAACTATCAGAAACATTTTCAACCTTTTTGACACGTGACAAATTGAAAATTGACTGTCAGGTCATGTGACCACAGTGATATTTTGAATGTCATATAAGGGCAAATAACTGCTTCAATATTTTAGCTAAATCATGACGTGATTGCCTCCCTTATACACATACAGCAGTGACGTCATACAGCATACAGCAGTGACGTCACTTAATGTTGTTCGGTATAATAAAATAAATATCATATGGCAGCATGTGTGACATTGATATTGTCAACCCTCGAACAGAATGCACCCTCGGCTTACGCCTCGGGTGACATTCTGATCTCGGGTTGACAATATCAATGTCACACATGCTGCCATATGATATTTATATAATGTTATAGGCAAACGGGTCTGGTTCTCACAGTTTCTCACAACTTAAGTACGGCCATCCCCTTTAATAATTACACACATTTTAATTTTGTCTCTAAATACGACTTCGATTATCATAAATAGTTTATAACTATTTTTCGGTTAGACAACGTTTCCGGGGTAAGGTGTCACAAGAGCACACCCATATCCAAAGCAAGATAAAGGTGTGTGCACGCTCAACACAAATCCGCGCAAGTATTGGAAAAATACTATTACAATTTTGAATTCTAACATTGATAGATATATGTAACGATTCAATACCGAGTGGTTATTAAATACAAATCAATAAATCAAATTACGTTGTCATCATGGCTCCCTTGCTTCACGACTAGGACAAATGATTAGATAACATATTTAGAACAACATCTGAATCAAAGAAGAATCATATAAGACACAATGGAATAGGTTTCAATTACATGTACACAGAACTAATATTGACGTTGTAAAGAAGTATATATATTATAAGTTGGTAAGGGCCCAATCTCATTCCCTGGCTTCGTTTAGGCTTTTGCCTCAATAAGCCGCAGCTGCTTACCGACGACTAATTGTTTCACCCCAGCAATTAGGCGAGGCCTGAAAGCTACCAGAAGGAAGCGATGCTTCTCTTCTGCAAACAGCGCTAGGCTTCACAGCGCTGTACATAATCCCAGAAGCTCCCTAACATATTACTAAAACAATCCTTTCACTTTCTGAGCAACACGGTGCAGCTTGACAAATTGTATCACCATCTCAATACAGCGAGGCTGCCTCAAGAGTGAGTATGTTTCAGCAACACCTAACACACAAAAGCCAAGGATAACCAATAAGAGTCCTTGATGTTACTAACCGCTACGCTACCCACAACAAACAAGGGACTATTTGGAGCGAATTGTCTTGAAAAGGCTGTGAACATCTGATCCCAGGGTTCATATGCCTACCTTCTACATACAATATGTTGTCTTTTGAGTTGAAATGTATTGTTTATGAAAGCCATGGCCAGTTGCTGCCACAACAAAATGTATAGTAATGTGTATAGTGCAGTCTTTAATAAGTCTATTTGAAACAAGTTCTGATTGACAATATAGCAAAGGTTAAGAGAAACCAACAAATGAAAGTCTACTGGAGTCATTTCTGACAAATTGTTTCTACATACGTCATTGGGAGCAATAGAAAAGTAAGATAACATATTCGGGTCTGCAAGTGTTCCTGAACTCATCACCAATAAACAAAATCAAAATAATCGAACCTCCTTCTACGTGAAATCAAGTATATTTAACCCTTTCCCACATACTATAACCTGTGACTAAAAGAAAACATTGTGTCTAAAGGAGAAAATGCTCGTTTTGAGCAATTTCTTCTTTTGTCACTATGTTTTCAAAAAGCCGTCTGCTGAAGAGGCGTCAGAAAGCGTCTATCTGAGGGTAAGGGTTAAATTCATCTGCAGCAGACGACTTTGAACATACTTTGTAAAAAAAATAGAAAATCTCTACAATTGAATGCATAACCTATGACTTAAAGTGGAAAACATTGTGGCAAAAGGAGACATTGCTCGTTTTGAGCAATTTCTTCTTTTGTCACTATGTTTTTAAAAAGCCGTCTGCTGCAGAGACGTCACAAAGCGTCTATATGAGGGAAACGGTTGGCTGCTAATGAGACATCAAAATGCGTCTGTATGTGGGAAGCTATAGAATGGATGAAATATGAATTATTCGGGATCACGTAGGATATTTAGCGAGATATCCATTATCCTACATCAATGGAAAAAAATAATCCCCATGGATTTATTCTTTAAGCAGACAAAACAGACATGTTACCCTTTCACTATATCAGACGTCATTTGTCACGTCTTCAGCGGACGACTAATAAAAAACATCGCTTGAACAGTAGAAATTGCTTCTTTTGATGTTATTCTTAAATGTGTACTGAAAGTGACATCCAAAATTGCTTCGAAAATGATTCATGATTTTTATTCAAATGTCTCGTGTTCGAATCCCGTGATGAGCGGGTTCTGCCTTTGGTATTTTTCGAAACAAACGAGGTGAGTACCGGTTAAGTATCCAGGAAGCAGATATCGTCAGTTGATTAATATAGGCTGAAAGCTTGTTACATAAATAAATGAAAAGAAAATTCAAAGCAGACCTTTCTAAAATTAGATTCTAAGAAGGATGTTTCAGCTCGTCTAGAAATTTCGATTACTTAAAAGTGTTAAGGATCGAAGAATTCAGTGGCACGCGCGGATCCTTGTTTTCAGTTGAATAATTTAAGACCGACGCAAAGTCCTATCCCAAATGGGAATATGTTACCACCTCATCCTAAAGAAATCAAGCGATTTGTTTCATTGGTTGGCCAATACAGTTGACACGTGCTTGTACATTACAAATGTAGTTCAGGCGCGTCGGGAATTAAGGGGGTCTTATTGAATCTGCATTCAGTGAAGACTCAGGAGAGTTCGGATTTCTTATATCCAAGAGGTCCAGATAGGGATGGGTATTCAGCTCTTTCCCCCACAACTTCTCTCTTATTATTAAAGCACATCCTATGTTGTGGGTACTCAAAAGAATCGTCTCAATGAGACGATTCTTTTGAGTACCCACAACATAGGGTTAGAGGGTTAAATTAGGATTTTTTGAACAATCAAAATGCCCCTTATCTAGTGTTCTGTATAATAATCCGGCGAAATACATTTAAGCCTGACGAAAATCAAATTCCCATATGGAAAGGTTTTACCGATAAACATATTCCGAAGTATTTCCATGCTAAAAACTCAATGTTTGAAATATGTTTCATCGTTTTGTATATCGAGGGCTTGGCGTGAAACTGTTGTAACTAAAATTGGTATTTTTTTTACCAAGGTTAATCACCTCGCCATAAAGTATTTATAAACATTAAATCGTTTTTCTTGGTAAACAATGGACATTTAGGTGCCATTGCTCGTTTTGAGCAATAGCATCTAAATTTGCATTGTTTACAAAGGGGTCAATATTGCCCCTAAACCAGGGTTTTCAAAATAGGTTTTTAGTTACAACCGTTTCACGCCAAGCCCTCGATATGTGTGTTTTAAACAACGTGCATTTCTTTTGTCTTCTGTGTTGAAATTGGGCTTCTCCATTTTTTAAAAGTCCAACAGGAAATGAGGTAATGTTTAATGTCAAAGTGGCAAACAATGCAGATTTCAAGAGAGACAGCTCGTCACGAGCTGTCTCACTTGAATCTGTATTGTTTACAAAAGCCTTTAATTGCCCTTGGCAGCGAAAGGGTTAATGTCAGTTAAGATAACATTTCTGTTTATAAAGAAGATGAGAAGCGTCTGTAGAAGGTACAGGTACTGTTTCTTCGCACACAACGTAGATTTGGCGGTTTGTCCAGGGATTACGGCGTGCATGTCGAAGGAACTTGAGTTAAAGATATTATGAACAACTGGTGCCCGGGTTCATAATACTTCATTTATGTGTCAGTACATTTCCCTACATGCAAATAAAGTTTAAATGCTTAGTATATAAGGCATGACCATCTTCTGCAAGGTAAAACTTCATTAAATGATTTCCCTGTCTTATATTTGTACAATATTTACTGGTTTTATCTTTCACTATCTCAAATAACTGAAGTCATTGAGTTCAATGCACACATCGGCGTATTCCATAATTGAATTTCTCATTTCAAGTAATAAATCTTTAGTTGATTGTTTCTATTTCAAACCAGCTATTAATAATGGTATGATATAGCGGAAGCGTAAATCCATGCGACACCAAATGCACGATCAAGGGAGACAACTCTTAGAATAACTGACAATAGTTTTGAGTAACCTGCACCTAAACATTACATAAAATGTCAAGGCATAACACAATAATGGCGGCGACCTTTAGAAAAAGGCATTGCAAGCAAAAGATTAGAGCCAACCTTTTTGATGACCAATCGTTTAACCTTTTAGTCTCTGAACGTATTGTGCCTCATTGTTTTTATATATTGAACCCACACATCAAGTTGTAATGGTCCACCGTAGTGCTAATTGAAGTATAATTGAATATATATATAAGGGGCGGCCATTGTTGGTTCAAGCCGGAAGTAGGCCTAATTATTTACTATAATACGCCGGATACCAGACTAAACTGACCATTGATTTCATCCCTCTAACAAAAGTCCACTTAATTCGAAATATCCGAAAGTACTGTCTCTGTCACTGTCTCAGAAGCAGATCGATATAATATAAAGGGATCATATATAAAGATCATTTAAAACGATTAGATGTTAGTACTTTCTGTACTTTGAATCGTAATAGTGAATTGGAAAGATACTGCATATTTCAATGTTTTATAAAGTATACTCACTCTGCAAATCTTTTATAAAAGGTATAAACTATCCAACCACTCCTTTCATTTTTCAAAATGGACAAGGTATAGTTCCTAGCCTTTACTAGTACAGTTCTACCACATAGAGATATTACTTTTAAGTTAACCCTTTCCCTCATATAAACGCTTTCTGACGCCTCTACAGCAGACGGCTTTTTGAAAACATAGTGACAAAGGAAGAAATTGCTCAAAACGAGCTATTTCTCATTTTGCCACAATGTTTTCCACTTTTAGTCATAGGTTATCCATTTAATTATAGAGATTTTCAACTTTTCGCAAAATATGTTCAGAGTTGTCTGCTGCAGAATTGTCGTATGAGGGAAAGGGTTAATTAGTATTCTGTCGCCGTGACAAAAATTAACAACTGTTGAAATCGTCGCAAATCTTAGTAAAACAATTAAACAATTGCCAATAGTGCTTTGTCTATAAGATCAAAATGAGTGTCTACGAATGTAATGGACCACCTCAGTGGTGTAGTGCTAGAACGGTCGTCTCCGGTGCGGGAGCTTGTGGGTTCAATCCCCGTCCGCTTCACGCGAAAGTATATTATGAGTCGTCCCGCGAGAATACAAACATTATGGCCTCTGCGTAATGTATCGACCCAGATCAGCCTGCGCAGTCCCCGCAGACTGATCCGGGACGACACATTCCGTCTCATGGGGTGGGGTGGGGTGGGCGGGGGGGGGGTGGGGTTGTAGAGTTATAGAGTAATGATTCCTGAAACAGAAACTCCACAGGAGGCTAAAAGTGTATGTCCGGGTTAGCTTGCGCGGCATGCTTAAGCTGATCCGGGTCTATACTTTACGCAGAGTCCACAATGTTGGTTTTCTCGTGGGACGGCTCATATCAATATATCTGCGTAATGTATCGACCAGATCAGCCTGCGCTGTCCGCGCAGACTGATCCGGCCGACACATTCCGTCTAAGGGGGGATAGATAGAGTAGTGATTTCTGAAACAGAAAATCCACAGGAGGCGAAAAGTGTCTCTCCGGGTAAGCCTACGCTGCATGCTTAGGCTGATCCGGGTCGATATTTTACGCAGAGTCCATAATGTTGGTTTTCTCGCGGGACGACTCATATAAAGACTATAGTAGCTATCCCGCCTCGGTACTTATGTTGTTTAAATGCCATTACGACTGACTCATTCGCGTCAGGATAAATGGACCAGTAGTACTGGTAACTTACCAAGGATAAATGGACCAGTAGTACTGGTAACTTACCAAGGATAAATGGACCAGTAGTACTGGTAACTTACCAAGGATAAATGGACCAGTAGTACTGGTAACTTAACAATGATAAATGGACCAGTAGTACTGGTAACTTACCCAGGATAAATGGACCAGTAGTACTGGTAACTTACCCAGGATAAATGGACCAGTAGTACTGGTAACTTACCAAGGATAAATGGACCAGTAGTACTGGTAACCAAGGAAACACCGTGTTATAACTGGAATATGTTGAAAACAGTGTAAAAGACCATACAAACAAACAACACACAAATGCAATCGAGTGAACGCACGTGAATCGAGCAGATGCCAGTACTTGCACGCTTCTGTGTATCGTTCATTGAATCTTACATTTGTGCGATCAAGTATCTTCCTTTCTTTCTGTTTTTCTTTGGCATTAATTTGTTTTCTAAATCCCACGAAAATACGAATACGGTATTTTCAAGTGTTATATTCTATCAGAGAGCAGCTTTATAGAGAGCTTCCAAAAACACTCAATGTTGATTCTAGAATGTTTCTCGTGATACAACTATACCGCAGTACAATAAAGGCGCAATCGCGAAATGGTAATTCGATTTCTGCCTACTAAATAAAATCACACGACATCTAACTCGAACAAATTTGCTTGTATAAAACAGAAGTAATGTAATTGAGTGTGATCGTGCTTTGGCTCCTTCTCCCGCGAGTTTCCAAAATAACGCCGTAGGACCGCATCTTAAACATTTTACATGAAACAAACGACTTCCGAAGCTTTGTCGAGCAGACGACTTTTTAAAACTTTGTGGAAAGAGGAGATATTGTCCTTAGCGAGCGAACCACAGACAAGCATTCTGATAAAACCATCCGTTATGTACTAAGACGTCGGGGTTCGTAATTGGGAATGGTCTTATTACTTACATCAAATATATAGTTGATTACAAAAACAAGTACATGTGCTAGTAATTCTTTTTTATCAATAATCGATCTGTCAAAATATAATCTTTCGGTCAACTCTTTCAGTGCCGAATTTCACTAAGCCTCTTCTTCCATGTTGGAAATTATACCGCTCCATATTTTGTCCAACAGGAAATTTGATAAAATTTAATGTAGCAAACAATGCAGATTTCAGGAGAGACAGCTCGTTATGAGCTGTCTCACCTGGATCTGCATTGTTTGCAAAATGTTTAATGTAAACAAGTGGCAGCGAAAGGGTTAAAGATTGTGCATATTTAGACAAGATGAATTACGGAAGGTCTCTACAACTTCCTTATGAGATTATCCTCACAACAAATCAATTAGTCGATTTGAATGTTTAAAGAACTTTACTGGGCGACAAAATCAACGCCAAACTCCCGGAAAATGATTTTGATCTGATAATTAAGAGTCGCGATTTCATCTGTCAACCGGAAGGTGTGGATTAGGATGAGAAAATGCATAAGTAAGTTAGCCCTTCAATATCTCATTTGTTTTATCAACCAAACCCTATGTTGTGGTAACCCACTATTTGGTTTCCGATTTTGTGGTAACCCATATTTTGGTATCCCATGTGAAATCCAATATTTTGGTACCCAATATTCTTGTACCCATGTTGTGTACCCCATTTTATGGTACCCCATTTTTGTTTGGTCCCCTATGTTTTAGTCCCGCATGTTTTGGTACCCCATGCTGTCTACCGCACGCTTTGGTATGTCATGTTTAGGTACCCCATGTTTTAGTATACCCTGTTTTAATATCCCATGTTTTGGTATGCCATGTTTTGGTATCCCATGTTGTCTACCGCACGCTTTGGTACATCATGTTTTGGCTTCCATGTTTTGGTATCCCATGTTTTAATATCACATGTTTTGGTATGCCATGTTTTGGTATCCCATGTTTTCTACCGCACGCTTTAGTACGTCATGTTTTGCCCCCCCCCCCCCCCCCCCCTCCATATTTTGGTATCCCATGTTGTCTACCGCACGCTTTGGTACGTCATGTTTTGGCCCCCTCATGTTTTGGTATCCCATGTTTTAATATCCCATGTTTTGCTTTGCCATGTTTTGGTATCCCATGTTATGATTCCCCATGTTATGGTTCCCCATGTTTTGGTATACCATGTTATGGTATCTCATGTTGTCTACCGCACGCTTTGGTACGTCATATTTTGGTATCCCATGTTTTGGTACGCCATGTTTTAATATCCCATATTTTGGTATGCCATGTTTTGGTATCCCATGTTATGGTATCCCATGTTATAGTTCCCCACGTTTTGGTACGCCACTTTGTGTACCCCATTTCGTGGCGCCACATAATATCACCTTAATTAGCAATCAAATCCCATATCATATCATGGTGTCTTATGTCTCTTATTTCTTAACAGAATGCCATGTTGTTGTTCCTTAAAAGAAATCCTATAACTGAGGCGATTCTGTAATGTATCCACAACAAAGGGTTATCAAATAAGGAGCTTAGACCAGGCGATACGCACCTTATATAGATATGTGCTTGAGCCATTAACTCTTTCAGCGCCAAAGGCAATATTGAGGTTTTTACAAACAATACATATTCAGGTGAGTCAGCTCGTAACGAGCTGTCTCACCTGAAATCAGCATTGCTTGCCTTTTAGTTACTAAAATAGTCCAAAACTTTCATAAATTGAGAAATGGACACATCCGATTTTGAACATGGAAGAGTCTACTTTAAACAATTCGGCGCTGAAAGAGTTAACATATTTGAGGGTCGCTTTTCGTGTGGCACGTGTCAAGAAGCCAGTGACAAGGGTGTATCTACTGTCGATGGTTTTCCAATTTCACTGGTAACATTATCAGCAAAACTACATGGTTCATTTTGATAAAACGTCACTCTGTCACTCATAAGTCTATTTTACGACGCGCCTGCCCGTCGCCTTACACGTTCTTCAGATACATTCGTGAAGATTTCAGCCGTCCCACGAGAAAACCAACATTTTGGACTCTGCGTAAAGTATCGACCCGGATCAGCATAAGCATGCCGAGCAGGCTTAACCGGATACACACTTTTCGCCTCCTGTGGATTTTCTGTTTCATGAATATTAGAGCCGTCCCACGATAAAAAAACCGACATTTTGGACTCTGCGTAAAGCATCGACCCAGATCAGCATAAACATGCCGAGCAGGCTTAACCGGATAGACACTTTTCGCTTCCTATGGATTTTCTGTTTCATACATCATTACTCTAAACCTCTATCCACCTGAGACGGAATGTGTCGGCCCGGATCAGTCTGCGCGGACTGCGCAGGCTGATCTAGGTCGATACATTACGCAGAGGCTATAATGTATGTTTTCTCGCGAAGACGGCTCATTTGTATGAAACGATTGAGAATTTCGCAGACATTTAAACAGGTTTTCGTCTCCAGCTTTCTGACAGAAATAACCACGAAATATAATCATATTACAATAGGGACGAATTTGATTTGATTTTATTCATATTATTTGTTAAGGAGCTATTATTTCTTCAGGATTAAATCCTTACCCAGATGAAAGGGCATTTTGAATAATATTTCATAAATATGAACATATAAAATATTAAATGTTTATTAATTTTTACCTGATTGTGTTGCGTCCCATATATACAGTTAAGAACATCATGAAATTGACAAATCTACCGTTCACGTTTCGCTCCGTTCCGTTCAGTTCCGCTCCAGTCACGTTCCAATCCGCTCTTAAAGCGTTCAGTCGTTCAAATGATTGTGATTGCTTTTTTTCCGTTTCGTTCAAATTTATCGCTTTTTTAAGCACACTTGGAACGCTTTTTTTTCCGATCAAAAGTAGTTTCGTAAAATAATTATTTATGTGATTGAATTTTTCGTTCATTTTGATTGTTTCGTTCAGAGCGCAAAATTCCGTTCCGCTCTTAAAGAGTTCCAATCAAGCTCACGATCCAATCACGTTCCGCTCTGACAGTCAAGTTCATGATGTTCTTAGCTGTTAAAGGAATACGCTTGGCTGATGACAACACGCTTTGAATGGAAAACTACCGACTTAAATAACATTTATTTACTAAGCATTCCA
The DNA here is from genome assembly GCA_031761405.1 of Serripes groenlandicus. NCBI lineage: Eukaryota > Metazoa > Mollusca > Bivalvia > Cardiida > Cardiidae > Serripes > Serripes groenlandicus. Next base: position 3,775,114 of record JASEVX010000007.1, on the reverse strand, counting down.
TTAACATACAACTATATAATCAAGATATTAATATTTAAATATGACTATTTGTGCTGATCGGTGCCGCAGCATGAGCGCGGCTATTGTTTACACATCGCAATGTCTCGAGACTTTCTGAAAAGAATCGTGACGTCATTTACACACTATTCCCGAAACAGAACATAAAAGTAGAGTTAGCTAATGACCCAAAGTAAAAATTAAACTGCGGTACTATAAAGGGAATACAAAATATACTTTTTCGTATGTGGCTACGGTATACACGCAATGTGTTGTGTCACCACATTATTTCACCACCACTAACAGCTATAGTCACATCGAGAACACAGGAGCGTAAAACAACAACTTCGTAGTAAATCCTTTGACAGTAACAACACATGTGCTATAAACGACTTTGGAAACATTAAAGGCTAAAACGTTGGAAGATCCCTTTAAATGTATGTATACTTATTGTTAACATTTTGACAAAACGAGAAACGTAATGACATCCGCATCGGGCTAAAAACAAATGTGCCGTAGACGACTTTGGAATTATTTAGGCAAACATGTAGGAAATCTAGTTGAATGTTAGTATAATTATAGTAAATATTTTGACAAAAGGAGAAAAAAAAATTCTAGCCGAGTATGCCGCGTAAATTACGGGCAGCACTCTGTCGTACCGACAATACACTTGACAAACAACACATGTGCCGTAGACGACTTTGGAATTATTTAGGCAAAACTGTAGGAAGTATAATTATTGTAAACATTTTGACGAAAGCAGAAAAGAAATGACATCCACCACCGACATTAAAATAGGCTAACAACAAAAGTAGACGACTTTGAAAAAACATGTTGGCATAACCCCCGAGAAAGGTTAATGCTCAACTATGATTCGATCCGATTATGACTTTCCCATAAATAATCGGATTTGGAAATGACATGTTGTCACATTTGTTGAACAACATTATTTGCTTCTCTCATATAGACGCTTTCTGACGCCTCTGCAGCAGACGGCTTTTCGAAAACATAGTGACAAAAGAAGAAATTGCACAAAACGTGCAATTTCTCCTTTTGCCACAATGTTTTCCACTTTTTGTCATAGGTTATCCATTCAATTATGGAGATTTTCTATGTTTTGACAAAATACGTTCAAAGTCGTCTGCTGTAGAATTGTCGTATGGGGGAAAGGGTTAAACTACTTTTGTGCATTGATTTTATGAGCGTTGCCTTGGTGAAACAAACATCATGATACATAGAAACAAAACAAGAGGACGATAAGGCCCTGCAACGCCGACCTGAGCATGCACCCTTTAAGGTAAGACCAGCATTTACAGGGCAAACCACAAGCCAGCCTCACCCCTAAAGGCCCATTTTTCGACCAATCAATGTGATTAAACAATTGTTGTAGATGGTCATATAAGAAACGGTTCTGCTAAAATATCTTGAAATCAGATACGCAGTTTCAGGGAAGAATATTGTGTATCAACAAACTCGAAGAAATTAATTTTTAAAGATTACAGAAGACTCTTTCATTGCCGAATTTCACAAAGTCGACTCTCCCATGTTGAAAATTCGACCTCACCATTTCTCGTCCAACAGGAACTTTGGTAAACTTCAATATTTTAAAAGTGACAAACAGTGCAGATTTCAGAAGAGACAGCAACATTCTTTAATTGCTTTTAGCAGTGAAAGGGTTAAAATTTTCCTTCATAAAAAATATCTCCAAAAGACTACTTTGAATATTTATTCTGGTAAAAATATGAAACATTTCGTTAATTAAATGTATTATTATTGAATAGAGTATAAAACATTGTGGCAAAAGGAGAAACTTCCCATTATGAGCGAGCCGTTTCTACTTCTGCAACAATATTTCCAGAGGTCGTCTGCTGTAGAGGCATGAGAACGCGTATATATATGTGGGAAAGGCTTAACTTGATATAACCGAAGACACGGATAAATATTGGCATTTAAACCCTACGAATCTTCGTTTCTCTGTAAAATATTTCCAGTCAATAGAATTCCATTTCCGTTCGTTATCACTGATTTCCGATCTGTCTGCCTTATTTCAAAACGAAATTTAACGATATACCATCCGTCATGTTCTTTATTATCTAGTTTCAAAACTTGCTTTTATCTCGGCAGCGACATATAGAAGGCTTCACGCATCAAGATGAACTCTAGCCTTGAATACAGTGTATTAACTCTTTAACTGTCGAATTTCACAAAGTCGACGCTTCCATGTTGAAAATTGGAACACTCCATTTTTCGTCCAATAGGAAATTTGGTAATATTTAATGTCTACGTGGCAAACAATGCAGATTTCAGGAGAGACAGGTCGTTATGAGCTGTCTCTCCTGAATCTGCATTGATTGTGCAAAAGCCTTTAACTATTTCCCACATACAGACGCTTTCAGACGCCGCTGAAGAAGACGACTTTTGAAACATTGTGGAAAAAGAAGAAATTGCTCATAATGAGCAATTTCTCCTTTTGTCACAACCGTTTCGACCTTTAGTCATTGGTTATCCATTTCAGAAATGTTAGAAAGTTCCCATATTTTGACAAAATGTGTTCAAAGTCGTCTGCTGCAGATTTCTTGTACGTGAAAAAACGTTAATTTGACATTTGCCGCGACAGAGTTAATTGATTTGTTTGACCACACTAGTAGCTATAATATTGTTGAGTTCAGTACTTGAATTTGATGAACCTAAATTGAACAAAAAGAAATTGATAGAATATTTTGGAATTTATATAAAAGGCGGAGTTCCAGATTAAATGTGCCATTAATCTTTTCTCCACCTGCAGACGTATTTAGACGAAGCTGCAGCAAACGACCTTTGAAAACGTTCAGGCAAATAAAAATAACCCCTTTCCTCAATCTTTGCAGCTGTATTTAATAACTATACTTCTATTATTTGAGTTTCCATATTTTGCCTAGATGTTTTCAAGGTCGTCCTTTGCAGATAAGAAATAGTACGTGGGAAATACTTAAACCTTTCCCTCATACGACAATTCTGCAGCAGACGACTTTGAACATATTTTGCCAAAAAATAGAAAATCTTTATAATTGAATGGATAACCTATGACTAAAAGTTTTGTGCAATTTCTTCTTTTGTCACTATGTTTTCAAATAGCCGTCTGCTGCAGAGGCGTCAGAAAGCGTCTATATGAGGGAAAGGGTTAAAGGAAAATCAATCCGTCTGAATTATTTCATTTTATTTCATATTCACAGGCGTTAGATTCATCCTTAACCTATGCCCACGTGCAATAAATCTGGAGCAGACGACAATAATCCAAAACTACGGAATATATCTATGAATATATCTATGAATATATCTATGAATATGTCTATGAATTAAGGACGATTGTTGGATCGAGTTGAACTATTGTGGTAAATTGAGAAATTGCTCATTATAATTTGATTGATTGGGGTTTAACGCTGTTTTTAACAATTTCTCAGTCATATCAGGGCGACCAGTTCAACTACTCATGTGTTTTCTCACACCAGTACTCCACACAACAATCTTCCCAAGCAACTGGCTGCTTTTCCACATAGACTTAGCCCATTGGTGGAAGACGAATGACGCATGTCGCAATGACTTTTGTCAAACGTCGGAAAAAAGTTGGCCGAGCCGGGATTCTAACTCACAACCCCTAGATTGACAGCCCGCGTCATTACCGACTGAGCTACCGGGACTCGACTGATCAATATAAACAATTTATCCTTTTGCCTTCATGTTTTCAAAAGTCGTCTGCTTCAGAGGCGTCAGAAAGCGTCTGTATGTGGGAAAAGTTTAACTCTTTCAGCGCTAAAGGCAAATATTGAGGTTTTTGCAAACAATACTGATTCAGGCGAGACAGCTCGTAACGAGCTGTCTCACCTAAAATCAGCATTGTTCGCCTTTTATTTATCAAAATAGTCCAAGCTTTTATTACATGAGAAATGGAAACGCCCGATTTTGAACATGGAATAGTCTACTTTTAACAATTCGGCTCTGAAAGAGTTAACACTTTCTAACCCCAAACAAAAACTCTCTTCATCAGTCGCAATGTATTCAATATGTCACAATGTGTCTTCTTGCTGGGTTGGAAAGAGTTAACCAATTGATAAGTTCCATTGTTTTAATCTTTCACGTGTCACTATCTCCTTCAGACTTAGAATGTTATGCAGTCGTTATCCAGAAATAATAATTAGATTTATCCAATCTAAATAAAGCCATACGCCTTCTATTCCGAACTTATTGAATTGTGGAATTGTTCTAACAAAATGCAGTGAAACCTAATGCGTTTTTATTCCCTGGTTAATTGAAGTGCAACTGTTATATTGCATATTATGAACCTCTAGGTATCTTTATATCGTGCTGAATACTTGTTAACTATTTCGTACTTGCAGACTCGTGTTGACGCATGAGCACGTTTTTCATTCCATTTTGGTGGGTTTTCTTAGGAACTTTAAATCTATACCATAGAAATGACTGATTGATTCTTAGTTGTTTTACGCATATTTCAACAATTGTTCAGTTACATCACGGCGTTTCCTGGGTAAGTTACCAGTACTATTTATATGTTTATCCTTGCACCAGTCAGCCAGTCGTAATGCTAATCGCGGAACCCTGGGCGGCAAGGAGGGCAGCAATTACTATCATTTCTTTGGTATTTGGTATGACCCGGCCGGGTATCGAACCCGCGACCTCACCCCCCCGAGGCGGTCGCTCTAGCACCACACCACCGAGTCGCATCACTCGAAAACTCGACATATGCAAGCTTTGAAATGCAGGTTAATTATGATTAAATGGCATACATATATCAATGGTATTATTTAAAAAGCAATCTGCCGAGCGTTTCAGTTATTTTTGAACGGCGAGCAGGAAATCCTGATCTTATAGTGCATATGCTTGTTGCAAAGTTCCGAGTGTTGTTTTTTGTGTGGCGTGTCTCATTTCATCTTCCACTTCGGGTGCGGGGGGTCGCGGGTTCGATTCCCGGCCGGGTCATACCAAAGATTTTAGAAATGGTAGTAATGGCTACCCTCTTTGAAGCTCAAGGTTGCGGGGTTATCATTACGACTACCTGACTGGTATCAGGATAAATACATCAATAGTACTGGTAACTTACCCTGAATACGCCGTGTTATAACTGGTGTCAGGATAAATACATCAGTAGTACTGGTAATTTACCAAGAAAACGCCGTGTTATAACTGGTGTCAGGATAAATACATCAGTAGTACTGGTAATTTACCCGGAAAACGCCGTGTTATAACTGGTGTCAGGATAAATACATCCGTAGTACTGGTAATTTACCCGGAAAACGCCGTGTTATAACTGGTGTCAGGATAAATACATCAGTAGTACTGGTAATTTACCCGGAAAAACGCCGTGTTATAACTGGTGTCAGGATAAATACATCAGTAGTACTGGTAATTTACCCGGAAAACGCCGTGTTATAACTGGTGTCAGGATAAATACATCAGTAGTACTGGTAATTTACCCGGAAAACGCCGTGTTATAACTGGTGTCAGGATAAATACATCAGTAGTACTGGTAATTTACCCGGAAAACGCCGTGTTATAACTGGTGTCAGGATAAATACATCAGTAGTACTGGTAATTTACCCGGAAAACGCCGTGTTATAACTGGTGTCAGGATAAATACATCAGTAGTACTGGTAATTTACCCGGAAAACGCCGTGTTGTAACTGGTGTCAGGATAAATACATCAGTAGTACTGGTAATTTACCCGGAAAACGCCGTGTTATAACTGGTGTCAGGATAAATACATCAGTAGTACTGGTAATTTACCCAGGTAACGCCGTGATATAACTGACTGGATAGTGTCATGATAAGTGGATCAGTAGTACTGGTAACTTACCCAGGAAACGCCGTGATATAACTGAACAGTTGTTGAAAGAGGCGTACAACTCTAAACAATCATTTAACCAATCTCATTGCATATATACAGTATACAGGGGCGTAGCTTGGCAATAATCAATGTGTAGGCCGTCTCGTGAGGAAATCAACATGGTGGACTCTGCGTAAAGTATCGACCCGGATCAGCCTAAGCATGCCACACAGGTGTACCCGGATATACACTTTTTTCCTCCTGTGGATATTCTGTTTCAGGAATCACTACTCTATATATCCCCCCTTAGACGGAATGTGTCGGTTGGATCAGTCTGCGCGGACAGCGCAGGCTGAGCTGGTCGATACATTACGCAGATGTGTATCGCCGCAGCTGCATTTTTGGGCATTTTTAGAAAAAGTGTACAGGCACGTGCCTACAGTGTCTAAAGGGAGCTACGCCCCTGGTATATACATTATAACATCCCTATCAACCGTCTGACACAATACTTTAATGGGAGTATCGTCGCCCTGTTTATAGCATATAAATAACACGCATATTACCACGTCGTGTATTTAATCATACAGTTAATTTGACAACTAGGCTAGGTGGTAATTTTCGTACAAGATTACCCTAATACAATGGGAGGGTCTAATTACAACATTTGTTCTGACACCATAATGTTCTGTTATGCATTACTATCAAATAGGCGGATATTTTTCATATGTTATTAACTTCATCTTCTTGTGGTAATTTTCATTCAAGATTACGCTAATACAATGGGTGGGACGCGGAGTTCTAGATTAGGAGCATTATGCTTGCTCTAAAATCCTTATTTTATCCACTAACCCTATGTTGTGGGTACCCAAAAGGATCCTCTCAATGAGACGATTCTTTTGAGTACCCACAACATAGGGTTTGGTTGGATAATAAGAGAGATATATTGGGGGAAAAGAGCTGTTAACCCCTCATTATCTGTACCCCTGGTACCTCATATTTGTTCTGACACCATAATGTTCTGTTATGGATAAATATCAAATAGGCGGATATTGTTCATATGTTGTTAACATCATCTTCTTGTGGATAACACATTTTCTGAGTTTGTAACGAACTGTTTTTAATGTTGAATCCATGTTATATTACCAAATACTAAGTCTTCTTGTACCATTTACCCTGGCACAAATGCAGTAGTCGCAATGCTATCCCCAGTACCGTAAGTACCATGAACCACATGGTAAAGACATCACTACAAAGTATACGGATAACATTTCACGTTGAAACACGAATTCTCGTAAGTAAAATGTTGAATCCAATGACAATTTTACAAGCAAACATTGGTTTAGTTATTAGTAAACAGGGAAATATAATTTTCTACGTTTGAGAAAATCGAATAAGAAGAAAATTACTTTCCCTTGTTTATAATGTAATAACCGCCAGGTGGCGTTATACGCACGAATAAATCGTGCTTATAGATTTGAGAGGCATTCAGCTTTGGGGATCCGATGTGTTCAGTACGGTTAAATGAATTGCTTACTTATACTCATCGGTTTCCCCAAGTGCTTTCTCTAACATGAGATTTCCAAATAATAATTTGAAATTAAATGATTGTTTTGTTGTTTTCTATAACAGGTATGGAACGGTATTCATGGAATACTACGATCCCAAGGTATACATGTAAACAGTCTCACATGAAGAAGTATGTTGTCAAATCTGCAACTGACGAACTTTGAGAACATTTGTTGTTTCGACAAAATATTTTCAACTCTATTCACTACAAACTATGCTTTCGTTCATATAGTTTTCTTCTCTTTGCATATAAGAGTTCAGATTTGTCTGTGACAGCTTTGGCGTATGTTTGAAGGGGGTTGTAAAACATATAAGAAGAAAAAGAAATTTTTTTTTATTTGATCTTCAAACCCTAAGTTGTGGGTACTCAAAAGAATCGTCTCAGTGAGACGATTCCTTTGGTACCAACAACATAAGGTTTAAATAAATCATAAGTGAGATATCCTTAGACAAAGACCTTTCTACACCACTGTATTTATTGGTTGTAAAACATATAAGAAGGAAACGAAAGAAAATTGTTGGAAACGGCGTTAAACCTTAATCAATCAATCAATCAATTGCATATATGAGTTCAGATTTGTCTGCGACAGATTGGCGTATGTTTGAAGGGGTTGTCAAACATATAAGAAAGAAACTAAAAAGAATGGAACCAACAGCTCTAGATAAAGGGGCGTATTTCAATTTCTTGAATCTTTATCTAAACTTCAAACCCTAAGTTGTGGGTACTCAAACGATTTGTCTCAGGGAGACGTATTTTATGGTACCAACAACATAGGGTTTAAATAAACCATAAGTGAGATATCCTTAGACAAAGACCCATCTACTTCTCCGTATTTAGCATTCTGAGTTGGAACTGAAAAGAATGACATCAAGGGAATCATGCTCATGGATCGATAAGATAATGGTTTCTTTAATATATAATCGGATTCTGGTATACTATTATTGTGGCTTCGGATGGAGCTCATTTGATAAGGATTTTATTTTGTTTGCTTGGAGTTGTATTTCACATTTTTATATCTCTATCGACGCCGATTTTGCCAGAGATTGATCTTCCACGTTCAAAATCGGGCGATTCCATTTTTCAAGCATAAGAGTTCCTGGAATATTGTGATAACTAAAAGACAAACATTGATGATTTCAGGTGAAACAGCACGTTATTGTCATTGACGCTCAAATAGTTATCCATATATTAGTTACATAAATGCGTTTCATATTTAACCCCCCTTTCCCAAATACAATAAATCTGCTGCAGTCGATAACATAATGACCAACGTATAGAAAATCTCTATAAATGAAAGTATGATTTTGTTTTAAAAAAGTTTAAAACATTCTCGCAAATGGAAAAGAAATACTCTTCAGTAGTAATTTCTCCGTTTTCCACAGTTATTTCAAAACTCGTCTGTTTCATTGACGTCAGTATGCGTCTACATGTGGGGCAAGGGTTATATTACCAGTACCAAGTCTTCTTGTACCATTTACCCTGGCACAAATACAGTAGTCGCAATGCTATCCCCAGTACCTTAAGCACCATGAACCACATGGTAAAGACATCACTACAAAGTATACGGATACAATTTCACGTTGTTTCACGAATCAATAAATCAATCAATAAAATCACTTTCACAAGTATGAATATGTTTCTAAGTAATGTTAGCACTTTATTTTTCAGACAAACACACTCGTGTGAGAATCTCTTTAATATAAAGGAAGTCAACGAACAAGGACAACTAGCACCAAAGAAGAATTCCCCAGGGAAGGACGCATCAAGGAATATATTGACGAACAAATAAACAACTTCTAACGAGTTTGGGCCTTGTTTGAATCGGGAATCACTTATAGCGACATTTGCGTAAAACTAGTTGTTTAGCATGATAGTTTCCAGATAAACGAAGTCTTGCAAGAGTGCTTTTATTGAAAATAATTAACTGATTGATTTTAAGTTTCCAGTACTACTGTGCCATTTATTCTGACACCGGCAATTCGGTCGTTATGCTAAACCCGCAACCCTAAGCGCAAATCAAATTTAGAAAAAATAAAATATAAAAAATTCCACGCATAGCATAAGATTTGAACACATGAACAGTGACCTTTGTGGTTTGAAGTGCTTCGTTCTTAGCCACTGGGCTACGGCGACGGTGTTAATTGAACAGGCCAGTTTACGTATTAATAGGTTGCAGGCGATTATTGATGAGTAAAACCTGTTTACATATATTTATTTAGTGAGACATTTAAAATGTTTGAAATTACAACACGAAGACTTATATACTTATGATGAGATACCACTTTGTATCGATGATAACGTTAAACATGCTTTTCATATTACTGCGTATAGTATTGACATAGTATTGAACTTAGAGTAAATATATATCTTGAAATGGCATCTATCTGTATGAAGCTCGGTGGCTCAGTTGGTAGAGCAGCCGTCTTTCAATGCAACTGTTGTGGGTTCGAACCCCAGCTTGGTCAACATTGTTTCTGACATTTGTCAAAAGTATATAAAGGTGCGAGGGTGACTCAGTGTAAGTGATGGTAACTGGGTAAGAGTGGCTCAAACTTAGTCAGAGTGGCTGAAAGTGGTTGAGGGTGTGTACGACTGAGTGAGTGTGAGTGTGACTAAGACTTAGTGAGTGTGACTGACAGTGTTACTGATACTTAGTGAGTGTAACTGGAATTAGTAAATGTGACTGAGGTTGACTGAGACTTAGTGAGTGTGAATGGGACTTAGTAAATGTGACTGAGAGTGACTGAGACTTAATGAGTGTGACTGAGGGTGACTGAGACTGAGAGTGACTGAGAGGGTGACTGAGACTTACTGAGTGTAACTGGGACTTAGTAAATGTGACTGATCTGATAAGTTGACTGAGGTTGACTGAGACTTAGTAAATGTGACTGAGACATTTAGTGGCTTAGTACTGGTCGCTGATTAGGTCTGAATGATGCTGGCTGGTTGAGAAAGGCTGAGACTTAGTGAAGCTGACTCAAACTGAGTGAGAGTCGATGAGAGTTAGTGAATGATGGTGGCTGAATGAGGAAGACTGAGACTGGTGGAGAGACTAAGTAACGGAGACTGGAGCAGTGTGAGTGAAGAAGAGTGTAGTTGTGTCGGGGACTGATTGTGTCGTGATTGAGGTGGTAGAGCCGAGGGACGATGTGAAGGAGACTGAATTCCATGCTGTATTGCTGAATTATATAGTTGTATTTTTTACTCTTTTCAACACCATTCAACAATTATAGATAAAGTTTTGCATTTTCTTAAATATTTTCGAAGTTTTCTGCAGCAGATTTATTGTATTAAAGGGAAGTGTTTAGAAAAGAATGCACACGATTAGGACAAATACAACAACATTTATCGAATATTTCATACATAACTAGTGTAAATTCGTATATCAGGGACCACGTTTACGATTATACTACATATAGTTTAACACTAACTACTCTATTATGTCATGTTAGCTATGGCCCTAACAGATAGATGTGACGGTATAATATTTAAATACTTGTCAGCAATACGGACACATAAAACATGCCAAAATTCGGGCAAATTCTAGGGAATATTCAGATATCATTGACTCGTTAGAGTTTCCGGCTTGTAAGCAGGAATTCAGGGTCCGGTGACTTCCCGAACCCTTGGCGCTCAGGGTTGCGGAGATAGAAGTACGACTGATGCATTTGTATATATATATATTACCGACATACATCCGAGTAGGACGCTCTATCATTACACCAAGAGATTCGCTGTATTGTGAGAAAGTTCAGGTGTCGTTATTTCACCCCTGTAACCCTCGGGATCAAGACGGAACCCCACTAAAACCGTTTAAAAGATATCAGTTTGACACGCTTACGTGTTCTCTAAAAGAGGTACTATAATCGCTACACCACTCAGACTTTGCGTTAAATTATATTCTGATGTGCGCCGGTAACTCGGTTGTCCTGGGCTCTCAGCAATTTACTATTCGTAATGTAAATGATTACTTTTTTAGCTGTTGTATATAACATGTGAACTGACAAAAACTTGAACAAATCCGACCAAACAACTAATTTTGTGATCAGCTGCCAGTGTTATCATTTCCCTTGGGTGGCTGCTGATCGCAAGTTAAGTTTATTTTAGTTGTCCGATAAACACAGTCGTGAGAGAATATCTTTAATATAAAGGAAGTCAACGAACAAATACAAATATCACTAAAGAATAATTCCCTAATAAAGTACTGATCAAGTATTATATGGACAAAGAAACAAACATCTTGTTACGCATTTAGGCCTTGTTTTGAATCTTGCACCATTTAAAGCGGCAATGACGAATAACTGATTGTTAAGCATGTTACGTTTTCAGATAAACGAAGTCTTGTGAGTCTCTTTAATGAAAAGGAATCCAGCGAACAAGGACACTTATCATTACAGAAGCATTCCCCAGTGTTTAGGCCTTGATTTGAATCGGGGATCATTTATAGCGACATTTACGTAAAACTAGTTGTTTAGCATGTTTAGTTTCCAGATAAACAAAGTCGTGCAAGAGTCCCTTTACTGAAAAGGATTGACTGATTGACTGATTGCCTGATTGATTGATTGATTGACTTGATTGATTGATTGGTTGATGTTTTACGCCGCTTTCAACACCTGTACAGTTATATAACGGCTTTTTCCTGGGTAAGTTTCCAGTACTACTGTGCCATTTATCCTGACACCAGCAAGTCGGTCGTTATGCTAACCCCGCAACCTTGAGCGCAAAGGAGCGCAGCGGTTACTACCATTGTTAAAGTTTTTGGCCAGTATGACCCGGCCGGGAATCGAAGCCACAACCTCCCGCTAACGAGAGGGACGCTCTACCATTAAATCACCGAGGCAGTTTAATAAAACCGAAGCCAGCTAACAAGGACAGTAATTCCCCTCGGAAGTACACATCAGGTTATATATGAAGGAACAAATGGGCAGCAACGTTTTACGGATTTGGACATTGTCTTGACTATTGACGTATTAACATAACGTAAACCGGCATTTGTTAAGAATTGCTTTCATTATATGACTGTTCTGTATTACATGTAGCCGGACGGTGAAAATTCAATTGTTTTTTATTTCTTTGTTTAACGCCGGTTTCAACAATTGTTCAGTATAATCACGGCGCTTCCTGAGTATGTTAGCAGTACTAACGGTCCCTGTTATCCTTACACCAGCGAGCCAGTCATATTGCTAACCTTACACTCCAAAGCGCAACGGAGTCGAAGCCATAACTACCATTTATAAAGACTTTCGCATGACCCGACCGGGGAAAACTCTTTTGACCTCAACATTGATTGACTCGGATTCTATGTATCTTGAGACGATGACTCTCCGTCTTTGTCTGTCTTACAGAATCAATTATTTAGGCTTTTACAGAACCGTTCATTGTTTATTAGTCTTGCGTAGACAAAAACGCACGATTGTTCTGTCGTCCGGGGAATTTCATTCAGTGCTTGTTATTTATTATGCGTACGTACGAACACGTTCAATATAGAGGCCCAGGAGGAGGAGAGACAAACAAAACGCCTTCAGTTAATTCATGCCATTAGGTAACGTATACGAATTCAGAGCTTGTTATTTATTATGCGTACGTACGAACACGTTCAATATAGAGGCCCGGAAGGTGGAGAAACCAACAAAACGCGTTCAATTAATTTATGCCACTAGGTAATGCATACGAACATGTTTTAATCAATTGGAGGGGCTTTGCTTCCGTTAGCTTATGTTTACTGTTACTGAACGCAGTACAGGGTTTTGTCTAGTTAATTGATTGATTGATTAATTGTAATTTAAAGCCGTTGTCAACAGTGTTCAGTTATATCACGGCGTCGAGATCACCTAGTCTTGTGTTTCCTGTGTTTTCTCTTACCAGAACTTCACACAACATTCTTATCTTGACCCTTTTCAGAATCCTCTGTAGCAGACGAATTTAGAAAACCCTCTGATAGAAGTAGTAATTAGTCAAAACCAGCAATTTCTCATTTTGCCACAATGTTTCATTTTTTTTTCAGTAATTAAACTCCATTTTTCGTCCAACAGGAAATTTTGTAAAATTTTAAATGGCAAACAATGCAGATTTCAGGAGAGACAGCTCATTACGAATCAGTCTCATCTAAATCTGCATTTTTTTTGTAATAGCCTTGTATTGCCTTTGGCGGTGACAGGGTTAAATCGTAGTGCATCTTTGTACAGTGAAGACACTCGTTGTAGACCCAGGTGAGTCTATATAGTGGCACGGTCTCACGAGAGCATTCAATGTCTGCCTATGTTTTATACAGACAGAAAGCTATAGAAGTATAACTCTTTTAACTCTTTCAGCGCCAAAGGCAATATTGAGACTTTTGCAAACAATACTGATTCAGGTGAGTCAGCTTGTAACGAGCTGTCTCACCTGAAATCAGCATTGTTTGCCTTTTAGTTATCAAACTAGTCCAAACTGTTATTACATGCGAAATGGAGACGCCCGACTTTGAACATGGAAGAGTCTACTTTAAACAATTCGGCGCTGAAAGAGTTAAATTGTACGGCAATGTAACTTTAGATGATCATGTTACGCTTGATTGGTTGATTAATTGATTGGTTGATTAATTGGGCTTGAACGCCGTTTTCAATTTGTTTTCATTTATCACGGCGTTTGCTGTATAAGTACCAAAACTACTAATCCGTTTATCCTGACAACAGGGAGTCGCTCGAAATAGTTGATTGATTGATTTATTGATTGATTGAATTGGGTTTAACGGCGTCTTTAACCCTTTTTCATTTATCACGGTGTTTGAGGTGTAACTACTAATCCGTTTATCTTGACAACAGGGACTCGCCGCTCGAGATGGTTGATTGATTGATTGATTGATTGATTGGTTGATTTATTGATTGATTGGATGATTGATTGATTGATCGGGGTTAAACGCCGTTTTCAACAATATTTCACGGCGGCCAGTTCACATAAACATGTGTGTCCTGGCGTTCCCATACCAGTACTCAACACACAACAGACTTTCAAAGCAACTGGCTGCTTTTCAACATAGTCAATTAGTCCATTGACGGAGGACGAATGACGCTTGTCACAGTGACTTTGACAGTGATGTTGAACCGAGCTAGGGTTCGATCTCTCAACCCCTGGATTGATAGCCCGCGTCGCTACCGTCTAAGCTACCGGGGCTCTCGGCCTAACGTTTTACGGAGAAACAAATTAACCCCGGATATTTGTATAAAGAACATCATCAGGTCAAAAGTGTCAAGTAATAACCGTGTATTGTAACTTTAACCTTTTCCCACACACAACACATATAAAGCAGCTGACTTTGAAAGTATTTAGGCGGAAAATGGTCACTTTATATATATATGAAAGTTAATTTATTGTATAGGGTTGAAAATTTGTGCTTAATAGAGAAATTGCTCATCATAAGCAATTTCTCTTTTTGCAGCAATGCTATACAAATAGATCTGTTTCTGAAGGATAAGAATGCGTCTGCAAACGGGAAAGGGTTAAGACGGAAAAATCTCCCAAGACCTATCTTGCTTGACGGGATTTCCAGATTAATCGACTCTTTGGTCATTGATATATAAGTGTGTCTAGACAGTTATGGTATATAATATTTCATCATAAATGGTATGAATTACACTTCGAGCCTATACACCGCAATATCCTAGTCTTAAATGGGGGATATGTTCGATTTATGAAGAGCATTTAAACTATTACGCCATTTTCAACGTTTCGTCAGTCAAATCACGGCTGCCAGTTCACTTAATCACGTGCATGGATCCTGGCTTTCTCATACCAGAAACTCCCCACACCGAGCCCCGGTAGCTCAGTCGGCCTGTCAATCCAGGGGTTGTGAGGGCGAATCCCAGCTCGGCCAACATTCTTTCCGACGTTTGACAAAAGTCACTGTGACAAGCGCCATTCGTCTCTTATCGATGGGCTAACAGTCTAATCGGAAAAGCAGCCAGTTGCTAGGAAAGTATGTTGTGTGGAGTACTTGAGAAAGCTAGGCAACACATGAGTAGGTGAACTGGCCACCGTGATATGACTGACAAATTGTTGAAAACGGCGTTAAGGCCCAATCAATCAATCAATCAATCAATCAATCAATCAATCAATCAATCAATCAATCAAATCACACAACATCCTTTTCAAGCAACTGGCTGATTTTCCATGTATACTGTTAGACCATTGAAGGAAGACGACTGATGCCAGTAACAGTGATTTGACAGTGATGTTGGCCGATCTGGAGTACGAAGAGCATAAACTATTACAGTAGTATACATAGTGTTTTATAATATCTGTCCCCATTTGACATGTCATTTTTTTTTTACAGAGACTGATAACATAAAATGTGTGTTTTTATTCTAAAAACAGACATAATGAAGTTGTATTGTGTATGAATACAAGATATTCTTTCTTACATTCTGGATTTAATTTAAGGCATCCTTTTTTTATAACCTCAGTTTTGACCTAGATGTTAAACAAATGATCTAGATTGTAGACCAATCAAATGTTGTATTTAATGAATAATGTCGAAGAAATAAAAGAAATGAAACGTTTTGATTGGTTCGTAGTTAAGTTGGCGATCCTTCGAGAGGCACCAATAAGGTGAAGTTTTAAAATGAAATGTTCTGCATACTAAACTTTAATTGTTTTCCTTAAGAAATAAATTTCAGTGATAAAAAAATCAGTGAAAACGTATGAAATATAATATTTAAGAGCAAAATATTAATTATTTTTGAAACATGATAAGTTTTCAGTTATTTATCGTCAATTGAATCTTATAACTGTGTTACATAATATACCTCTTGGGAGCCTCGCGTAATCTCAAGTCATGTGATTAATTCTCGGCCTTGAACGAATTTAAAGTGATGTCGCGCTAGTGTAATGGATGTTGACATGGATTGTCAAGGGAAAGGTCTGTGGTACGCTTGCCGGCAGGAGTAAGCTTTTTTTTCCCCCTCTCTCATTCATATCAAAACCAAAGTATATATATGAACTAAAACATTTATAAACCAAATATTACATATTTGACGTTATTGTTTTCTGTATCATATGCGAATGTTCCATTTCTTAGTGTTTTCTCATATTGATCGACGTTTATCTTTTTTAAAGATATTTCTTGTTTTAAATAGTGTCAGTTTTACATAATGTGCTCCAAATGACGTCCTCTTTGCGAAATGACGACGTCAAGTCTCTCTCGGAAATTTATATTGTATTGGCATGAAGTATAGCAATGATTTAGAGTCTGTTTGCATATGTGTACAGTCAGGACTCAGACGGGTCTGTGCATCCACACAGTCTGACCAGAATCTTTACTGTCCGCCAATTTGTTATATAGACCTAAAAGTATCCATTGGCAAAACGCTGGAACTGCAGCCCCATTAGTTTTAAGCAAATATACAATTGCATAATCCCATTACGGAGATTTTCAAAGACCCCAAATCGCCAGACGGGGCTCATAAGTAATCAACTTATCACAGAGTTTGGTTGACACATATAGGATCCATCATGAGTTTTCTTTGGAGATATATAGGATCCATCATGAGTTTTCTTTGGAGATCAAGTTTTTTTTAAATGAGTCTAGAAAAAGACGGTTATTAACCGAGCCTCTTGGCGAGGTTAATAACTCTCTTTTTCGAGACGAATTTAAGAAATCTTCTCCAAAGAAAAACGAGTGATGGATTCTTTCTATCACCTAAACAGTGTGTTTTAATGAAAAATATTGACAACATCAAAAGAAAGACCGAATAACATATTCTTCATAAGAACTTGTGATTCACCGCATAAAAAAGTAGTCCTCATCATTTTTGAATAAGAAGAAAAGAACAACAACAATGTTTTAAACATTTAAGACTCGTTATTTATTCAAAATAACGTATTATAGCATTTTTCAATGTGTAAAATTTAACAACTTAACAATAAACATAATAAAGATAAAGGTCAAAATGACGTCATCAGTAGTCGCGTGTATGACGTGTTTTTGTTATCACACATGTTGGATATCGTTGTTCCGTGATTTGTTCTCAACTTGGTATTTATGTGATAAATTGTAATATTCACCTATTAACACATAAATATATATATCTATTATAAACCTGCACATTTTCCGGTGCATATACAAGCAGATTGTCATGCGCATATCAAACACGACTGATTGAAATTCCGGATTTGACTAGGTCAAATGAAGTTTTAAATATGGTTATGATACGTTACTGGTGTACCACGTAATGCCACTGACATATGATTCCATGTCATTCAAAATGCAGTAGTGGGGCCTGATTCACACGCCATTCATCAATTGTGTTATTTCGTTATTGAAAACATCGAAATTTGTGAAATCTTTCTTTATAATGTTTTAACCCTTTCCCTCATATAGACGCTTTCTGACGCCTCTGTAGCAGACATCTTTTTGAAAACATAGTGACAAAAGAAGAAATTGCTCAAAACGAGAAATTTCTCCTTTTGTCACAATGTTTTCCACTTTTAGTCATAGGTTATCCATTCAATTATAGAGATTTTCTATTTTTTAACAAAATATGTTCAAAGTCGTCTGCTGCAGAATTGTCCTATGAGGGAAAAGGTTAAAATGTATACTTTGTATATAATAAAAGGATACTTGCGTTGAAGTAGCGAAACATTGCTTTGTATTATCAACTCGAGGAGTGGTCAAATGAACGTCTCACTCGATCTTCGGTCTCGCGAGATATCAATTGTTCACGCCCCTTGTAGTACAATACCATACCAAGTATCGCTACTGCAACATACTATTCCATATATGAGTTGTCTTTTCATATAAAGTTTTTTTTAACGAGTTCAAGAAATTTGTTATGAAGCCAGTCTTTGGCGATCTTGATAACAAATTTCTTGGACGAGTTTAATAAAACTTATGAAATGACAATGTATGTCAGAATCTTTTTATCACATGACGAAACACAAAAGGAAAACCGGGTTTTCGCGAGCAGAAAATAGTCCCAACATGTTATACTTAATAAACTGTTAATTAATCACAAAATGTATATTTTTATGATCGATAATGGTCCCTTGTCCATATATAGTGACGTTTGTGTTTACCGAATACACGTTCTCAGCCATTTTGTAAACATTCGCGAACGAATACAGAAATAGTGAATCGGTCATGTTATATTACACATGTTACATATACAGAAATACAGTACAATTAACATCTAAATATTGATATTGTATGCTTCATTTTTACTGGGTAGACATACCCAGTAATCCAAATGATGTATATTTAAATGACTTTCAATTGACTGCTTTTTTCAGCATGTACTTCCAAATTAGTTTTGAACTATTTATTACTGAATTTGTTGACCCAATTAGCAACATTTGCAGAACTTACAACATTTCAAAATGATGATCTCCACCTGGAGTTCAGCACCTTTAAATCGTTGCAAGAAAACGAAAAGTCATTCCCTCATATAGACAATTTCTGACACCTCTGCAGCTGATAGCCCTTTGAAAACATAGTGACATCAATTTCTCATTTTGCCACAATGTTTTCCACTTTAAGTCATAGGTTATCCATTCAATTATAGAGATTTTCTACTTTTTGACAAAATATGTTCAAAGTCGTCTGCTGCAGAATTGTCGAATGAGGGAAAGAATAAAGGAAAGGGGTTCATCAGCACGAACTAAACCTTTTGATAATTACAGAGATTAATTAATATATTAACGAAGGTGATAATGTTCATAACACATTTTGATATTACCCGGGATAGAACAAGGAATTACATTTAAGCCGTTCCAAGAGAAAACCAATAGTATGGACTCGGCGTAAAGTATCGACCCGGATCAGCCTAAGAATGCCGCGCAGGATAACCCGGACAGACACATTTCGCATCCTGTGGATTTTCTGTTTCGGGAATCATTACTCTATCCCTCTGAGACGAAATGTGTCGGCCCGGATCAGCCTGCGCGGACTGCGCAGGCTGATCCGGTCGATACGTTACGCAGAGTTCATAATGTTTTTTTTTTCTCGTGGGACGGATCATTTATTTACCAGTTCCCTCCTGATATGAAAACAGATGAAGAACATCAAACAGTGCAATTCCAGTTTAAGACAAAGCTAACAAAACATGATGGCAAATTGAAAAAAAAAGTGTCAGTTCTAAGCAAATTGTCGCCTTTTCACGCAATGTGTTCAAAACGTGCTTGCTTTTATCGGATTCAATAGTTGATCAGGATGTTTGGCGTGCGCAGGTACCGACAGTCTGTTTTTGCATGGCGTTGCCTGATTTAAGAAGCAGAATACTGAACGCTTTCAGAGTAATAACATCAACGGAGGCACTACGTTCTAGATGCGTTAGAAAAATAAACGTTTGATACATAATGCTTTTCATGGTTTTGCGACATTCCCTTTATATCCTTAGATAAACCGTTTCTTGCGTTTCGAGTATCTTTTTTTGTAATTGTTTACATTCTTGTTGATTTATAAAACAACTTCCTTCATCGCTGGAGCCGTTCCGCGAGAAAACCAACAGTGTGGACTCTGCGTAAAGTATCGATCCGGATTAGCCTAAGCATGCCGTGCAGGCTTACCCTGGTATACATTTTTCGTCTCCTGTGGAATGTCTGTTTCAAGAACCATTTCTCTATACCTCTACCCCCCGGAATGTGTCGGTCCGGATAAGTGTGCGCGGCGGACTGAGGCGATACATGATACGCAGAGGCCATAATGTTGGTTTTCTCGCGGGACGACTCATTTTTTATTGCGCCCAAAATGACATTGGTTGTCATCGGGCCTTCAAATCCAAGCATTCTTTCATATTCTGATTCTTATATTCCGTCTCAGGGGGATAGAGGTATAGAGTAATGATTCCTGAAACAGAAAAGCCACAGGAGGCGAAAAGTGTCTATCCGGGTAAGCCTGCGGGTCGATTATTTACGCAGACTCCACAATGTTGGTTTTCTCGCGGGACGGCTCATTTATTACAAAATATTTTCTCTTTGAAAAAACACTTTGGTGGTTCGTTTGAATGGTGTTTTTGTCCGCTTTCAACATTATTTCAGTTAAACTACGACACTTCGTGTGTAAATTACTAGAACTGCTGGTATGATTCATTCTGAAACCAGCAAACACCAGTCGTGATCCTATCCACGCAATCCTGAACGTCTTGCGGCGTAAGCCATTAGTACCATTTTTATAGTATTTTGGTATGAGCCGACCCTGGATCTTTCGCTGTCCAGACGGACCGTCTAACAGCAGTCAATGTTAAAGCACCATTGGTAGATTCAATGAACATGTCCAGGTGAGTTTTAAATGGTTGATTGATTTTTTAGTGTTTTACGCCGCTTTCCAAAATGTTTCTGTTATACCACGGCGTTTCCTTGATAAGTTACCAATGCTACTAGTCAAGTTATGCTAACACCGAAACCCTTAGCGCCAAGGAGGGTAACCATTACTTCCATTTTTTTTTTTTTTTTTTTTTTTTTGTATAATTTTATTTGCCACGTACATAGGTTGAAGTGAGGTCGTGGCCATCCCCCTTTCAACTTACACTATTTTTTGTTAGTAATTCATTATTATATACTAATTATATCTATGTAA
Source organism: Serripes groenlandicus (assembly GCA_031761405.1). Taxonomy (NCBI): domain Eukaryota; kingdom Metazoa; phylum Mollusca; class Bivalvia; order Cardiida; family Cardiidae; genus Serripes; species Serripes groenlandicus. The sequence continues at coordinate 3,754,183 of JASEVX010000007.1, read as the reverse complement.
TAAAATTATACAAAAATGTAAAGAGGAAATGAACATAAAAATGTAAAAAGAGAGAGAGAGAGAGATGAGAGAGAGAGAGAGAGAGAGAGAGAGAGAGAGAGAGAGAGAGAGAGAGAGAGAGAGAGAGAGAGAGAGAGAGAGAGAAGAGAGAGAGAGAGAGAGAGAGAGAGAGAGAGAGAAATAATGAGGTGTGTATATAACCCAGTGTACTTCCTATTAAGAGTGGACTTGAATGACATGTTTTACAATTGCGAACCGTTCTTATTCAGAATCTTTTGTTTTGGTCTCTTTGTATATATTCCATGCTAAATGGAAGCTGTTCTTAAGGCCTACAATTGATGGAATATTTGATTTTGATTTGCAAGAAACTATATATCTTTTGAAATTTAACAACATCGTATCTACTTTATAATCAGAATTACATGCACCTATAAGAACTTTAGCGCTATTTATTTGTATTAGTGGGTCTATTTCTCTTACCAGTGATATTAAATGTTGTAGAATTGGTTTAACCTTTATACATTCATAAAATAAATGGAGTAGCGTTTCTTCTCTTTTATTACAAAAAGAGCATATTACTTCCATTTTTAAAGTCTTTGGTAT